>JACYXH010000282.1:167500-393596 GCA_026745465.1 Lota lota | reverse complement strand
ATCAGTGTGCTGGGAGGATATTACTACACACACAACAGTGGAGTCTCCATTCACTTCTTCATCTGTGTGTGGCGGGAGGATATTACTACACACACAACAGTGGAGTCTCCATCCACCTCTTCATCAGTGTGTGGAGGGAGGATATTACTACACACACAACAGTGGAGTCTCCATCCACCTCTTCATCAGTGTGTGGAGGGAGGATATTACTACACACACAACAGTGGAGTCTCCATCCACCTCTTCAGCAGTGTGTGGAGGGAGGATATTACCACACACACAACAATGGAATCTCCATTAGTGTGTGTAAAATGTCAACTGACTTTAAGCTAAACCAGCTCCGCCATCACATCAGCACAGCGGAGCTGGACTGGGAAGTCAAATCCAACACAATGCAAACATCTGTGGGCTACTCTGGATGTCAATACAGACCAGTTTATGTATTCTACATGCGGACCATATTCAAGTATGTCAATACTGACAGCTTCAAATGTTTACATTAGATTAAATCCCGTTTCATTGATCCATCTCCCTGTTCTACCCGCACAGCTAAATGAGGTGCAATGTCAACTCTTGCCAGCAGAGGTCTTCCTTGAGGCAGTTGAGAATCAGAGCTGCTGCATGAAGACATGTAGAAGATGATCTCGACCATCTGGTACAGGTGCAACTTTGTTTCACTTCACGTGGATACACGACCTGGAAGACACTTCAGCAGGTAGCTGGGATATCTTATTATGTTCATGTTTCAGTGTTTTAAACCCCCTCACACTGGCTGAGAACCCAGAAAAGGAATGGTTTCATGTCATACTAAATCATGTTATCACTGGTCCTTGTAGTAAATCACATGTTGGAAAGACAAGCAGAGCACGTTTGTACATGTGTATGTTCGCGTGTGTGTACCTTTGTGGGTGCATTTCTGTATGTGTCTGTGTGCACGCATAAACGCATGTGTGTGTGTGTGTGTGTGTGTGTGTGTGTGTGTGTGTGTGTGTTTTAATAGACTGATGCTCATCAGGCCTTGATATTAATGCAATCACAAAGAGCCCCTAACTGTTGCTATGGGAAACAAGATATATTTTCTTTCCCATGTCTAGAGCGGTGGAGAAAGAAGACAAAGAGTGAAGTAGTGGTGACCCCCGCGCCGTGTTCAAACACAACGCAGTGAGGACGCACCTAGGTCTCATTTATTGGTCAACATAGTGGTCCGTAGTTATATACGAGGACACATCGACTCACACAAAGTGCTCAAATACGAGTGTTCATGCAAACCAGACGCTAATCTGTGTTTAAAGTTGGGAGCCACAGGTTGTTATGAAACATCCGTGGTTAGGGGAGGACAGGAAGTCTGGTTCAGGAAACAAAAGTTACAAAAAAAGTGACACACACACACACACACAGAAACACACACACCTCTGCTGCTAGTGTGTGCACTGTTTGCATGCAAACGGGGGCGAGTTCCTACACTGAGCGTATCGGCAATAAACATCTCTTTTCTTGGGGGGGGAGGGGGGGGCGGAGCCAGGAGTTAGGGGAGGAGAGGAGAGGACGTGTTGTTCAGGAAACAAAACTTAACGTTCACAGAAACCCGACGTGGAAGCAGATCTCTCGTTCAGGAGAAATATAAAACACATTTTGGGACAAATAGTCTGACAGACAGCAACCACATATAGGTGAGTAAAACAACACAACTTTAGAACCTCTCTTCCCTTTTTGGAATTCGAAAAAAGAATGGAAATGCTCAATACATAAACCTTGTTGTCTGTGTCTAGGAATGGCCTCTGCTATTTCCTGGTCTGAAGGGAACTTTTCATGTTCCATCTGTCTGGATGTGTTCAACAGCCCAGTCACCACACCATGTGGACACAACTTCTGTAGAACCTGTATTACAAAGTTCTGGGATGACCAAGTCCAGTACAAATGTCCTGTTTTCAACAAGCTGTCCCAGACAAGACCTGATTTACAGGTCAATACCTTAATATCAGAGATGCTTGATCAGTTTAGAAGTTCTGTACGAGTTAAAGAGCAGCCTTGTGTTGAACCAGGAGAAGTTCCCTGTGACGTCTGTACTGGGACCCAGCTGAAGGCTGTGAAGTCCTGCCTAGTGTGTTTTACCTCTTACTGCCAAACCCACCTGGAGCCACATCAGAGAGCCGCAGGCCTGAAGAGACATCAGCTGGTCGAGCCTATGGACCGTCTGGAAAACAGGATGTGTAAGAAACACAATCAACTTCTGGAGCTCTTCTGCCAGACTGAACAGGTGTGTCTGTGTCAGTCCTGCACAGTGCCGGACCACAAGTACCATCATTTTGTACCTCTAAAAGAGGAATATGAAGTGAAGACGGCCCAGCTGGGGAAGATAGAGACCGAAGTTCAGCAGATGATCCAGGAGAGACAACGAAAGATTCAGGAGATTAAAGACACAGTGGACCGCAGCAAAGCAGACGCAGACAGAGAGATAGCTGATGGTGTGCAGGTCTTCACTGCTCTGAAGCGCTCTATTGAAAAGTGGCAGGATGATTTCAACCAAAGAGTTAAAGAGAAACTGAAATCCACAGAGAAACAAGCTGAAGACCTCATCAAAGAGCTGGAGCAGGAAATAGAAGATCTGACCAGTAGAATCTCAGAGGTGAAGCAGCTCTCACACACTGAAGACCACCTCCACTTCCTCCAGACCTTCAGATCCCTGAAGAATCATCCACCCACCAGGGAGGTCCGTCCTCCGTCATACGTAGGGACCTTGTGGAGATCCCTGGATCAGCTGGAGGAGATACTGAACATGGAGATGAAGAAGCTGTGTGATGCTGCTGAACTGAAGAGGGTCCAGCAGTATGAAGTAGATGTCACTCTGGATCCTGATACAGCTCATCCCCAGCTCATCCTGTCTGAGGATGGGAAACATATACATTATGGAGGTCTAAGGAAGAAACTCCCAGTCCACCATAAGAGATTTACACAATGTATATGTGTTCTCACGAGGCAAAGCTTCTCCTCAGAGAGATTTTACTTTGAGGTCCAGGTTAAAGACAAGATGGCATGGCGTTTAGGAGTGGCCAGAGAGTCCATCAACAGAAAAGATCAGATCATGTTGACCCCTGAGAATGGTTACTGGATTCTTTACTTCAACAGCGATGGGTTGGTATTTAATGATAAACCTGATGTCTGTCTAACTCTGAGAGCTGAGCTCCAGAAGGTGGGGGTGTTTGTTGATTATGATGAGGGTCTGGTCTCCTTCTATGATGTGGAAGCCAGGGTTCATATCTACTCTGCCACTGGCTGCACCTTTAGTGAGCCTCTCTATCCATTCCTCTGCCCAGAGTTTCGTTATGCAGGTAAGAACTCTGCCCCCCTGATCATCTCACCTGTCAATCAAACAGACTTGGGCCTTTGTTTGATAGTTAATTAATCAAACGACCAAAACCACTAACGTTGTTTCCTGCATGGGAATCTCTACTATTTTTATCTAAGAGAACTGCATTCATTTTGTACTGCTGTCATTTAACAAGGATAAATTCATTAAGAAAACAACCCTGAAAATGTACAGTTCTTTTTTAACAAAACGTTTTTATTAGTCTATACCTCTGAATTATGAATGACAACAAAATAAAACGTTTGTACACTTTTTATTTTGTACTCATGTTGTTTCATGATTGAGAATATCTGCCATGTGAGATCTGAGAGAACTGCATTAATGTATATCATGTATAATCTGTTGTCTTTTAACAAGGATCAATTCATTAAGAAAATAACCCTTACTAACATAAAATGTAACCCATTAAAAATTCTTAGATTACACTCTATTGTTCAAGGGTAATGCTATAAAATTGTAAACGGTTGCAGTTGTTTAGAATAAGTTTGGATGATTAGTTTTTATAACATAATCTGTAGTTTTTAAACAGTTTATATTTCTGAATCATGAATGACAACATAATGAAATGTCTTTAAACTTTTCTGATTTCAATAATAAATTACAAAAAATAGAATGGGTCATTCTCAATGAAATAAGTCCATCATCAGTACAATATGTATTCAGTGGAATAGATACATTCTCAGTACAATATGTATTCAGTGGAATAGATACATTCTCAGTACAATATGTATTCAGTGGAATAGATACATTCTCAGTACAATATGTATTCAGTGTAATACATTCGCAGTGCAATAGGTACATTCTCAGTACAATATGTAGTGGAATATGTAAATTTTCAGTGGAATAGGTACTTTCTCAGTACAATTTGTATTAAGTAGAGTAGGTACATTATTAGGGAGATATAAAAAATTTACATTTGTTGCCTAAAAACTCTATTTTACACATTATGGGATTCATGGAAGGATTAAAATCACTGATCGATTGCACAAGTTTGTAGCTGATGAGCCAGTCAATGACTTAATGTCCACCATACAACAACCCAACATGTGTTACACCTTACACAAAGGTCACAGTGACTACATGTAAAGATTCACCCCATGTGTGTGAGTACTGTGACTTTGTCTTTTTAACTCTCCTCTCCTCTCCATCCTCTCATCTTAGTTTCTCCTCTCTCCTTCCTCTCCCTTCTCCTCCTCCTCTCTACTATCTCTGCTCTCCGTTCTAGCTAATCTGGGATTATGGTCATTCTTGTCATGCATACACATTGTGTACACATTACAACAGTAAGAATATTTTGATTTGTTTAGTACTTTACTTTAACTTTAATTTAGGTATTCCATAATTCAAATAAAGTGGCAAAGATTGGTCCATGACAGCTTATGAGTTTACAAGCAAATATCATGGATGTTAGAAATCAAACAATGATCCCGCACACACACACACACCTCCTAACTATTCCAGCAGTATCAAAGAGAGAGGTGGGTGATCCCGTGACAACTGAAAAAAGAGTTCAGTGAAACGTTACGAAACAAAACCTAAACTCTCCGAGGTCTTTGTATGACAAGGAGAACTGCTGTATTCTAACGTCTGGCCCAATGCAGGACTAGTAGTTCTCACACACACACACACACACACACACACACACACACACACACACACACACACACACACACACACACACGCACTGAATAACTGAATAACTGAATAATATCTTACTTCCTCTCTCTCCCTCTGCCTCCTTCCCTCTCCTCTCTCCATCTCTCTTTCTCTCTCTGCCCACCTCTCTCTCCCACCTTCTCTCTCTCCATCCCACTCTCTCTCGCTCTATCCTCCCCCCTCTCTCCCTCTCCCTCCCTCCTGAGATCTAAGAGAACTGCATTAATGTTGTACTGCTTTCATTTGACAATTAATTTGGAAAATAACCCTGACTTGTAAAATACAACCCATGATACAAGATTAGATTACATATTCTATATTGATCAATGTCTGATTTTTGCTGAATGTTTTGTATACATTTAACAATATGAAATTGTAAACGTTTGCAGCAAGTAGAAAATGTAAAGAATATCTTAGTTTATATTTCAGAATTATGAATGACAACATAATCAAATGTTTTTACACTTTCTATTTCAATAAAAATGTACAAAAAGTAAAATGGGGTCATTTTCTGTGGAATAGCTACGGTCTCTACAATATGTATTTCGTAGAATAGTTACATTCTCAGTACAATATGTATTCAGTAGAATAGTTACATTCTCAGTACAATATCAGACAAAGCATACCTTAAATGTTGCAGACTGTTACTATTAAAACAACTGACAGACTTGAAGCTAATGCCCACTTGTTGTCGTGGCCGAGTGGTTAAGGCGATGGACTAGAAATCCATTGGGGTCTCCCCGCGCAGGTTCGAATCCTGCCGACAACGGTTGCAGGTTAAATTGAGCAGTATTTGTCATACCCTTGTGCCAGTCAACACATTCTACAGCATATATTACAGTGAAACAGCCAGCATAGTGTGCAGATATATAAATCTTCACATGGAAGATGTTGAATGATCTGATACGGAGGGAATACTTTGCAACAGTATTGCTTTTATTTTAACACAATGGTAAGTTCTGGACCAACAGGACATGACCCACTGAACCCGTTCGGGGTGCACCAACAACCGCGCATGCACAGTAGCAAGTATGGTGGCTGCTACGGGTGCACACTCAAATTGTACACTGAATGCTCTACACCCTCTCTCTTTAGCTTGTAGCCCTAACACTAAACAGAACATGGCTAAGACATATAATAACAATTCAATGTCTATCTAAACAACCTATTAGGTATGGAAGATAACAAAACATGGCATGTGATCTAACTGAATATTACTTAACATCCTTTCAGGACATTGTACAACACTAAGCATGTGGTGCTTAATGTCCACACAAAACTCGAATCGCTCAGTCTTTGTATTTGGGGTTCGGCCTACTAACACGACCTGAGCGTGTTTGGTATGGGCTCCTACTGATGCGTGTTGCCATCAGAGCTATGGGCTCTTGAGCTTTTATTTTTATTTATTTTATTTCAGTGTTTATGCGTTTGGGCTTCTCTGCAAAGGGATGGGGAGTTTCCTCTACAGCTGGGTTGAAAAGCTGCGGGCTTGCGTCAGTGGACAACTCTGGCAGCGCTTTAGATCGCTCGGCCATCCTGACACAGAAGAGAAATCTTCCAAGAGTGGATTGTTGTGTGAATTTCGTTGCTTTTGTCATGTACATCGATACATACTTCGCTTCTTGCTCACCGAAACTGACTGCTCCTAAAAGAACACAACGTTGATGACTGTGGGTTAATGTCAAGTACTCATCGTCGGGGAATTGAACCCCGGTCTCCCGCGTGACAGGCTGGGATACTTAAAAAAAAATCTTTTTTATGTTTTTTTCAATTCACACATTTACAAAGTCATATATACAATATATACAAATCAAGACATCCCCAATCAAAATTAAAAAACAAAGTCTACTAATGCAGAATTGAAAAAACACATTATACAATATTGAATACAAAAACATATTTACACACACAAAGGATACTTGCCCACACTGAGGGGAAAGCACAATCGAGCAAACAGGATACAAATTCCTACGTGCCGTTGTAGTCCCCCTCCCACAGGGAGGCAAGGCCCCGCACCACGACCGGAGCGAACGACCCAAAGGCCCCCCGAGAACGAGGGCAACACGCATGAGCGTGCGCACGCCCGACCCACAGAGGCCGGGCGCCAGGCCCCCCCCCCCCCCCCACCGCAAAACAGACAAGTGCACGAGCCCAACCGCGCCCCCCTAACCCCGAACCCGTGCAAGCAGCAGCAGACGCACCGCCACAGTGGCGCCCCTGTGGCAATGCATCCGCTACTACCAAACAAGGTTCCTCCGTGTTTTGAGGTCAGGTCAGACGATCCACAGTACTTAATTTCTCACTCTTGCATTGGTGTTATAGTGGTAAGCACTGCTGCCTTCCAAGTAGTTGTTCTTAAAACTACCTATAAGTGAAACTAAAAAGTAAAACCGTGGTTCAGAGGATTGAGAATGAACAAGACCCTTAATGTCTAGAGTTGTTCTAGGAGGCTTAGCAGCAATCTAGTTTCCGCCTTGAGTTGAGGTCGGGTCAGATGATTCAGAGTAGAGAACATCTCCGGGCAGCATTGGTGGTATAGTGGTGAGCATAGCTGCCTTCCAAGCAGTTGACCCGGGTTCGATTCCCGGCCAATGCATCGCTATCTATTTGCCAAAGTCATTTAGGACTTTCGAGATCATTGTCTGGATTTATTTGCGGTAAATGTTGTGAACCTGAAATTTAAGTGAACCTGAAACAGTGAACAGTGATTCAGACCATAGAGAATGATGAAGACCCTTAATGTCTAGAGTTGTCCAATGAAGCTCACCAGCAAACTAGGTTCCTCCGTGTTTAGAGGTCAGGTCGGACGATCCACAGTACGTAATTTCTCACTCCCGCATTGGTGTTATAGTTGTAAGCATAGCTGCCTTCAAAGCAGTTGACCGGGATTTGATTCCTGGCTAATGCATCGATATCTTCTTACCATTGCCACAGCGATTAAAGTCTTTGTAAGTGAGGGTCTGGATTTTCTTTGCAGGGTAAAGGACAGCCGCATGACTATGATTCATCACATTTACTACATGAAAAGGACAGTGATGTGTGAATGGTGCAAACGATGAGGATGGGATTTGAACCCACGCGTGCAGAGCACAATGGATTAGCAGTCCATCGCCTTAACCACTCTGCCACCCCATCAGCTAACTTAAGTAGAAAACACTTTGAATTTTTTAAGAAATGTGATCTAGACTACATTTAAGCAACACAGGAATTTGGAACTGTGTTGAACATTTGGGTAGTGAATTACGGATGTGAGGAAGCCAGCAGAGATATCTTCCGAAGGTAGACAGTGCCAATAGGTTCCACCGAGATTTGAACTCGGATCGCTGGATTCAGAGTCAAGAGTGCTTGTTACTCAATCTTTTTACTGTTTTTTCAATTCACAAATTGACAAAGTCATATACACAATGTTTACAATATATACAAATCAAGACATCCCCAATCAAAATTCTAAAACAAAGTCTACTACTGCAGAATTAAAAAAACACTCATAACAGTATACAATGTTAAATACAAAAACATATTTACACACACAAAGGATACTTGCTCACCCTGAGAGGAAAGCACAATCGAGCAAACAGGACACAACTTCCTATGTGCTGCCGTGCTCCACCACCACACACATACACACATACACACATACACACACACACACACACACACACACACACACACACACACACAGGCAGAGCACGGCTAAAGGAACACAACGTTGGTGACTCTGGGTATACGTCAAAAACTCCCCGTTGGGGAATTGAATCCTGGTCTCCCGCAGGGATACTGACCTCTATAACATTAAACCGCAACTTAAACCCTGTGTGTGAGGTCACCTCTTTCTGAACATCTAGCTGATGCGGGCGAACTAAACTTCGATTGTCTTTTGATATCAAAAGGACATCATGATGGTGATTTTGCAGAAGCTGTCCTCAAAACTTCTGTCAGAAGTGGGATTTGAACCCACGCCTCCAGAGGAGACTGCGACCTGAACGCAGCGCCTTAGACCGCTCAGCCATCCTGACTCGTAACCGACGTTGTTAAAGAGTAGATCGTTGCGTGAATTTTGTTACGTTTGTCACATATTTCAAAGATCGCTTCTTGCTCACAGACACCGACTGCTCTTAAATTAACTCGACTTTGATTGTATTGGTGACTGTTGGTTAATGTTAAACACTCCCCGTCGGGGAATTGAACCCCGGTCTCCAGCGTGACAGGCGGGGATACTGACCACTATACTAACGAGGACCTGCTGGCATGAGAACACCTCGACATTAGTAAGCGGGTTGACGTCTACAGGTGTACATTTTATATTCAACACTTGACAACACTTGCCATGGCGCTGAGTGGGGCCAGCGCTAATGCGCTCCCGGGGGCCAGCTGGGGGAGAGCGGCGGTCTGCTCCGTCTACCAGCGCTCCCCTGGGCCGTCTGGGCCGCGCTGCGCTGGAGCCGGGCTGACACAATGTCTTGAAACACATCTCTAGTGGGACTGCTGATGTCTTCTGTGTCTCTCCATTTCTGTCTGACCAAAGACATCCTGCACAGAGAGAGAGAGAGAGAGAGAGAGAGAGAGAGAGAGAGAGAGAGAGAGAGAGAGAGAGAGATGGTGAAAAATACACAAAGATGACGAGATATTGATACAGAACTTCAGATGGAGATAAAGAACAGTGTGACATAGAGAGAGACAAGGAAAGATAAAGAGAGAGAGAGTATAGGACGCTAACTATATACAGTGAGAGAGAGAGGTTTTTATTCAGAATTATTCAGTACAATACAGATTGAGAAGTTAGCTATTCTACTAAATACACTGTAGAGAATGCTCCTTTTCCACTGAATATGTCCCATTCTACTTTTGTAAATTTGAATTGAAATCAAAAAGGTTTACAAACATTTTATTACGTTATCAAAATGAACACTTCACATTGTCAATATTTTCTACTTCCTGTCGTCGTTTGTAATTTGATATCATTAAATGTATAAAAAGCACGAACAAGAGGAGAGGGGACAGAGAGATGGAGAGAGATATGAACTTTAACTGAACATTTAGATTGGAAGACAGAGATAATGCTGTTGACACAGAGACATAGATGACAGTCAGCTTCACTGTAGGAGAGAGGGAGGGAGAGAAAGAGGGGAGGATAGAGTGAGATAGATAAAGGGAAGGTGGGAGAGAGAGAGGGGGGGAAGGAGGGAGGGAGGGAGGGAGAGAGAGCGAGAGCGAGAGCGAGGGAGAGAATCACGAGAGTCAGGATTGCGGGAACGAAGATACTACCGGGTGGAGAGTAACAACGAACTGGCGCCGGCTGCTAGGAAGCGCGGTGGAGAAATAGGGAGCGTAGATTGGTGATTGCTGGCAGTGTGTGTAAACAGAAGCACGTGGAGAAGTGGCAGCCGGCGGCCTCTAGGTGGCAGCAGTGGACGGAGTGACACACAGGCCCAATGCTGTTGACACAGACATCGATGACAGTCAGCTTCACTGTAGGAGAGAGGGAAGGAGGGGGGAAGAGGGAAGGTGGGAGAGAGAGAGGGAAAGGGAGGGGAAAAGAGGTAGAGAGTAGAGACACTGAGAGGGAAGGAGAGAGAGGGAGAGAATGAGAGGAAGGAAAGAGAATGAGGGAGAGAGCGAGGAAGAGGAAGGAGAATGTAACTATTCTACTGAATACATATTGTAGAGAATGTACCTATTCTACTGAATACACATTGTTTAGAATGTACCTATTCTACTGAATACATATTGTACTGAGAATGTACCTATTGCACTGATCATGTATTCCACTGAATACATGTTGTACTGAGAATGTACCTATTCCACTGAATACATATTGTACTGAGAATGTATTTATTCCACTGAATAAATATTGTACTGAGAATGTATCTATTCCACTGAATACATATTGTACTGATGATGTACTTATTCCATTGAGAATGGCCCATTATATTTTTCGCAATTTATTGTTGAAATCAGAAAAGTGTACAGACATTTCATTATGATGTCATTCATGATTCAGAAATATAAACTAATGTTTAAAAAAAATACAGATTATGTTATACAAACTATTCACCCAAACATGTTCTACACAACTGCAACCAATTACAATTTTATAGCATTACCCTTGAACAATAGAGTGTAATCTAAGAATTTCTAATGGGTTACATTTTATATTAGTAAGAGTTATTTTCTTAACGAATTTATCCTTGTTAAAAGACAGCAGATTATACATTATATACATTAATGCAGTTCTCTCAGATGTCACATAGTAGAGATTCTCAATCATGAAACAACATTAGTTGTTTTGGTCGTTTGATTATTTTATCATCAAACAAAGGTCCTAGTCTGTTTGATTGACAGGTGAGATGATCAAGGGGGCGCAGAATTTTTACCTGCATCACGAAAATCTGGGCAGAGGAATGGATAGAGAGGCTCACTAAAGGTGCAGCCAGTAGCAGAGTGGATATGAACCCTGGCTTCCACATCATAGAAGGAGACCAGACCCTCATCATAATCAACAAACACCCCCACCTTCTGGAGCTCAGCTCTCAGAGGGAGACGGACAGCAGGGTTATCTTTAAATACCAACCCATCGTTGTTGAAGAGTGTCCAGTAACCATTCTCAGGGGTCAATATTATCACACCTTTTCTGTTGATGGACTCTCTGGCCACTCCTAAAACACCATTTAGTCTTGTCTTTAACCTGGACCTCAAAGTAAAATCTCCCTGAGGAGAAGCTCTGCCTCGTTAGAACATATAGATGCTGTGTAAATCTCTTAGGGTTGTCTGGGAGTTTCTTCCCTACACCTCTATCATGTACTTGTTTCCCATCCTCAGACAGAATGAGACAGGGATGAGCTGTATCAGGATCCAGAGTCACATCTACTTCATACTGCTGGACCCTCTTCAGTTCAGCAGCACACAGCTTCTTCATCTCCATGTTCAGTGTCTCCTCCAGCTGATCCAGGGATGTCCTCAAGGTCCCTACGTATGATGGAGGATGGACCTCCACCGTTGTCCAGTCCCTGATGGGTGGAGGATCCTTCAGGGATCTGAAGGTCTGGAGGAAGTGGAGGTGGTCTTCACTGTGTGAGAGCTGTTTTACCTCTGAGCTTCTATTGGTCAGATCTTTTATTTCCTGCTCCAGCTCTTTGATGAGGTCTTCAACTTGTTTCTCTGTGGATTTCAGTTTCTCTTTAACCGTTTGGTTGAAATCATCCTGCCACTTTTCAATGTAGCGCTTCAGAGCAGTGAAGACCTGAACACTATCAGCTATCTCTCTGTCTGCGTCTTTCTTGCTAAATTCTACTGTGTCTTTGATCTCCTTAATCTTTAGTTTTCTCTCCTTGATCATCTGCTGAACTTCAGTCTCTATCTTCACCAGCTGGGCCGTCTTCACTTCATATTCCTCCTTTAGAGGTACAACAGGATGGGACCTGTGGTCACCCTCTATGCAGAACTGACACACACACACCTGCTCAGTCTGGCAGAAGAGCTCCAGAAGTCGGTCGTGTTTCTTACACATCCTGTCTTCCAGACGGTCCATAGGCTCGACCAGCCGATGTCTCTTCAGGACTGCGACTCTCTGATGTGGCTCCAGGTGGGTTTGGCAGTAAGAGATAAAACACACTAGGCAGGACTTCATGGCCTTCAGCTGGGTCCCAGTACAGACGTCACAGGGAACTTCTGCTGGTTCAACACAAGGCTGCTCTTTGACTCGTACAGAACTTCTAAACTGATCAACCACCTCTGATATGAAGGTATTGACACGTAGATCAGGTCTAGTTTTGAAAAGCTCATTGCAAACAGGACATTTGTACTGGACTTGGTCATCCCAGAACTTTGTAATACAGGTTCTGCAGAAGTTGTGTCGACATGGTGTGGTGACTGGGCTGTTGAACACATCCAGACAGATGGAACATGAAAAGTTCTCTGCAGACCAGGAAGTAGCAGAGGCCATGCCTAGACACAGACAACAAGGTTTATGTATTGAGCAATTCCATTCTATTTCTAATTCCAAAAAGAGAAGAGAGGTTCTAAAGTTGTGTTGTTTTACTCACCTATTTGTGGTTGCTGTCTGTCAGACTATGAGTCCCAAAATGTGTTTTATATTTCTCCTGAAAGGGAGAACTGCTTCCCGTCGGGTTTCTATGAACGTTAAGTTTTGATTCCTGAACAACACGTCCTCTCCTCTCCTCCCCTAACTCCTGGCTCCGCCCCCCCAGAAAAGAGCTGTTTATTGCCGATACACTCAGTGTAGGAACTCGCCCCCATTTGCATGCAAACAGTGCACACACTAGCAGCAGAGGTGTGTGTGTGTGTGTGTCACTTTTTTTTTAACTTTCGTTTCCTGAAATAGACTTCCTGTCCCCCCCTAACCACAGATGTTTCATAACAACCTGTGGCTCCCAACTTTAAACACAGATTAGCGTCTGGTTTGCATGAACACTCGTATTGGAGCACTTTGTGTGAGTCGATGTGTCATCGTATATAACTAGAATCAATACGATGGATGACAGTTACCATCACTGTGGAAAAGGCTCTCTGGTGATGGAACATTCCGACCACCCCCACGGCTAGCGAAGTGATTCTGCCTTCTTAGAACTCAATATGGTTCCTGTAACACACACACACACACACACACACACACACACACACACAGACACACACACACACACACTTCGGTGTAATGAAACAAGAAATTGCAATGATCAAAAGTCTAACCTGTAAAACACTTTCATAAACACCATGGATCAAACCAGTAAACAGACCAGGAACAATTTTGGATGTCTGTTGAAGTCATTCAAATAATCAATATTTAATCAGAATCAGAATTTGCTTTATTGCCAACGAAGTGTAACAAGTATAAGGAATTTGTCTTGGTATTTGGTGCAAGCAATAACAACAACAAAACATAAATATAAAAATAGAATTATTTGTAATTAGAAATAATATATAAAATATAAACTGACTATATAAAAAAGACAGAATATCCAGAGTATGATTTAAAAATGTAGCTGTACAGTTGTGAATACAGCAAAATATGACCATGGAATGTGCAAATGTTCACAGTATTAAGTTGAACAAAATGTGCAATGTGCAAGAAACTAAAAGATGAAAGGCTGTGCATCGCTGCACCTGTCCTCCACACTTCACACACCTCCACCCAACGCTGAACACCAACTTAATGGTGTGGAAATGCAAGACGCAGTGTAGTGACAACAAGTGTCTCCAATTCTCATAGCTTTTATAGATTTGAACTCTGGAGACATTATATACACGCTTTGCACACCCCGTCATGACAAAACCCGCATCAATAAACAGGATGTAGAAGCGTTTCACTGATTCTAAAGGTGAACTGCATGTGATTGACGCGTTTCAGCGTGTAGAACAAACGCAGCAGCGTTTAGTGGAGCAGTGAACATGCAGCAGCGAGTCGGCCTGCCGACGGAGAATCCTTCTCAGCAGCTCCAGTAGGTGTGTGCGTAATCCCTGCCCGTTTCTATTGGTCCGCTGTTAGGGCTCCGCAGTAAAGCATATAAAAGCACGGAGCCAAAGACACACTCAGCGGTCCAAGGCACAAGCCTAGACGGCGTAGCCTACATGAAATAGAACAGCTGTGTTTACTGCCGCTACGCTTGCTGCAGGTATGCGCCCTGGCGTGCACGCGCACAGTGCACACACGAGCAGCAGAGCTATGAGAGCAGCAGACAGCGGATTCAGTCAGAGTAGCAAGTAGAGGCGCAAGCAGCACTGTTTGTGTGTGTATGTCTGTGTGTGTGTGTGTGTGTGTGTGTGTGTGTGTGTGTGTATGTGTGTGTGTGTGTGTGTGTGCGCGCGCGGCTGTGTCTGCGTGTGGCTGTGTCTGTGAGCGTGTCAGAAGGCTACTGAGGGGGCGGGCCCGAGCCTGGAGCTCTGTATAAAGACCTCTCTCTCGTGTTCGGGAAACAGAAGTTTATGGAAATCAAACAGACGAAGGGACGACATGACGAAGAGACGACGTGAACGCGTTAGCCTTTCCGGAGACGAAGAACAAGACGTTTTAAAGCGGAGAGCCGGGACAGAAACATTCCAAGGTGGGTCCAACACATTGAACCTGTAATCCTCATTATTGCCGTCCTGTCCACAGGGCGCCATGTTGTACTGTAGCGTTAGCCCCACACGGGTCTCCTGCGCTCCGTGTGAACACGTGATGTTGATGCTTAGCGAAACCAACCTTCACGTGCTCTATTGTGTCGCCTCGTCGGATTCCACCAGCGCGTGCTCGGTGCTCGGCGTCCTGTTTGGAGCGCGGCGCCACACGCGGGGCCGCGTTCTGTACGCTTTGGTTGAACCCGACCAGGCGAGGCCAACACGGGACTTTAACAAAGTTAGTTTGGTGTTAAAGCATCAGGGCGTTCTTCACGAGGAGGACGCATGCGTGAGTAGGGATGGGTCCCGAAACCGGGTATTAACCGGGGCCCCTGGGGGTGGCCCCATGATACTATTACACACCGTAGTATATAAAGTGTAATCTAATCTAAGTATCGATTAGCTACGACGTACCCGGCGCTGCAAGCGGTATTTGAGGAACAAAGGAAATAGATTTACTTCCTGGTGATCGTTCATCCAGAATGTTTACCAGGAAAGGAAAAAAAGCACATCTTCCTTCAGAAGAACTGTTCAGATAAGGCTTCAGGCCTTTTTGAGGCCCAGCTGCATGCAGACCCCATCCCTGTTGCTCTATGCCACTGTCTTTTGTTTTCTCTTGTTTATTGATTTCTTTTTGTTTGTATCACGTTAACATTTCTCAATAGTATAGAGTCTATAATAGTTATATATTCAAAACATGTGTACGGTGTTGCTGTTGAAGAAAGATGTCTTGTTCCTAACTTGTCTTCTTCTAAAAGAAGCCATAAGAGTAGCGTTAAAGTAGCGGCTGGATAAGCAGTATGGATCAGAGTAGTGGTGGCGTTAGAATCTTCCCTGTGTGTGAGTGCAGTTGGCTCCTTCATTCGCGGTGGTAGCGGTGTGAGAGTCGATAGTGACCAGTGTGTTTATGTTCAGTGCTGTTGTACCGACCTGTTGGCTCAAGAGCTTTGCTTGAAATAACAACACATTTATGAATATTAACACATTATTACATGTATACAACATATAACGTATAGTTAAAATGGTAATTTAATTTTCATAATTGTTTTTTCTAGGAATGGCGTCCGACTCTTCCTGGTCTAAGGATATCTTTTCATGTTCCATCTGTCTGGATGTGCTCAACAGCCCAGTCACCACACCATGTGGACACAACTTCTGCAGAACCTGTATTACAAGGTTCTGGGATGACCATGTCCTGTTGAAATGCCCTCTTTGCAAGAAGATTTTCCACACAAGACCTGATTTACAGGTCAATACCCTTTTATCAAACATGGTTTATCAGTTTAGAAGTTCTGTACGAGTCACAGAGCAGCCTTGTGTTGAACCAGTAGAAGTTCCCTGTGATGTCTGTACTGGGACCCAGCTGAAGGCTGTGAAGTCCTGCCTAGTGTGTTTTATCTCTTACTGCCAAACCCATCTGGAGCCACATCAGAGAGTCGCAGGCCTGAAGAAACATCGGCTGGTCGAGCCTATGGACCGTCTGGAAGACAGGATGTGTAAGAAACACGACCTAATTCTGGAGCTCTTCTGCCAGACTGAGCAGGTGTGTGTGTGTCTGTTCTGCACAGAGGGTGACCACAAGTCCCATCCTGTTGTACCTCTAAAGGAGGAATATGAAGTGAAGATGGCCCAGCTGGGGAAGATAGAGTCTGAAGTTCGGCAGATGATCCAGGAGAGACAACGAAAGATTCAGGAGATTTCAGACACAGCGGACCGCAGCAAAGCAGACGCAGACAGAGAGATAGCTGATGGTGTGCAGGTATTCACTGCTCTGAAGCGCTCTATTGAAAAGTGGCAGGATGAGTTCAACCAAACGGTTAAAGAGAGACAGCAATCCACAGAGAAACAAGTTGAAGACCTCATCAAAGAGCTGGAGCAGGAAATAGAAGATCTGAACAATAGATTCTCAGAGGTGAAGCAGCTCTCACACACTGAAGACCACCTCCACTTCCTCCAGACCTTCAGATCCCTGAAGAATCCTCCACCCACCAGGGACTGGACAACGGTGGAGGTCTGTCCTCGGTCATACGTGGGGACCTTGAGGAGATCCCTGGATCAGCTGGAGGATACACTGAACATGGAGATGAAGAATCTGCCTGTCCTGAAATCAACTCTAAAGAAGTGTAAGTGTCTTATCCGTTTGATTCATCACAACACACACCAACTGTTTAGATGGAAAGTCCATCCACACAGCAGTAGGTGAAGTCTGTAAAACAATAGGTATTCTTAGTGTTATTTATTAATTATGATAAATAGTAGCGTGGTTGTTATGATTGGACAAAATCAATCATGATACAAACGTGAATAAATGTTTTTTTTTTGTGTATTTTAAATTGCACTCTAGACTACTGTTTTATTATCATCATTCTTACTAGGCTTATTTATTATTATGAATGTATTAATTACTATAATTTGTGGTGATATATAATCTTTATTAATTTAATTATTACTGTCATATTAGACATAACATAACATGTTTATTAAATGATTATAACGATGCATTTATTTCATATCGGATTTAAACTACTACTATAAGTGGTGATGGTCTTTATTAGAACTAGGAAAATAAATCCTGATTTGAAATTGTACGTATGTATACTTATTGGTACATACAGGTGTCTCTTTGAAGGTGTATTACAATGTCTATTGGAACCTTTTTAAAAGTTAAAGTGTGTATAATAATGGTAATTATTCTAATCATGTCTTTCCCCCCCCCCCGTCAGATGCCTGTGAACTCACACTGGACCTAAACACAGCCCACAGACGACTCTCTCTGTCTGAGGACAACAGAAAGGTGACGTGGGTTAGAGAGGACCAGTCGTATCCTGATCACCCAGAGAGATTTGACTCCTATAGACAGGTGTTGTGTAGAGAGGCTCTGACTGGCTGCTGTTACTGGGAGGTAGAGAGGAAACACCGTGTTGAGATAGGCGTGACATACAGAGGAATCTCAAGAAGAGGACGTGCTGGTGAAAGCAGGCTTGGAAGGAATCACAATTCCTGGATTCTTTATTGTCATGAAAGTGGTTACACTGCCTGGCACAACGGTATTGGAACAGTCCTGCGTCTCCCTGAGCCTTCTAAAAGAGTAGGAGTGTATCTGGACCGGCCTGCTGGCACTCTGTCCTTCTACAGAGTGTCCCCAGATGTAGGAGGGTCCTCAGACACACTGACACACATCCACACCTTCCAGGCCACCTTCACCCAGGAGGACCTCTATCTTGGGGTTGGGTTATGCACTAAAAGTGCCTCAGTGTCTCTGTGTCGGTTGTAGCCACACACATAGACCGACTGACTGTATGAGATTTACATGCAGGTTATAATTCTTGATGAAACGTTTGTTGATGATGACCAGTTATCTGGATGTACATTTGGAATACATGCATCTGGACCTATGGATGTACAATGAGAGGAAGTGTCTTTTAAGATCTTCCATAGGGTTAACAGAGCTGGTTCTACAAAGTTAAAATTTGTGATATTGTTGATTGTAAATGTAACTGTTTTTATTCAATAGTTTTGATACTTTCATTGATGCATTGATAGTTTTCTGTAATTTGGTGTAAAGGCGAGATGACAATAAATTCTAAACCGAACTGGTATTTCTGTGACTGTTTGATTATTTCATTAATTTCAAAAGGGTATTTTGTTTTCAAAGTTAAGCGTTGGTTAATGCTTATTAACAGAGTTTTGTAAACGCTATTTTAACCATTGTAAATGTAGTGGGCCTACTTATTTATTCACGTAATATATAGACAGCAAGCGAGACAAAGCCAAAAACAATTGAAATGTGTTGGGATGACTTCAACATCTAATGTGTTACGTCCCAGCTCGCTAGGGAAAGGGGAGGCAACATAAAACCAGGTATTTTTGGCAAAGTTATTTATTAACAAGGAACTTGGATAACTAACCACACACACAAATAGAGGAGGCAAACTACAAAGGGGAAAAAGGTGCCATGTGGATGCTGTTCAGATCAAAGAAACAAACCTAACTAAAGGAGGACTCCAAAATACACAGTTGAAACAGCAGCCCTGCTCCTAGTGTCGCTGACAAAGAAAAGGCTGCGTGTGTTTCAGTTTGCTTTGAGCTCTTATCCTGGCCCAGTCCCCAGCTAGCTAACACGTGGCTCACTTTCCTCATTTCCACTCATTAAGGTCTCACCGTCTCTACCGACATAAGAGAGAGGCTCAGTGGCCGAGCTCAAAGTCCTAGCTGCCCCGCCTGTTGAGCTGGCCGCTCTGTAGCGCTCCTCAGTTCCCGCATTGCTCGCTCCGGATTGGACGATGACGGGTTCCCCGCCAATCAGGATCCTCGGCATTTCCAATGCAGGAACCAATCACGTCCGGGGAATCACACATCTTAATTTACATATTCGTGGGACAATCACGTCCGCTGTCAAACACTGGGAGGGTTTTACACATGAGGGCGGGGCGTCGGAACGCAGCAGTAACACGTTATTAACAAATGCTCCAGTGAAAACACTTGAAAATCATCTCAGAGGTACCTGGGGACATGTTGAACCAGAATATGGCCGAGATTGTAGAAAACTATTTGATTTGTTTATAATTATTATGACTTCTTCACCATCAACATCATGTTTTTCGTTTTCTCCATACAGTTATTAAGGTGTTAAATATGACTAGTGAAGGAATATTTGTATGGGTGGGAGGGGGGTTATATCATCAATTTAATTTGTAAATAAAGTTCTCCACGTGCAGAGCTCGAAAAAACGCGTCCTCACATGTTGCTGCTCCTCTTGCTCCCCACCATACAGTTATAAAAAATACAGTAAATCTGTCATATCAATTCAGCATTTTCTAGGTTAACCTTATTTTCATTCAGTACAGTACAGCAAATTGTGTGAACTGTTTTAACTTTGAGTGTTGTGGTTATTGTGTGTGTTCTGTATTGTCTGCCATTTATGTGTGAGCTGCACTCACAACCCATGTTCCACCAGGAAAGAAAAAAAGCATATAAATATATATATATACTTTTTAATTTTTTAGGAATACACATCATTTTTCAAACCGATGTTCTATGTGGTTCTTACTCTGGTCTTTCCACCCTTACAAATGCACTAGAATGCAGAATTCCACCAGGAAAGAAAAAAAGTGTCGGCCTGCCGACGGAGAATCCTTCTCAGCAGCTCGAGTAGGTGTGTGCGTAATCCCTGCCCGTTTCTATTGGTCCGCAGTTAGGGCTCCGCAGTAAAGCATATAAAAGCACGGAGCCAAAGACACACTCAGCGGTCCAAGGCACAAGCCCATAAGGCGAAGCCTAGATGAAGTAGAACAGATGTGTTTATTGCCGCTACGCTCGCTGCAGGAACTCACCCTGGCGTGCACGCGCACAGTGCACACACGAGCAGCAGAGCTATGAGAGCAGCAGACAGCGGATTCAGTCAGAGTAGCAAGTAGAGGCGCAAGCAGCACTGTGTGTGTGTATGTGTGTGTGCGCGCGCGGCTGTGTCTGCGCTTGGCTGTGTCTGTGAGCGTGTCAGAAGGCTACCGAGGGGGCGGGCCCGAGCCTGGAGCTCTGTAGAAAGACCCCTCTCGCTTGTTCAGGAAACGGAAGTTCACGCAAATCCAACAGACGAAGGGGACGACATGACGAAGAGACAACATGGACGCGTTAGTCTCTCCGGAGACGAAGAACAAGACGTTTTAAAGCGGAGAGCCGGGACAGAAACATTCCAAGGTGGGTCCAACACATTGAACCTCTAATCCTCATTGTCCTGTCCGCAGGGCGCCATGTTGTACTGTAGCGTTAGCCCCACACTGGTCTCCTGCGCTCCGTGTGAACACGTGATGTTGATGCTTAGCTAAACCAACCTTCACGTGCTCTATTGTGTCGCCTCGTCGGATTCCATCAGCGCGTGCTCGGTGCTCGGCGTCCTGTTTGGAGCGCGGCGCAGGCACGCGGGGCCGCGCTCTGTACGCAGAGGGGGGGGGGGGGGGGGGGGGGGGGGAGAGACAATTGTGACTTTTTTGCTGACTTTTCTTGTTAGATATTGGAACTGGAAGTAAACATAATGCCCCATCTACAACTACATCACTCTCCTCTGATGCCTTTTAGAGAACATGCATTCAGCTTAATTTGTGTTCTGGGATACTAGTCCTGCAAAACTGTTTTTATTTGGCCATCTATTATGGACTGGTGCTTTTTCAGTTGATGTGTACTGCTGCTCTTTTCCTGTGCTCAGTGAGATGTGCAGTGTGGCCTAATCACAGATCAGAGTATTAATTTCTAGACACACAGAAAAAGGGCTGTTGCTTGCCATGCAATACAAAGGTACTGAGTAGGCCTAATCAACACCTATTGATTATTTTACGTTGACCGCTTCCTTCTGGTGTGCAGTTTTCTGTTCAGCATGCCTGGTATAAAATGTGTGTGTGTTTGCTTCTGTTGTTCTGTCATAGTGGGGACACACACACACACACACACACACACACACACACACACACACACACACACACACACACACACACACACACACACACACACACACACACACACACACACACACACACACACACACACACACAGGTTATTGGCTGCCTCGTTCTAGTTCAGCCTGGAAATTTGTGTTACTTGTGCTTATTTATTATTCTTATTATTATGTTTTATTTTTAAAGATAGATTGAAGCTATTTGGTAATTGGTTTTAATTTATTTTATTGATTGGATGAACTATAATTTGCCTAAAGATGATTATTTTGTATTTTTGTTTGTCTGATTTGTTGTTTTGTGTTAAAAAATGAATCAGATGTTACTCAACAGTTACTCAGTACTTGAGTCGTTTTTTCACCAAGTACTTTTTTACTCTTACTCAAGTAATTATTTGGATGACTACTTTTCACTTTTACTTGAGTCATATTATTCGGAAGTAACAGTACTTTTACTTGAGTAAAATTTTTGGCTACTCTACCCACCTCTGGTTGTATATTAATTCATTTAATTGTGGAGTACAACTTAAATGCAAGAAGGCCTGAAGCTTTATTTGAACAGTTCTTCTGAAGGAAGATCTGCCATTTGTCGTTTCCTGGTGATCGTTCATCCAGAATGATTACCAGGAAAGGAAAAAAAAGCAGACTTTCCTCCAGAAGAACTGTTGAGATAAGGCTTCAGGCCTTTTTGAGGCCCAGCTGCATGCAGACCCCATCCCTGTTGCTCTGTGCCACTGTCTTTTCTTTTCTCTTGTTTATTGATTTCTTTGTTTGTATCACATTTCAATTCTCTCAATAGTATAGAGTCTATAATAGTTATGTATTCAAAACCTGTGTAAGGTGTTGCTGTTGAAGAAAGATGTCTTGTTCTTAACTTGTCTTCTTCTAAAAGAAGCGATAAGAGTAGCGTTAAAGTAGCGGCTGGATAAGCAGTATGGATCAGAGTAGTAGTGGCGTTAGAATCTTCCCTGTGTGTGAGTGCAGTTGGCTCCTTCATTCGCGGTGGTAGCGGTGTGAGAGTCGATAGTGACCAGTGTGTTTATGTTCAGTGCTGTTGTACCGACCTGTTGGCTCAAGAGCTTTGCTTGAAACAACAACACATTTATGAATATTAACACATTATTACATGTATACAACATATAACGTATAGTTTAAATGGTAATTTAATTTTCATATTTTTTTTCTAGGAATGGCGTCCAACTCTTCCTGGTCTGAGGATATCTTTTCATGTCCATCTGTCTGGATGTACTCAACAGCCCAGTCACCACACCATGTGGACACAACTTCTGCAGAACCTGTATTACAAGGTTCTGGGATGGCCAAGTCCAGTATAAATGTCCTGTTTGTAACAAGCTGTTCCAGACAAGACCTGATGTACAGGTCAATACCTTCATATCAGAGATGGTTGATCAGTTTAAAAGTTCTGTACGAGTCAAAGAGCAGCCTTGTGTTGAACCAGCAGAAGTTCCCTGTGACGTCTGTACTGGGACCCAGCTGAAGGCTGGTGAAGTCCTGCCTAGTGTGTTTTACCTCTTTCTGCCAAACCCACCTGGAGCCACATCAGAGAGTCGCAGGCCTGAAGAAACATCGGCTGGTCGAGGCTATGGACCGTCTGGAAGACAGGATGTGTAAGAAACACGACCGACTTCTGGAGCTCTTCTGCCAGACTGAACAGGTGTGTGTGTGTCAGTTCTGCACAGAGACAGACCACAAGTCCCATCTTGTTGTACCTCTAAAGGAGGAATATGAAGTGAAGACAGGCCCAGCTGGGAAGATAGAGACTGAAGTTCAGCAGATGATCCAGGAGAGAAAACTGAAGATTAAGGAGATCAAAGACACAGTAGAATTGAGCAAGAAAGACGCAGACAGAGAGATAGCCGATGGTGTGCAGGTCTTCACTGCTCTGAAGCGCTCTATTGAAAAGTGGCAGGATGAGTTCAACCAAACGGTTAAAGAGAGACTGAAATCCACAGAGAAAGAAGTTGAAGACCTCATCAAAGAGCTAGAGCAGGAAATAGAAGATCTAACCAATAGAAGCTCAGAGGTGAAGCAGCTCTCACACACTAAAGACCACCTCCACTTCCTCCAGACCTTCAGATCCCTGAAGAATCCTCCACCCATCAGGGACTGGACAACGGTGAATGTCCGTCCTCCGTCACACGTAGGGACCTTGAGGAGATCCCTGGATCAGCTGGAGGAGACACTGAACATGGAGATGAAGAAGCTGCGTGCTGCTGAACTGAAGAGGGTCCAGCAGTATGAAGTAGATGTGACTCTGGATCCTGATACAGCTCCACCCCAGCTCATCCTGTCTGAGGATGGGAAACAAGTCCATGATGGAGGTGTAGTGAAGACCCTCCCAGACAACCCTAAGAGATTTACACGGTATCTATGTGTTCTCACGAGGCAGAGCTTCTCCTCAGGAAGATTTTACTTTGAGGTCAAGGTTAAAGACAAGACTAAATGGTGTTTAGGAGTGGCCAGAGAGTCCATCAACAGAAAAGATCAGATCATGTTGACCCCTGAGACAGGTTACTGGACTCTTATCTTCATCAAGGATGTGTTGACATTTAATGGTAACCCTGAAGTCTCTCTCCCTCTGAGAGCTGAGCTCCAGAAGGTGGGGGTGTTTGTTGATTATGATGAGGGTCTGGTCTCCTTCTATGATGTGGAGGCCAAGGTTCATATCTACTCTGCTACTGGCTGCACCTTTAGTGAGCCTCTCTATCCATTCCTCGGTCCAGGGATCTATGTTTATAAAGGTAAAAACTCTGCCCCCCTGATCATCTCACCTGTCAATCAAACAGACTAGGACCTTTGTTTGATAATAAAATAATCAAACGACCAAAACCACTAATGTTGTTTCCTGCATGGAATCTACTATGTTGATCTGAGAGAACTGCATTAATGTTGTACTGCTTTCATTTGACAAGAAGGAATTCATTCGGAAAAACCCTGACTATTGTAAAATATAACCCATGATACATGATTCGATTACATATACTATATTGATCAATATCTGATTACTGCTGAATGTTTTTTATACATTTAACAATATGAAATTTTAAACATTTGCAGGTGCATGTTAAAAATCTCTAGTTTCTTAAACAAAACTAGGATATTAGTTTATACTCCTGAAATATGAATGACATCAAATGTTTGTACACTTTTTTATTTAAGTTTATAAGTACAAAATCTGATGGGCTAGATTTCAGTGTGAATAGTTACATTCTCTACAATATGTACTCAGTAGAATAGGTACATTCTCTGCAATATGTATTCAGTAGAATAGGTAATGTACATTGTACAATAATTAGTCAGTAGAATAGGTACATTCTCAGTACAATAATTATTCAGTAGAATAGGTACATTCTCAGTACAATATGTATTCAGTAGAATAGGTACATTCTCAGTACAATATGTATTCAATAGAATAGGTACATTCTCTACAATATGTATTCAGTAGAATAGGTACATTCTCAGTACAATATATGTATTCAGTAGAATAGGTACATTCTCTACAATATGTATTCAGTAGAATAGGTACATTCTCTACAATATGTATTCAGTAGAATAGGTACATTCTTCTTCGCTCTCTCCCCCTCCTTCCCTCATTCTCTTCCCCTCCTCTCTCACTCTCCCTGCCTCTCCTTCCCTCACAGTGTCTCTTCTCTCTCTTCAACTCTTTTCCCCTCCCTTTCCCTCTCTCCCTCTCTCTCTCCCACCTTCCCTCTTCCCCCCTCCCTCCCTCTCCCTCCCTCTCTCCTACAGTGAAGCTGACTGTCATCGATGTCTCTGTGTCAACAGCATTGGGCCTGTGCGTCACTCCGTCCATTGCCGCCACCTAGCGGCCGCCGGCTGCCACTTCTCCACGTGCTTCTGTTTACACACACTGCCAGCAATCACCTTCTCTCTCAGCAGGCGCTCCCCTTCGTTGTTTCCTCTCCCTCCCTCTCTCCCTCTCTCTCCCTCCCTCTCTACTACAGTGAAGCTGACTTTCATCGATGTCTCTGTCAACAGCATTATCTCCGTGTCTTCCAATCTAAATGTTCAGTTAAAGTTCATATCTCTCTCCATCTCTGTCCCCTCTCCTCTTGTTCCTGTTTTTTTATACGTTTAATGATATCAAATTGCAAACGACTACAGGAAGTAGAAAATATTGACAATGTGAAGTGTTCATTTTGATAACATAATAAAATGTTTCTAAACCTTTTTGATTTAAATTCAAATTTACAAAAGTAGAATGAGACATTCATTGGAAAAGGAGCATTCTCTACAATATGTATTCAGTAGAATAGACTGTATTATACTCAATAATCTCTCTCTCTCTCAATCTGTATTGTACTGAATAATCTCTCTCTCTCAATCTGTATTGTACTGAATAATCTCTCTCTCAATCTGTGTTGTATTAAATAATCTCTCTCTCTCTCTCAATCTGTATTGCACTGGATAATCTCCCTCTCTCAATCTGTATTGTACTGAATAATCTCTCTGTCTCTATCTCTCTCTCTCTCTCTCTCTCTCTCTCTCTCTCTCTCTCTCTCTCTCTCTCTCTCTCTCTCTCTCTCACTCCTCTCTCTTTCCTACATTGAAGCTGACTGTCATCGATGTCTCTGTGTCAACAGCATTAGGCCTGAGTCTTCCATCCAAACGATGAATTAAAGTTAATCTCTCTCTCTCTCTCTCTCTCTCTCTCTCTCTCTCTCTCTCTCTCTCTCTCTCTCTCTCTCTCTCTCTCTCTCTCTCTCTCTCTCTCTCTCTCTCTCTCTCTCTCTCTCTCTCTCTCTGCAGGATGTCTTTGGTCAGACAGAAATGGAGAGAGACACAGAAGACATCAGCAGTCCCACTAGAGATGTGTTTCAAGACATTGTGTCAGCCCGGCTCCAGCGCAGCGGCCCAGACGGCCCAGGGGAGCGCTGGTAGACGGAGCAGACCGCCGCTCTCCCCCAGCTGGCCCCCGGGAGCGCATTAGCGCTGGCCCCGCTCAGCGCCGTGGGAAACACCTGCGACGGAGGAGGAGGAGGAGGAGGAGGAGGAGGAGGAGCAGACACGGGACTCGGGGTGACTTGTTTTAAGGTTTGTCCTACCAAACGTGTAAACGGGCTGCGTGTGTGTGTCGTGTGTCGCAGAGCGGAGAACGCAGCCTAACGCCACGAACACCCAACAGCCTGGGGGAGAGGATGCTCGCAGGTAGAGGACCGTTTCCCTCTTCCCTAGAACCGGAGCCGCCCTGGGGAACGGACGTTGGAGCGCAGCTACCCGGAACGAGAAGCTGGACCAACCCCTCGGAGGGGCAGTGACGCTACGCTGACGAGTGGCGTCTGGGCCTGTACTACACCCCCCCACCCCCCCTCGGAGGAGACCGGCGTTACCGGGAACATCACCGGAGGTCTCTCCGTGGCTCACGGAGCCAGAACACTTTTTGTTTTCTGTTGGGCCCCTGACGTTTGTTCTTTTCTTTGAAGTAAAGCGCCGTCACGGCTTCAATGCACCACTGACTTGTGTTCACTGGGGCCGGGGTCTGCAACCTGCACTCTCTAAAGAGCCGTTTGTGGTCCCTCTCCCACCAAATAAAACCTATTTGACCCCTAAAATGAAGATAACACAGCGTACAACGTTTTATATTTGGTTATACTATATATTAAATAACTAAAAGTCTATAGTTTGTTGCATTTATGACATTTGCAGTAGTAGGATGTGTCGTTTATTTTGGTTGACAAAACATTCAAACCCTTTTTTTATGCCCACTACGTCGTCATTGGCCCTCCCCCGCCGAGGTCTCTGACCCCCGCCCGAGAGGAATGGCGCTGTTTCAGCTGGGACCCCCACTCATAGGGAGAGAACGCCCCATCTTCCACCTGCTCTGGAGCCCTTAGCCGGGCCCCTGGCCCCCCGACCCCAGCTGAGGCCACGCGGCCGGCCCGTCCCACCCGCCTGTGGCGAGTCGTCCGGAGAGGGCGACGGCCCCGGGAGGGACGGTCCCAAACCGCCGATGGGAGGGCCCCACCACACGGACTCCACGGGGCCTCCCCCAGGCCCCCCCCCCAGACCCCGTGACCGCCACGAAACAGTCCGCCCCCACCCGGAGAGGCTGGAGGGCTCCCCACTCACAGAGGTCTCTAACTTGGGGTGGTGGGGGGGGGGGGGGGGGGGGGGGACCAGCCCGGGCAGTTCACCACCGCCCAACTGCAGGACGACGCCCTGAAGCACGCCTGGAGCCACGTCCTCGCCCGTGACGGCCAGGCCCGGGAGTCGGTGAGTAACCTACCCCACCCCCATTCCAGCACCAGGGCGGGCTTGCTTTATCGGGTAGTAGAGGGGGGGGGGGGGGGGAGCAGTGACCCAGCAGTTGGTGGTGCCCCCACCCCTACATGAGCAAAGTCCTTTACATGGCCCATTCCCATGTACTAGGGGCTCACCTAGGCATGGACTAGACTAGGGACACAATCCTAGAGCGGTTTTACTGGCCCGGGGTTAAGAGGGACGCCACTCAGCACTGTCAGGCGTGTCCGGAGTGCTAGCGCACCGCCCCGAGATTTGTCAATTCTTCATTGACATCTGTCAAAGGAATCAAACACAATAAAGCCCAAGAGCTTGTTTCCATTGTGGTCCTTTTGGGTGGAAGTGTATGTTATGTCTGTGTGTTTATGAATAGATATATTAAAGAATACTGTGTGTGTGTGTGTGTGTGTGTGTGTGTGTATGCGTGTGCGAGTGTGTGTGTGTGTGTGTGTGAGTGTGTGTGTGTGTGTGTGTGTGTGTGTGTGCGTGCACATGTGCCTATGTGAGCACGCAAGGGGAGACGGGATGGGACAGCAGAAAACAGTACATGTATGGTACAAAATATCATCCAATTCAATCATTTAAACATGAGTCTATATACAGTGTACATCATAAAACCTTCAATACACAAATGGCTATCCTGTATAATTCATCCCAAAATTCATCAATTCATCAATCAGCCTTAAAAAAAACATGTTCTCCAAATCAAGACAACGTTACCCTAGCAATGCATAACAATTGACTCAAACTTACAGGATGAGTCTATAGGACCTACTGCCACTCAACCAACTCAGTAAATATATTTTAGGACCAGCTGCTACTCAGCCTTAAGAAAAGTATTTTCTATAATATATCAATCAAAACTTATTTAAAAATAACATTATTATTTCCAATATTATTTCCCTCTCAGCCAACAGGGGGTGCTGCAGCACTCTCAGCGCCATACTTCCAGCGCCTATGTGTATCTGTATTCACTGTAAGTAGCTTTTGATCACTGTCTGATAAAAGACTAAATAGTAAGATATGAAGCTGTTTATCAAAGCCATGTTTTAGTACTCTGTTATTGCATGTGGAGCCACTAGGGGGCGGTGAATCCACCTCGGTGCAATTCACCTTCTGGCCAACATGATGAGGGTGAAGGAGACACAGGTGTGTGTGTGTGTGTGTGTGTGTGTGTGTGTGTGTGTGTGTGTGTGTGTGTGTGTGTGTGTGTGTGTGTGAGGTGTGGAGGTGTTTGGGATGGTTTAAGAGCCTTTGGTGCTCAACACACACACACCACACCAGGTACTACAAGTCCGACTTGAACACGGCCCCCCCCCCCCCCCCCCCCCCCCGGATGGAGAACCCCTGGACCAAGGTGGACACCATGGCCGCCGCCGAGAGCTTCTCCCAGGCGGACCTGGGCGGCCGCGTCACGGAGATCACCACGGAGGTGCGGAGCTCGGCCCCCGTGTCGCGCAGCGGCTTCTGCCTTCCAGGGCTACGGCGGCGGGCGGCGTGTCGCTCATCGCCGTGCGCGGCGTCTCCTACAGGAAGTGCCCGCGCATCATCAGCCGACGGCCCGCTGTTCCAGGAGACGCTGTCGGGCGCGGAGAGCACGTCGCGGTCTGGTCAGACGCATGCCTCTCACGGTGAGTAAGACCCCATCGCTGCTGAAGCTTCTGAAGCTTCTGAAGCTTCTGAGTGCTGCTTGCACTTTGAAATCAAAGAAAGGGACGTCAGAGGTACCCCCCTAGAATGGGGGAGCTTTCCCTTGATTTAATGTCTTGAGTTGGGGGAGGGGGGTGGTGGTGGTGGTGGGGGGGGGGGGGGGGGGGGGGGGGTTGCCCATCATGGGTGTTTTGTCCAGACATGTTTTTGAGTGTCTGGACACATATATCTTTTTAAAAGGCCTGCACCTGTTGCCCATCATTCATGTCATAATTTATACATCATGATTTAAACATTCTCAAACCCCCGCCGCCAATTCCTCCTACCACACACACACACACACACACACACACACACAAACACGCATGCACACACACACACACACACACACATGCACGTACACACACACACACACAAACACACATACACGCACACACGCACACACACACACCCCGAGGGCCCCTGTGGTCGAGTGGTTGGCTCCAACCCCAACTGTTCACAGCTCATGTTTAGTTCTTTTTTATTCATATTTTCTCTCTGCCTATGGCAGTGAAGCAGATTAAATGGTAGACTTTGGTTGTTGTTATTGTTAGTCTTTGTGTGCCAACTAATGTCCTGTGATATTTGAATAAAGATGATGGTCATTATAGGGCTGCTGGTGTTTGTAGTTACAGGACTGATGTGGTCTCATATGAGGGAGGGAGGGCTGTATTCTTCTGATAACACAAAATGATCTGTGTGTGTGTGTGTGTGTGTGTGTGTGTGGTGTTTATGTAAGATCCAATTTTACCCCCAAGGGGGTTATCTACTTCTTCAAACGGTGCAAATCTTTACACACACACACACACACACACACACACACACACACACACACACACACACACACACATGCAAACACACAGAAAGAGAGAGACAGCGAGAGAGAGAGCTTTCTTGTGTCTGTATTTGTCTTTATTCATGTTATTTTGTAAACGTTTAATATGTTATTGTGTGTTGTTTTATTTGATGGGATACATGCTATTTTACATGTTGTTAATGTCTATTAGACAAGCATATACAATGTAATATGTGTCTATTTACGTTCATCTTGCTCTGCTTATTACAACAATAAATCATTTGGTTTGAAATAACTCAGTACTTGAGTAGTCTTTTCACTAGATACTTTCTTACTCTTCCTCAAGCTATTATCTAATGACTACTCTTACTTCTACTTGAGTTATTGTTACTTTTAATAAATACTTGTTATATATAAAAGCAGGCTGTTATAAATGAGAGGTTATTAACAGTGCTCATTATTCTATATAATTATATTACCTACAATTCTTATCATTACCAATATAAACCCTTATCTTGTTCCATCTTAGTATGTCTTGTATGATCTTAAACTTAGTAACCTATGCTCTTTAGTCAACGTTACTAGAATAATCACATAATGCAGAAAGAAACCCGTTCCATGCTGCTCTGAACTCCGGTCCGGTTCTTTCCGGGATGTCTACGGGCCCTTACGGTGGCCCCGTGACGTCACAACGTCAGCTCCATCTGGGGAGCGGTTATTGATGGGGTCCGAGAAGGTTCTTGAAGCTTCTCGGACACTTGTAGGATGAGGCCACGGTGTGTGGTGCGTTTCATATCCAACATCGCTCATGATGACGCTCCCACTCAGCGACTGTAAAAAAGAGCATCACAAAGTGGCCGTGGGTCGTAACCATGGAGATAACCCCCCCCCCCCCCCCCCCCCTCCTCCTCCCGCTGAGTGTTCTCAGCCCAAATCGTACTGTGTTGAACAGAGTCTACTTCCGGGTCGGACGAGGTGAACGACTAATGCGACACACCTGGTTCATACGGCGAGAGGGGGCGTGGCCCGTGGGGGCGGAGAGACAGTTCACTCAGCGTCAACACGACGCTCCGCGCGGTGCGGAGGCTGACTGGACTGCGGAGGCTGACGGAGCGGAAGGCTCCAGACTCTTCACGAGGGAACATGGACAGCGAGCGGTGCGAGCGGAAGTGCCGTGTGTCCGGACCTGTACAGCTCACGGCTCCTCCCTCCTGGAGTGACACTCCAGGTGAAGTGCTTTTCTGCCCATACAGACTCGTGTGTGTGTGTGTGTGTGTGTGTGTGTGTGTGTGTTGCATCAATATAGACATGATTAATCTGTATGTATGTGTGTGTGTCTTTCTGAATACCTTCCTGTAACGTGTGTAAGAAAATCACCCTGCCTTTTATAGAAACATAACCCATTAGAAATGATTACATTACATATACTGTACTGTTCACTGTCTGTTTTCTCCTCAACACCTTTTATAACCTTTAATGCTAGAAAATCAACAGTTGCAGTCATGTAGAAATGTTTAAAGGATTTAAGTTTATGCTAACGAATACTGAATAACAATGTATGATCACTTTACTGATTTGAATAAAGACAGCGTGTGTGTGTGTGTGTGTGTGTGTGTGTGTGTGTGTGTGTGTGTGTGTGTGTGTGTGTGTGTATTGCATCAAAAGAAACAAAAAACAATGATCACCACGATATACATAACTAATGAACTAATGAACTAATGAACATAATTGTTTCCAGGCCTACAGTTAGTTAAATGCAAACACTGCTATATTATGCAGTTATGTCTGTTTAATTCAACTCTAGCTAGTAACGTGGAGAATGAAGCTATAAGCCTACATGAATCATTTAAACTTCTTGAGAATATTAAACCAATTGATTTGATGTCCGTTTTGAAACACTAGAAAAAGGTGCACTGTAGCACCATCTGCCATCTGCTGGTTAGATGACGTCAGTGCAACTGGCTGACCTGAAAAACATGAACCCTACGTCATCACCATTGATTTATGTGTTGAGACGATTTCATGTCCCTCTCATACGAGTGATCCTCTCAAATATATAGTAGGCCTACACTACATAACGCAATATTGAGATTGGCTCCACAATATTCAAAACAATATCACCTGAGTAAAATAAGTCATCAGATAATGACTTGAGGAAGAGTAAGAAAATATCTAGTGAAAATACTACTCAAGTACTGAGATACTTCATACCAAATGATATATTGTTGTAATAAGCAGAGACAAATATTACATTATATATGCTTGTCCAATAGACATTAACAACATATAAAACAGCATGTATCCCTTCAAATAAAACCACACAATAACCCATTAAGTCTTTACAAAACAACATGAATAAAGGCAAATACAGCCTCTCTCTCTCTCTCTCTCTCCGTTGGTTCACAGTGGAAAACAATTGAATAGTTGCACAATAACTTCTCTAAAATGGTGAGATGTAGTGGTTATTTGCGACTGGAACTGGGATCCATCGGCGTGGATCGACCCTGGTTTCCGGGGCTTCCCCAAACTGTCCCCGAAGGATCCCTGAAGCTCAAACTTTCTCTAGATCGACTTTTAATCACTTTTACCTGATTTACTTGATTTAGGAACACATTAACCTCATTTTCTTCCCTTGCGTTTATACTTTTATAACTTTATACTGTATGGGGCAGAACATATTTTAATCACGGAATAGATAAGGTAAGCCTACATGTTAGAGACCTGAATGATTGTATGAGGGATGCTTTTTTATATTAGGTTGATTGATTGATCCACAGCGGGACTCTTGTAAAGAGTAGACGGAGGCAAAGATAGGCTGGATGTCCTTTATGTTGTTTTGGGCATACAGGATTAAGTATGTGATGTGTGGTGTTTCTAAAGGAAACAGAAATGGAAACGAATAGAAGTACATTAAATGACCGGCTACAACCATGGAATAAATGATTTACCTTACATCAAGCTACATGTGAGCGACAGTAATGACTGAAATGAAGGTAAATGCACATGCGTCTATACTGAATAGAAATGAGAAGCGCACAATGAGCGCATGTGAAAGGGCCGTGATGCTAACGCACCGAGCGCTGTAAAGATGGCTAACACATCAAAACAACAGTTACGGTGAAACTTATTAATACAGCATTGATTTATAAATGAACTGTACTGTTCTCATTCATAAATGGCAATATGAATATGACTCACTTCTTCAAGAACGCACACACACACTTGCTCCATGTCACGTGCTGGAACGAACTACATTATTGCGCAACTTGCGACAATGTTTACAAAGTAGAAAGGACCCCGGCTAAAGGTAAGGGCGCACTATTATCTGCCTGACAGAAATAACAGTCACATATAGGGGAATTCAGAACACACACACACACACACACACACACACACACACACACACACACACACACACACACACACACACACACACACACACACACACACACACACACACACACACACACGCGTCTGTGGTGATAACTTGTCAAGAGGAAACCACCAACATTGTCTACACAGCGTCTAACATGGACAAGGAAATTTTCTTGGTATTTGGTGCAAACTATAACAAAGAAACATAAAGATGAAAATACAAACATTTAAATAAGAAATATACAAAATACATACGGACTATATAAAGAATACAGAATATATAGTTTGACTCTTTTTAAAATGCAGCTGTACAGTTTTGCAGGAATGTGCAAGATATGATAATGGAATGTGCAAATGTTCACAGTATTAAGTTTAACAATATGTGTAATGAGCAAGAAGATTGTGCAATGTGCAAGAAACTAAAAGATAATCCAGGAAACAGACCAGGAACAATAAGGGCTGTCTGTTGAAGTCATTCAAATAATCAAAACTTAACTAAAGATTATAATTGGTTTGTTAGGACTGATGTTGGCTGTACATCGATGCACCTGTCCTCCACACTTCACACACCTCCACCCAAAGCTAAACTCATCCTGAAGTGTGTTGAAATGCAAGACGCACTGTAGTGACAGCAAGTGTGTCTCCAATTCTCTGAGTCATTCAGTCACTGTGGTGAAAGGATGAATATGGTTTAACAAACCTACTTTGAATGAACCTTTCATTATGTCTTGTGTTCATTTAGTGGGGTTGAGTTCGTGTTGGACACACAAGAACATTCAGTTGAATCCACTGTTTATTACCATTATGCTTTATTATCAAATACAACAGAAATATAGTCCCTTACATGTATACAATAAACACAAGGACTAAAATAATAGAAGTAGCAAACATTACAAATTATAAGCAGGTGCACATATCTTTAATAACTGAACATATTATGCTGCTGTGTTGTAACCAGCTGAACACAAGGAATCAATATTCAGTTTAAAGGCTTTTCCCATAGACCACTTGCATCTATGTTAAATCTGCTTTCTAATCAGCTTCCATGTTAGACATATCAAAGTAAAACTGATATAAGAACCCTTTATGTAATCTTTGTACAAAATATTACTAAAAGTTACATTTAACATCAATATTATTTTATGCTTTGTACATTACAAATTAAATCTTAGTAAAACCTGCTAAAATAATCATTTGGAGTATGTATTACATTTATATAATAAACATGTATAAGTATATTTATACATGCGTATATTTACGTGTGTGTGTGTCTGTCTCTGTGTGTGTCTCTGTGTGTGTGTGTGTGTTAGAGGTTTGATTCTCTGCCAGAACCAGAGACAGGTCCAGCCTGGCCCATGGGTCGGGTCAGAATTTCCCCTCCATTCATCGGGGCAGGCCGGTCTTGAGGTCAGACATATATCAGCTTTTTTAGTAAATAAATACAATTGGGGTGGGGAGTGAGCAATTTGGTGTGATAATCAGAATGTTACATGTATTATAACTGTGACCGTAAACCTTATGGATTGATCACTGTGATCGATTCATAATAAGGTAATAAACAGTTTCCCTTCTGTTTTCATTCAAACGTCTGTCATCCTCGAACCCTGATCGTTAATTCCTTGTGATGTTTTTATCACAACTCAATCAACGGTTATGATTTGTAATGGAAGCGTTGGGTTTTCACAGCCTACTGCACCAAGTCCTTCACAAGAGGAAGAGGGTGTTCAGTAATACCCTGCACTCTGAATTAGTTTGCTGATAAACAACCAATTTACCAAGAATCATTCAGGTTTAAACCGGGCTCTGGCCCGTGAAGGCAGCCAATGGGTCGAGCCCGTGAAGGCAGCCAATGGGGCGAGCCCGTGTTGGGCTCCGACAGAAAAGGCCCCGGCCCTGGTCATGTGTGTGTTTGTGTGTGTGTGTGTTTGTGTGTATGTATGTATGTGTGTGTGTATGTGTGTATATGTGTGTATATGTATGTATGTATGTATGTATGTATGTATGTATGTGTGAGTGTATGCGTGTGTGTGTGTGTGTGTGTGTTCGCCTGCCAGCCCGCCCGTGTTTTCTTTCTACAACCGACACAGAGACACTGAGGCCCCAAAACTCCATAACCCAAACCCAGGGAGGAGGTCCTTCTGGGTGAAGGTGGACTGGAAGGTGTGGATGTGTGTCAGTGTGTCTGAGGACCCTCCTACATCTGGGGACATTCTGTAGAAGGACAGAGTGCCAGCAGGCCTGTCCAGATACACTCCTACTCTGTTAGAGCCAGGGGGGGGGAGACGTATGTCTGTTCTACTACTGTTGTACCGGGCAGAGTAACCATCATCATAACAATCAAGACTCCAGGACTTCTTGTTCCCTCCAAGCCTGCTGTCACCACCCCCTCCTCTCCTTGTGATTCCTCTGTATGTCCTTCCTATAACAACATGTCCTTCCCACTCTACCTCCCAGTAACAGCGGCCAGTCAGATCCTCTCTACACAACACCTGGGGCCAGAAGTCAAATCTCTCTGGGTGATCAGGATACGACAGATCCTCTCTAACCCGCGTCACCTTTCTGTTGTCCTCAGACAGAGAGAGGTGTCTGTGGGCTGTGTTTGGGTCCAGTGTGAGTTCACAGGCATCTGATGGGAGAATAAGACATGATTAGCTGCTGAACCATTCATCATCATCATCATCATCATCATCATCATCATCACTAGTACTGTTCTCTTGCATACTTCTTTTTATTCTCTTTCCGACACTTCTTGTGATCGATATCTGCTCTTCAAACATTAACATAGAAAGAGAAAACAAAGATCATATGATAGTTACTATAGTGGAATAATGAGCTATATATTTTCTAAGCAATAGTACATGTCATTCTTAATATAATTAAAGTTAAAGTTAGATGGAAATCCCATGTGTGTGCTGTCCCAATCAAAATATTGAAACCAACAAAATGCTATAAAGTGCATTTACTCCCTCAATATTTACACTACATACACATATTATACATCAAAATGTTTAGCATGATGAGCTCATTACTCACATGAAATATCTAAGAAACCTACTTGTAATACCTTTCAAGATATTAAACTTTTAGATTTCCCAATACACATGCATAGCACTCAACCTTCAAAGGGACACCTGTGTGAACAACATACTGAACAAGCTGAGCTCACATACAGGCTGGAAATTAACTGTTGGAGCCATAGAACTGGTTCATACATACTATATATACATAGACATGGACTCATACATACACGTTCATACTATATATACATAGACATGTACTCATACATACACGTACATAATATATATACATAGACATGGACTCATACATACACGTAAATACTCTATATACATAGACATGTACTCATACAAATTCATACATACACATAAATACTATATATAGATAGAATATGCATAGACATGTACTCATGCATACACGTACATACTATATATACATAAACATGTACTCATACATGCACGTACATACATACACATACATAAGTACACATACAAAGTATACATACTGTACATACAAAACATATTATACATATGTAAGCATACTCATACATTCATACATACACATATGTATAAATATGTACACATATATAATATATATATATACATAGTATACATACGTATACATACTGATACATACAAACACATACATACACACAGATATACATACATATACATTCCTACACATACATACATGTACATACGTATACATTCTATTATGTGTACGGCAGAACAAGCGGACCCAAATGCAGGACACAGAACAGGCAGAGACGAATAAAGGGGCCAAGGAATTTATTTGTCTGGCTAAGGGTAGTCAGGAAAGCAAGGGTCCGGCAACGGTAGGCAGGCAGGCAGGCAGGGACTAGGCAACAGGCAGGTGGTCGGGAAGGCAGAGGTTCGGCAACGGTAGGCAGGCAGGCAGGCAGGGACTAGGAACAGGAACGGGAGCAGGTACAGGAACTGGGGAGATTCTGGAACTAAAGGCGGGGACGAAGATACCGACGAGTGTGGGGTAAACTACGAACTAGCACTGGCTATGTGAAAAGCCAGTGCTTAAGTACTGTGGGGGGTGATTTGGTATTGCCTGCAGGTGTGGGTAATCAGAGGGAGCATGTGGGGTAATGGAGGCAGGGTGTCACTAGGTGGCGGAACGGGAGAGGGTGTGACACATACTCATACAATTGTAAACATACTTAAGCTTATGTACACATATGTATGCATACATACACATACATTAACATACATACACATACATAAACAAATATACGAATAAATGCACACGTAAGCATGTAATGGCATTGCAAGTAAGATTTCTTCAGGAATTGTAGGATTTCTAGTTACTACTTCTATCCTATTTTGCTTTCCATCCACTAGTACAAACAATAACATAGAATGACGAAAAATATATATAATATAAAAGGTACTATAGTGTACTAGTCTGATATGGATTTTAGCAGATAGTGCATATCGTTTATAAGATAATTGTAGTTAATTGCAAATCCAATATGTGTGTCAGTGGCTGTCCCAGTCACAACATTAAAACCCAGATAAAGTATCAACTGCATCTACTCCCGCAATATTTACACTAAATACACATATTATTTATATTTTTTCCATTTCCATTTCTAAGTGCAATGCTGTCCCTGCAAGATGATTAGTTCTAGATTAGTCATGGAAAATGAGAACTGTGAGAGTTTTCCTTTTGTATCAAGCAGCAAAAAAGTCAGAGATCGCATGGTCCTACTGTTGTAGAGTGGGATATGACCACTAGGGACAGTAGTGCCATTGTTGGGCACAGGAACTTACCGCTCTCTCCCCTGAGTTAGAAGTTGATGCATGGTCGCCATCAATAAAGAGTTATAAGCAAAGTCTGTGCCAGTCCAGTTACTAATTAGTATTCCAAATATACTACATTGGCGAAGAGGATAATTCTGAATATGGAATTGGTGAAGATAAGACGTTTTTACTGAGTAAGTGACGGCGGAACCTAGTAACAGGCTAGTTTGCTAGGAAAGGCTAAGACGCTATTGACGTTGGGCAAGCTAGCGAAGGCTTCGCTCTCTCTTTGGCGGCTGTGACTGGACGACAGACAAGATGGCAGGCACATTCGGGTCGGTGGCACCATTTGACAACAAGACACAAGTGTGGGAAGAATACTGCGAAATTCTGGAGCATTTTTTTGTTGCAAATGAGATCGACGATGCTGTAAGGAAAAGGGCCATCCTATTGAACTGCGTGGGCGCGCAGACCTACGCATTGATGAGGAACTTACTGAGCCCGGCAAAGCCAGGGGAAACGTTAAATGATGACTTGGTGAGTCTACTGCGATCCCATTTCAATCCTAAACCGAGTGAAATAGTACAAAGATGGAAATTCAACTCAAGAAATAGGAAACCTGAGGAAAGTGTCAGTGATTATGTGGCGGAGCTGAGGAAGCTCGCGCAGGACTGCAACTATGGGGACACGCTCACAGTGATGCTACGTGACAGATTAGTGTGCGGCATAAATGACGACAGAATACAGCAGAGACTTTTGTCAGAGGATGGTTTGATGTTTGACACGGGGCTAAAGAAAGCGCTGGCCATGGAAGCGGCCAACAAGGACATAAAGGACTTGAATTCTATGAGCGATGGAAAAGGGACTTGTGGCGGGGACCGTTTACAATGTGGATGCCCGCGTTAAGACGCAGCAGCGGGGGAGCGCCAAATGCTACAGATGTGGCGGGAACAGCCACTTGGCAAACGAGTGCAGGTTCGCGGGAGAAAAATGTCACAACTGCGGAAAGACAGGGCACATAAAGCGGGCCTGCAAACTGGCATTGAAAGAGAAATCGAGCGCTCAAGGACCTACAAAGGTTAAAGGGGAGAGAGAGAGATATTCAAAAAGTGCCCATTTCATACAGGAAGAGGAAGAGAGTAGTGAGGAGAGTAGTGAGGATGTATTCACTATTCACAGTATGAACACTACCATTCCCAAAGTACCTCCTCTCAGGCAATATTTAACAGTAAATGGATGTAAAGTAAAATATGAGATTGATACCGGCTGTAGTGAAACAGTAATGTCACAGTATGATACAGTATGTCAGAGTATGCTAAGCTATGGAAGAAGGCAAAGGTACCAGAGCTAGGTACATGTCCTATCAGTCTAAAAACATATACGGGACAAAAAGTAGACATTCTAGGGTCAGCTAATGTGAAAGTTGAAAATAAAGGAATGGTCAAAGAGTTACCAGTTGTAGTTGTAGCGGGGTCAGGACCAAACCTGCTTGGGCGAGGGTAGATCACCAAGTTGGATGTGGACTGGCGTACAATGAATAAGATAATGGACTGCAAAGATGCTTTGCAGGAAGTGTTAAAGAAACATGAGCAGGTGTTCAAGGATGAGCTTGGCACATTAAAAGGAGCCACAGCAAAGATACATGTAGACAGTGATGCTACAACCTGCTTCTTCAAACCGAGGTCAGTGCCTTTTGCAATGAAAACTAAGGTAGAGGCTGAGTTAGATCGTCTCTTGAAGGACAAGATCATAGAACCAGTGAAGTTCTCAGCCTGGGCAGAACCAATAGTCCCAGTGTTAAAACCGGACAATACAGTGAGATTGTGTGGTGATTGTAAAGTGACTGTAAATAGAGTGTCATTACTAGAACAGTACCCCATTCCCCAAATGGAGGACATGTTCACGTCTCTAGCGGGGGGAGAAAAATTCAGTAAACTGGATATGAGTCATGCTTACCAACAGATCTCTTTCTCACCTCAAAGACATCACCGTCCCGCTCCTGGACCCCCTACAGTTTGCCTACAGAGCCAATAGGTCTGTAGACGATGCAGTCAACCTGGCCCTGCATTACATCCTCCGGCACATGGACTCCGCAGGAACCTATGCCAGGATCCTGTTTGTGGACTTCAGCTCTGCCTTCAACACCATCATCCCGGCTCTGCTTCAGGAGAAACTCTCCCAGCTTGGTGTGCCTGACTCCACCTGTAGGTGGATCACTGACTTCCTGTCTGACAGGAAGCAGTATGTGAAGCTGGGGAAACACGTCTCCGACTCAAAGACCATCAGCACCGGATCCCCTCAAGGCTGTGTTCTTTCTCCTCTGCTCTTCTCCCTGTATACCAACAGCTGCACCTCCAGTCACCTGTCTGTCAAGCTTCTGAAGTTCGCGGACGACACCTCCTTCATCGGACTCATCTCTGATGGAGACGAGTCCGCCTACAGGTCGGAGGCTGACCACCTGGTGAAGTGGTGCAAGCAAAACAACCTAGAGCTCAACGCTCTAAAGACAGTGGAGATGATTGAGGACTTCAGGAAGAAGTCCCCACCTGCCCCCATCACCCTCTCTGGCTCCACAATCAACATTGTGGTGTCTTTCCGCTTCCTGGGAACTATCTTCTCCCAGGACCTCAAGTGGGAGCTGAGCATCAGCTCCCTCGTCAAGAAATCACAACAGAGGATGTACTTCCTGCGGCAGCTGAAGAAATTCAACCTGCCGAAGACAATGATGGTGCACTTCTACACAGCCATCATTGAGTCCATCCTCACATCCTCCATCACCACCTGGTACGCTGCTAGCACAGCCAAGGACAAGGGCAGACTGCAGCGTGTCATTCTGTTAAGGATTTGAACTAGGACCCAAAAGCAAGACACGAAGACCAAAAGGGAGCGGGTTGAAAAAGGATTTATTGTCCAAGGTACAGGCAAGGGTAAGGCAGGCGAGTAGTCAAGCAGGCAGGAGACGTTAGCAGGTAGGCGGCAGCAGGGAGAGAGAAGTAGTCAGGCGGGTGGTCGGGCAGGCGAGGTTCCGCAACAAGGAAGGCAGGCAGGCAGGAACTAGGAACAAGAACGGGGAGCGGGAACGAGGAACAGCAGCAGGCACGAGAACAAGAACGGGAGTGGGACCCGTAAACAGGAACGGGAGCAGGAACAGGAACGGGAGCGGAACAACGAAGATGGCGGGGACGAAGTTATCATGAGAGATCAACACGAACTAGCCCTGGCTCTGTGGGGAGCCAGTGCTTAAGTACAGAGGGGGTCGATTGCGGATGAGCTGCAGGTGTGGGTAGACAGAGGGAGTGCACGTGGTTAATTGACGAGCAGGTAAACAAAGGCACATGGTGTAGTGAGGCTGGGTGCCACTAGATGGCGGAGTTTGACAGAACGAGAGAGGGTCACGTTACACATTAGCTCAGCTGAGAAGGTGATTGGCAGCAATCTGCCGCCGCTCCAAGACCTTTACGCCACCAGGACTCTGAAGCGTGCAGGAAAGATTGTGGCTGACCCCTCCCACCCCGGCAACAATCTCTTTGAGCCACTCCCCTCTGGCAGGAGGCTGAGGTCCTGATGGACCAAAACCTCTCGTCATAAGGACAGTTTTTTCCCCTCCGCCACCAGCCTTATTAACAAGGCCCGGAAACCACCCTGACTCTCTCCACACCACACCCCTGGCTCTACATGCCACTGTACTTAAACTGCTCTTGTAAATCTAAATTGTGTGTATATATTTATACATATATTTATACTTATTTTGTTTGTTCTGTTTAACCTGCAATAGAGAATGTGACGTGCACCTACATCACCAAGACAAATTTCTTGTATGTTTTAAAAAACGTACTTGGCAATAAAGCTTTTCTGATTCTGAGATATGGCTAGATGAAGACTCAAAGAAATACGTCACAGTGAACATGCACAAGGGACACCTATGCAAGGTTACCCTTCGGAGTCAGCTCCAGTCCTGCAATCTTCCAGCACACTATGGAAGGGATTCTACAGGGGATTCCCCAGTGTGCAGTCTATCTCGACGACATCCTTCTGACAGGAACTTATGATCAGGACCACATCTGTACACTGGACAGAGTGTTACAACGGGTGGAGGAGGTGGGGCTACAATTGAAACTGAGTAAGTGCAACTTAATGGAGAAGGAAGTTACATTCCTAGGACACAGGGTGGACGCTACTGGGCTGCATCCAGTGCCAGAGAAAGTGAAGGCAGTCCAGGATGCACCAGCGCCTACTACAGTCACGGAATTGAAAGCATATCTGGGACTGTTAAACTACTACCATAGGTTCCTACCGAATTTGTCTACCCTATTGGCTCCTCTGCACCAGCTGCTTAGGAAGGACGAGCCATGGTGTTGGGGGTCGGAGCAAAAACGGGCCTTCAACCAGTCAAAAGAAATGTTACAGTCGAGCAGAGTGTTGGTACATTATGATGAAGGGAAAGTACTCATACTATCCTGTGATGCCTCACCCTACGGGTTGGGAGCGGTATTGTCTCACCGTATACCGTATTCTATATACGGTATTATTATTGTTCTTTGATATTCTCAACAAATTTTGGTATCTCACTCATTGCACATTTTTTCACCTAGAGAATCCATTCAAATTTTAAAATGTTCATCTTTGCTTGGAATCGCTCGCTATCATTAAATTTGTTTTTCTATTTTATACTTTTTAACTTTTAAATTTTTATTTTTGTAATAGTAGTCAACGCCCATTCTCTGAGACTTCAACTACTTTAGACTTTGCAATTTTTAACTTTGAATCTTTGTTCAAACATTTGACAAAATCATCGCGCTTTGATCTTTAAACAGATTTTCGATATTGTTTATACTTGTTGACATTCAACAGTTTTAGTTTGAAACCCTCTTCGTATATTTTCAGTTGGTCTCATTGACTTCCGTTGAGCCCTGCTAGAGCGTGATGACGTCACCCCGCTCTAGCCCAAGGTGGCTATCACAAAAGCTAACCATTTCGGACGTCGCGAAGCCTTACAACGTCAATAAGTAATCTAGAAACACAGTGTAAAGCTTAAACTGTTACGGTATTTCATGTTTCACTGGCGCTACAATGGTAAACGATTGGAAATATGCTTGTTGAGCATCAGGCGTTTATGTGTGGTGACCCTCATTAATATCACAATTCGTTTTTTCACGTCATGCTTTCAACAAAAACGTATTTCCTATGAAAGCTAGGGTTAAACCAAGACTCCACAGACTCCAACAGTGTAAGCATTATCAGTCTGTGACCTAACCTCAACAAACTAGATGTGAAAGAATAACGTCAATAACACTACACTTTCCCAAGTTACAACCACAAATGACAGCATCTTCCATGTGTTGTTATCAAGTCATGGGTGATCACATTAAACCAACCATTAACATATAATCCAGTGTCGTGTATCATATAGAGCCTACTTTTATGACTTGGCCATAATAATTCAATCTAGTGACAATGCACACACCCACACGCACACGCACACCCACACCCATTCCCACACCCACACCCACTATTCTTCTACACTTACTGATTGTTGTATTGACTTGATTCAAACATTTCAAGCTTCATCACTTTAGTTTAGCTATTTGTTTGACCTCTTATACTTCCGATTCATTCCAACTATTTGACATTTTTTAAATGGTTTGTATGTTTACATCATTACGCTTTCTCCGTTCAGATTTTAAACTTTGTTCAAATATTTACACTTAAGTTCAGCTATTAAAATTTCCCATATGTCCGCTTTATTAAACATGTTTTCAACCTCATTTTAAACTGCAGCACTCACCGCATTTTCTTCAGGAAATGCATTTTCTAGTTAGAAGTTAGAAGTTAGAAAATATAAAATATTCATATTTTAAGATTATTTAACGTAAATTTGAAAGCCCTAAATCAAACTAAACAGACACTTACACTTCTTTAGAGTTGATCTCAGGTCAGTCAGCTTCTTCCTCTCCATGTTCAGTGTCTTCTTCAGCTGATCCTGGGATCTCCTCACGAGGTTAGTAGCGGGAGAGACTGGTGAGGTTACAAGCAGAGGAAACCCAAGAAGAGGAATCAAGTTCAATATGAAGAGCCTGATTGGGAAGACATTCATGTTTCATTTTGCTTCTCCCCCCTCTCCCTAACAACTAACAAAATAAATATTTTATTTGGTCTTTGACCGTGTTCTGTGTCTCTACGTCACTAAAATAACACCATGCGTTCGAAGCAGAGTGGAACGTTCACAGTGTTTTGGGGAGACAAAAAACATAGGATTATTATTCATGTTTTCTCTAGATGATTGGTCTTGTTTTAGTAACAGTGATAACATGGCATCGATTTTGGGTAAAATTGCTCTTTAAAAAGAATATGACAAAATAGCGGAATGGACAGTGTGGCGGTAATGATGTCGGTGTGGGCTTGTGCACCCTACCACACCAGTGACAACGGATATTGGACAAGCCTGAGATTAATCAAACTAAACACTTACACTTCTTTAGAGCTGATCTCAGGTCAGGCACCTTCTTCATCTCCATGTTCAGTGTCTCCTCCAGCTGATCCAGGGATATCCTCAAGGTCCCTACATATAACGGAGAAATGACCTCCACCGTTGTCCAGTCCCTGGTGGGTGGAGGATTATTCAGGGATCTGAAGGTCTGGAGGAAGTGGAGGTGGTCTTCAGTGTGTAAGAGCTGCTTCACTTCTGAGCTTCTATTGGTCAAATCTTCTATTTCCTGTTCCAGCTCTTTGATGAGGCCTTCAGCTTCTTTCTCTGTGGATTTCAGTTTCTCTTTAACCATTTGATTGAGATCATCTTGCCACTTTTCAATAGAGCGCTTCAGAGCAGTGAGGACCTGCACACTATCGGCTATCTCTCTGTCTGCGTCTGCTTTGCTGTGATCTACTGTGGCTTTAATCTCCTGTATCTTCCGTTGTCTCTCCTGAATCATCTGCTGAACTTCAGACTCTATCTTCCTCAGCTGGGCCGTCTTCACCTCATATTCCTCCTTTAGAGGTACAACAGGATGGGACTTGTGGTCCGTCTCTGTGCAGAACTGACACACACACACCTGTTCAGTCTGGCAGAAGAGCTCCAGAAGTCTGTGGTGTTTCTTACACATCCTGTCTTCCAGACGGTCCATAGGGTCGACCAGCCGATGTCTCTTCAGGCCTGCGACTCTCTGATGTGGCTCCAGGTGGGTGTGGCAGTAAGACGTAAAACACACTATGCAGGACTTCACGGCCTTTAGCTGGGTCCCAGTACAGACGTCACAGGGAACTTCTCCTGGTTCAACACAAGGCTGCTCTTTTACTTCTACAGACCTTCTAAACCGATCAACCACCTCTGATAAGAGGGTATTGACCTGTACATCAGGCCTTGTGTGGAAAAGCTTGTTGCAAACAGGACATTTGCACTGGACTTGGTCATCCCAGAACCTTGTAATACAAGTTTTACAGAAGTTGTGTCCACATGATATGGAAACTGGGCAGTTGAACACATCAAGACAGATTGAACAGGAAAAGTCTTCTTCGGACCAGGAAGTGTTAGTAGAGGCCATTCCTAGAAGAGATTTGTTTTATCAAGTATTATTATATGTATTTCTAACATAATAAAAAGATAAATAACGGTTTAAACTCGTTCTAATGTAAGTGTTTTATATATTTTATATATTTGTGTTGTTTCAAGCAGAAATCATCATTCAACAGGAGGTACAACATGAAGCCCTGCAGACAGGACAGCTTCATGAGGATTATGGGTCAATATGTTGGACTCACCTGATAATGTTTCTGTCAGACTTTCTAGTTTATAAAGTGTTGTTCTTTGTCTCCAGAAAGAGAGAAGTGCCTCCACTTCGTGTTACTTTGGTCACTTTGCGTTGAAATGAAAGTAATAATTAATTCTCAAAGTACATTTCTATCAACTTTTGTCTACAATAAGGTAAGTATGTGCCAAAAACAACGTTAGCATAGGGTGAGCAGTCTCTGACTCCTGCCCAGCTGAAACAGCCGAGTGTCACAACGTTACGCTTTCAGAGGTCTGAGATAGGAGTTAACATGGAAGCACTTTTACTGTTAGTCCCTGAAAACTATCTAGAGCGTCAAATAAAATCTTATCCAAAGGACATAAAACCACACTGTCTACAACATGGGAAGTTATTTAAATAGTCATGACAGGGTGAATTATTTAATCATTATAATATAAATAAAGTAGCCTATAGAATAGTAATAATAATAAGATGCCTACCGTTAAAGTCACCCAGGGACACTTCAGATTTAGGACCAATCCTAAAACAGAAGAATGAAAAGCTATAACCGGGTGCTTGACTCCCAGCTGAAAGGTTCTGGGTTTGATCCCCAATGTCCACAGTCCATCCTGTAGTCAGCAAGATGCCCCCTAACCCCTACCTGCTCATTAATGACCTGTCTCTGTACTGTCTAACCTCTACCTGCTCCTTAATGACCTGTCTCTGTACTGTCTATTCCCTGCCTGCTTCCTTAATGACCTGTTTCTGTACTGTCTAACCCCTACCTGCTCCTTAATGACCTGTCTCTGCACTGTCTAACCCCTACCTGCTCCTTAATGACCTGTCTCTGTACTGTCTAACCCCTACCTGCTCCTTAACGACCTGTCTCTGTACTGTCTAACCCCTACCTGCTCCTTAATGACCTGTCTCTGTACTGTCTAACCCCTACCTGCTCCTTAATGACCTGTCTCTGTACTGTCTAACCCCTACCTTCTCCTTAATGACCTGTCTCTGTACTGTCTAACCCCTACCTGCTCCTTAATGACCTGTCTCTGTACTGTCTAACCCCTACCTGCTCCTTAATGACCTGTCTCTGTACTGTCTAACCCCTACCTGATCCTTAATGATCTGTATCTTAATTCACTGTCAGTCAATTTGAATAAATAGTAATTTTGACAAATAGCAATGCAACCATATATTTACTAACATTTTTAACCGTGTTTTTACAAAAAAACGAACCGTCAACCTATTGATGAAATTTAAAGTAATATATATTTATGATACATCACGGATCACAGTTGAGTACAGTACCTTAGTCTTCTTCCTGCTGTAATAAAGTGATCCACACCAAACTGTCTGACTCATAACAATGAAATTATGTTGTGAACCAACCAGTTGGACCAGTTCCCTTCCCAGTTTACACTCCTCTCAGAGTAACCTCTTATAGGCTGCCTTTCCATGACATCACTGTAAGGTGCCAGGTGTCCTGCTCGATGCAGGACTGCACACCATTTATATCTCTTGTCCCGCCTCCAACATATTGAGAGGATGTCCCGGATTTTGATTGGCTCTAGTTTTAAAAAGTCAAACCACTGCAGCACAGACACTTTTCTAAAATCTGGATTTTAGCCAATGGCTGTGAAGAAGGCAGGGAAGGCTGTCATCATGGGGGTGTGTTTGCTGTCAATCAAACTGAGCACACATGTGTGTCAAGTGCAGGTGAACCTGTCACCGTCTTTGCTGCCTGCTACCCTCCACCCAACGTGGAACATGGAGTCACCACAAAGTCACAAGCTGTGCAGATTTAGGCCGACTATGTTGGAAACTACCACAAAGAAAATGAAATGCACTTTCAACAAAGACCGTGGAACTCCTTAGAACTGGGTAAAGCCGGTAGAAGGCGATTCTCAGATAGTATTTTTCAACGTCCCACGGGGGGAATACGATGTGAAGCGACATGTGAGAATGTTTATTTCTTAAGGTAGAAAGACACATTTTAGACTACTCTCCACATTGGTAACGTGTCCCACATTGTCCCACACAAACATACTCTTTGTCACACATGTGGTTTGTTGGGATCTACTCAGTGATGAAGACTTTGTTAAAATATGAACGATAGACAGAGAGCTCTGATGTGTAGAAGCTCAGACAGAGAAAGACAAAGAGACACAGTGAGAGGTTTCAAGTATGCTACAGTTCGAACATGTACATAACATTTAAAAACTTTTTTAACCGTATGTCTTTACAGAAAAATAGCACTCTTCCTATTGCTATGATATATAAGTTATTCATATTTATGATATATCACGGATCAGAGTTGAGAACAGTACCTTAGTCTTCTTCCTGCTGTAATGAAGTGAGCCACACCAAACTGTCAGACTCAGTAACAAGGAAATTATGTTGTGAACCAACCAGTTGGACCAGTTCCCCTCCCAGTTTATACTCCTCCCAGACTTATCTAGTACAGAGTACTCAGAATGAGGGTAAGCATATTTGTAATGGCATGTGATTCTATAATAGGCAGGGTTATTTTCTTCATTCCTTTCTCTTAAACGAGTCATCTTGTTGGGTTGGATTCTTTTGGGTTCATCTTGTTATAACATTTACAGGCAGGTATTCAGAACAGTGCCAAGGCAATGACACACACATATACACACACTCACTCACACACACACATACATGCTCACATACACACACACACACACACACACAGACACACACACACACACACACATACACACTCTCTCTCACACACACACATACACACTCACACACACACACACACACACCTACACGCTCACACACACACACACACACACACACACACACACACTCACACACACACAAACACACAAACACACACATTATTAAAGCGATATAAGAGACGTTTTTAGTTTGTATAAAGAACATGCAGTACTCCCACAATAGGCTGCAATTTAATAGGAAATGTAAAGACTGTTGCCATGATACTTAACAGTAAATATATCATATATAAATAGTGAATTTGCTAGGTAAACCTGATTCTAACTCAGCACAGCACAGCAAGGTGTGTGAACTGTCATTACTTGTTGTTGTAATTGAGCTTGATACAGATCAGTATATTTGGTGTATGAGTCATCTTGTTGGGTTGGATTCTTCTTTAGTTTCTTCCTTCTTATCTTGCTACACCCTTTACAGACAGATATTTAGAAAGGTGCCTAGGTACACACACACACAATCACACACACACACACACTCACACACAATAGCTTTTGTCTTTTATTAAAATCAGTAAAGTGTACAAGCAAACAAACATTGTACCGTGATGTGATTCAGGTATTCCGCAGCATAAACTTAAATAAATATACATAATGGATAATTAAGTTATCAAAATGCATCCTTTAAACATTTCTACATGACTGCAACTGTTGATGTTATAGCATTATAGGCTATTAAAGGTGTTGAGGAGAAAACAGACAGTGAACAGTATAGTATATGTAATGTAATTATTTATGTAATCATTTATGTAACTATAATAGCAGGGTTATTTTCCTCCTTCATTTCTCTTCAATGAGTCTTCTTGTTGTGTTGGATTCTTCTGTTTCTTCCTTCTTATCTTGTTACAACCTTTACAGGCAGGTATTCAGATACACACACACAGACACAGACACACACACACACACACACACACACACACACACAATGTATTTATGTGTGTGTGTGTGTGTGTGTGTGTGTGTGTGTGTGTGTGTGTGTGTGTGTGTGTGTGTGTGTTGCATCAATAAAGATGTGATTATTAAGGTTCATACACGACATACGTATTAGAACATCAAAATGATTCTGATCACCACGATATAAAAAACTAAAGTACAACCACCAACACAGCAGTCCTATACAAATAGGCTTCATAACTGTAGGCCTATAATAGTGCTGACTAAATATATGAACATAGTTGTTTCCAGGCCTACAGTTTGTTAAATGCCAACACTGCTGTATTATGCAGTTATCTGATTCATTCAACTCTAGCTAGTAACGTGGAGAATGAAGATATAGGCCTACATGAATCATTTGAACGTCTTGAGAATTTTAAACCAATAGAGTTGATAAAAGGTAGGTTTTGAAACACTAGAAAAAGGTGCACCGTTGCACCATCTGCTGGTTAGATGACGTCAGTGCAACTGGCTGACATGACAAACATGAACCCTACGTCATCACCATTGATGTATGTGTTGAGACGGTCCTGGCAGTTTTAAATCACCTTGAAGGTCATTTCATGTCCCTTTCATACGAGTGATACTCTCAAATATAGAGTAGGACTACACTACATAACGCAATATTGAGATTGGCTCCACAATATTCAAAACAATTTCACATGAGTAAAAGTATTCATCAGATAATGGCTTAAATGGAGTAAGAAAGTATCAACTGAAAAAACGACTCAAGTACTGAGTTAATTAATACCAAATAATTTATTGTTGTAATAAGCAGAGCAAGATGAACGTAAATAGACAAATATTACATTGTATATTTTTGTCCAATAGACATCAACAACATATAAAATAGCATGTATCCCTTTAAATAAAACAACACACAATATAGCCCATTAAATCTTTACAAAATAACATGAAGGAAAATACAGCCATAGCAATCTCTCTCTCTCTCTCTCTCTTTCTCTCTCTCTCTCTCCCTCTCCCTCTCTCGCTCTCTCGCTCTAAGTAGAGAGAGAGGAAGTAGAGGAAGCAGCGTTCTGGGTTTGGGTTGTGTATGTGTGTGTGTGTGTGTGTGTGTGTGTGTGTGTGTGTTCGGTAAAGTAAATAATAATAATAATGCATTTTATTTATAGGCGCCTTTCAAAACACTCAAGGTCACCTTACAAAATCAACAATAAAACACTCAATCCATTAAACAAACAAACAGAGCAAAAAACAGTAAAAAACATCATAATACTGTTAATAAAATGAACAGGCAAAGCAAAAAAAAAAGAAAAAAAGAAAAAAAAAGAACAGTCATTACACAAAAGAAAAAAGAGTTAAAGCGAGTAAGCCTCTCTGAAAAGATACGTTTTTAGGTGAGATTTGAAAGTGGTTATGGACGTGGAGTGTTGAATGTAGTGGGGCAGGGAGTTCCAGAGGTGGGGGGCTGAGTGACCGAAGGCTCTAGACCCCATGGTAACCAGACGAGCAGGTGGGAGGATGAGCTGGATGGAGGAAGAGGACCTGAGAGAACGGGTGGGTGTCTTGATATGGAGGAGTTCAGTGAGATACTGAGGGGCAAGATTGTTGATGGCTTTAAATGTAAGGAGTAGGATTTTGTAAATGATGCGGTATTTGAAGGGGAGCCAATGAAGTTGCCGCAGGACAGGTGTTATGTGACTGATGGAAGGGGTTCTGGTAATGATGCGGGCAGCAGAGTTTTGGACTAGTTGTAGTTTATGGATGGATTTGTCAGGTAAACCATAGAGGAGAGAGTTGCAATAGTCTAGGCGGGAGGTGACCAAGGTGTGAACCAGAATTTCAGCACTGTTGGGGTGACATTCGATGGTCATATTTTGCAAATTCCTCAGCAACTGTACAGCTGCATTTTAAAAAGAGACTAAACTATATATTCTGTATCCTTTGTATAGTCTGTATATATTTTATGTATTGTTTCTTATTTAAATGTTTATATATTTTTACATATATATTTTGTTATAGTTTGCCAATTTTGCACTTAAAACAACCCTGCTGTGTGTGTGTGTGTGTGTGTGTGTGTGTGTGTGTGTGTGTGTGTGCGTGTTAAATAAACAATGCTAATTAGTTAAATAAGTCACTTCTCTTCCAATGCGCAGGCATCAACCAGTAGAAACAGAGTGAAGCAGGGAGGGAGGTTAATATATGTGTATATATTTGCATTTGGTGGAGGCATCTTAAAACAGTGAGTGTGTCACGGCTTGTGCAGGGAGGTGAACCCAAATGCAGACATCAGACTCAGAGGGTTAGGTGGAAACGGAAGCTTTACTTCATGTCAACAGGCAGACAGAGACAAACCTACAACAAACAATGAACCGACAAACTGGGGCAGAAACTAGGGAACTTAAAATGCATGGAACATGGTGAACCAGTTACTTATGGCTGTGGTTAAATCTTTTATTTTTCGCTTTTGTAACCTACTAGTGTTAGAAAGCTCTATAACCAGGCTAATGTTGGATGACTCTAACAACCTCCCCCATGACAGAGGGACCTTGACCCCATGACCCTAGACTCTGGCTCTATGTTATCCTCTGAACCCTGAGGTCAAGAAACGTAGGCCCAATCCCTGTTCCCTCCTTGCCCATACCACGTAACACACACACACACACACACACACACACACACACACACACACACCCACACACACCCCAAACCCGGAGCGCTGCTTCCTCTACTTGCTACTCTGACTGAATCCGCTGTCTGCTGCTCTCATAGCTCTGCTGCTCGTGTGTGCACTGTGCGCGTGCACGCCGGGGCGAGTTCCTGCAGCGAGCGTAGCGGCAATAAACACATCTGTTCTCTCTTCTTCTTCTTTTGTGGTGTTGGGTGGTGTTGGTGTTGGGATTGTGTGATGTTGGGGTGGTGCTTGTGTTGGGTTGGTGTTGGTGTTGGGGTGATGTTGATGTTGGGTGGTGCTTGGGTGGTGTTGATGTTGGGGTGGTGGTAGGAATGGTGTTGGGGTGGTGTTGGTGTTGGAGTGGAGTTGGTGTTGGAGTGGAGTTGGGGTGGATTCGGGGTGGAGTCGGGGTGTTGCTGGTGTTGGGGTGGTGTTGGGGTGGTGTTGGTGTTGGAGTAGAGTTGGGGTGGAGTCGGGGTGTTGCTGGTGTTGGGGTGGTGTTGGGGTGGTGTTGTTGTTGGGTGGTGTTTGGGTGGTCTTGCTGTTGGGGTGGTGTGGTGTTGGGGTGGTGTTGGGGTGGTGTTGGGGTGGTGAGGGTGTTGGGTTGGTGTTGGGGTGGTGTTGGGGTGGTGTTGGGGTAATGTGGTTTGGGGTGGTGTTGGGGAGGTTTGGTGTGGGGTGGTTAGTGTTGGGGTGTGGTGTGGTGTTGGTGTTGGGGTTGTGTGGTTTTGGGGTGTTGTTGGTGTTGGGGTGGTTTTGGGGTGGTGTTGGGGTAGGGGTGGAGTTGGGGTGGAGTTGGTGTGGTGTTATTGTTGGGGTGGTGATATGGTTGGGGTGGTGTTCGGATGGTGTTGCTGTTAGGGTGGTGTTTGGGTGGTGTTGTTGTTGGGTTGTTGTGGTTTGTGGTGGTGTTGGGGTGGTTTTGGAGTTGGGGTGGTGTTGGGATGGTGCTGGTGTTAGAGGGGTTTTGGGGTGGTGTTGGTGTTAAGGTGGTGTTGTGTCGGGATGGTGTTGGTATTAGAGAGGTGTTGGGGTGGTGTTAGGGTGGTGTTGGTGTTAGAGTGGTGTCCGGGTGGTGTTTGTTTAGGGATGGTGTTGGTGGTGTTGGGTGGTATTGGGGTTAGGGTTAGGGTTAGTACGGATAGTAGTACGGATAGTAGTTGGATATGTACTATTTGTGTGGAAAATTGTGGGTGACCTATAGGTCACCGACACTTGGCAGTAAGCTAGGGCCCCGGGGTCTTTTGTATATGAAAGAGGACCTCGACGACATGGAAGGTTATTAATATTGTGCTTCTAGCCCAACCGGAAGGTATTTAAACGGCCGCGTCAGAGGCCTGCACAACAGGCTCCTATGGAAGGCCCTAAAATGACTCTGCATAAAGCTAGAGCCCTGTGGTCTTTTCCATAGTTAAGGGGACCTCCACCACATGTGAGATTATCAATCTGATGAATGTAGCCCAACAGGAAGTGAGTCACCCGAGCACGTGTACATTTGTCACATTGAAAAGAATGGGATATAAATATTGTTCATAAAACATCAGAGGAATGAGATATCAACTCGGGCCTGTGGTTGGTCGACCCGGGGGGGGGGGGGGGGGGGGGGGGCAGGGATGACTGCCTGAAAATATCAAGCATCTAGGCCCAAAGGAGGCCGCGCACCGGGCCTGTTACCTCTCCCCCTGTTATTTGACCTTTGCGGCGCCGGGGGTCAAAGGGCCCTGGTGCGGCCCCTCGAGGTCGCAGGGGGCCGGGATTCGGACAGAGTATACTGGAGGGGCCCTAATATGAGCGTGTCGAGTCTCGGCTCGGTGCGACCTTCCCCTTCTCCGGGAAGTGACCTAACGAACACCATCAAACTCTCCCATTCAAACCAATAGGAGAAATGGAGAGTTGCTCAAAGGTCAAATCAGCTCAGTAAAAAGAGATAGGAACTCGGGCCTGTGGTTGGTCGACCTGGGGGGGGGGGGGGGGGGGGGGGGGGGCAAGGATGACTGTCTCTAAATTACAAGCGTCTCGGCCTAATGGGGGCCTCCTAATGTCTCCCCCTTCCGTTTGACCTTTGCTGCGTCGGGGTACAAAGGGCTGCGGTGCGGCCCTCCGAGGTCGCAGAGGGCCGGTATTCGGAGAGGATGTATACGCGGGGCCCCGTGATAAGCGATTAGAATCCCGGGTCGGTGCGACCTTCCGTTCTCCGGGTCGGACGCACGCGCACGCTCTCTCTCTATCTCTCTCCATTCAACTGTTTGTGTCAACGTGTGTCTCCATCAAATGGTTTATTGATTAAAAAGTAATGTCTTCATCACCCTGAACACACTAACCCTGCTTCTGTTTGGTGAAGTGATGCTTACATTAAGAGGAGGCCTCCACCACATGTAATATTATCAATCTTGTGGCTTTAGCCCAACACTAAGTGATTAAAATTGGTACATCAGAGGTCATCAGAAGATAAATTAATAGACACAATGACTTTTTAATAAGGTGGGGGGGGGGGATTCTATATGACTCTGGCTATTGAAATATATTATTTAGCCATGTGTAGGTTTCTACAACGATCGTTCGTACATTCGGGAAATACTGATACCGGTGGCCGAGTAAATTACTACACATGGCGTGGTCCAAAAACGTTGGTGTGGTGTGGTGTTGGTGTTGGTTTGGTGTGTTGTGTTTGGGTGGTGTTGGTGTTAGGGTGGTGTTAATGTGAGGGTTGTGTGGATTTGGGGTGGTGTTGGGGGGGTGTTGGTGTTGGGATGGTGTTAATGTTGTGGTGGTGGTGGGATGGTGTTGGGATGGAGTTGGGGTGGAGTTGGGGTAGTGTTGCTGTTGGGGTGGTTTGGGGTGGTGTTGGTGTTGGGTGGAGTTTGGGTGGTGTTGGTGTTGGGGTTGTATGGTGTTTGAGTGGTGTTGGGGTGGTGCTGGTGATGGGTTATTGTTGGGGTGGTGTTTGGGTGGTGTTGGGGTTGGGTTGGTGTTGTGTTGGGGTGGTGGTGGTGTTGAAGTGGTGTTGGTGTTGGGGTGGTGTTGGGTGGTGTTAGTGTTGGGGTGGTGATGGTGTTGGGGTAATATAGTGTTGGGGTGGTGATGGTGTTGGGTGGTATTGGGGTGATGTTGGGGTTGGTGTTGGGGCGATGTTTATGTTGGGATGGTGATGGGGTTGTGTTGGTGTTGTGGTGGTCTTTGTGTTTGGTTGGTGTTGTGTGGTGATGGTGTTGGGGTAATATAGTGTTGGGGTGGTGATGGTGTTGGGTGGTATTGGGGTGGTGTTGGTGTTGGTGTTTGGGCGATGTGGTGTGGTGCTGGGGTGATGTTGGGGTTGGTGTTGGGCGGTGTTTATGTTGGGATGTTGATGGGGTTGTGTTGGTGTTGTGGTGGTCTTTGTGTTTGGTTGGTGTTGTGTTGGGGTGGTGTTGGGTCATATTGGGGTGGTGTTGGGGTGGTGTTAGTGTTGGGGTGGTGTTGGTGTTGGGGTAATATAGTGTTGGGGTGGTGATGGTTTTGGGTGGTATTGGGGTGGTGTTGGTGTTTGGGCGGTGTGGTGTGGTGTTGGGGTGATGTTGGGGTTGGGGTGGTGTTTATGTTGGGATGGTGATGGGGTTGTGTTGGTGTTGTGGTGGTGTTTGTGTTTGGTTGGTGTTGTGTTGGGGTGGTGTTGGGTCGTATTGGGGTGGTGTTGGGGTGGTTTTGGGGTGGTGTTAGTGTTAGGGTGGTGTTGGTGTTGGTGTTGGGGTGGTGTTGGTGTTGGGGTGGTTTTGGGGTGGTTTTAAGGTGGTGTTGATTTTGGGGTAGTATTGGTGTTGGGGTGGTTTTAGGGTGGTGTGGGGGGTGGTGTTGGGGTGAGGGTGGTGTTGAAGTGGTTTTGGTGTTGGGGTGGTGTTTGGGTGTTTTTGGGGTTGGGTGGTGTTGGGGTGGTGTTGGTGTTGGGGTGGTGTTGGGGTGGATTTGAGGTGGTGTTGTGGTGGAGATAGGGTAGTGTTGGGGTGGTGTTGGTGTTGGGGTGTGGGGTGTGGGTGGTGTTGAAGTGGTGTTGGTGTATGGGTGATGTTGGGTGGTGTTGGGGTGGTGTTGGGTGATGTTGTAGTGGTGTTGGGGTGGTGTTGGTGTTGGGGTTGTTTTGAAATGGTGTTGGATTTGGGGTGATTTTCGGGTGGTGTGGTTGTGGTGTTGGTTTTGGGAGGTGTTGGGGTGGTGTTGGTGTTGTGTTGGGGTGGTTTTGGGGTGTTGTTTGTGTTGGGTTGGTGTTGGGGTGGTGTTAGGGTGGTGTTAGGGTGGTGTTAGGGTGGTGTTGGGGTGGTTTTGGAGTGGGATTTGGGTTGGGGTTGGTGTTGGGGTAATGTTTATGTTGGGATGGTGATGGAGTTGTGTTGGTAATGTGGTGGTGTTTGTGTTTAGTTGGTGTTGTGTTGGGGTGGTGTTGGGTCGTATTGGGGTGGTGTTGGGGCGGTGTGGTGTTGGGGTGGTGTGGTGTTGGGGTGGTGTTAGTGTTAGGGTTGTGTCGGGGTTGTGTTGGTGTTGGGGTGGTGTTGGTGTTGGGGTGGTTTTGGGGTGGTTTTAAGGTGGTGTTGATTTTGGGGTGGTGTTGGGGTGGTGTTAGGGTGGTGTTTGGGATGGGGTGGTGTTGGGGTGGTGTTGGTGTTGGGGTGAGGGTGGTGTTGAAGTGGTGTTGGGGTGGTGTTGGTGTTGGGGTGTGGGGTGTGGGTGGTGTTGAAGTGGTGTTGGCGTGATGTTGGGTGGTGTTGGGGTGGTGTTAGGGTGGTGTTGTGGTTGGTGTTGGGGTAGTGTTGTGGTGGGGGTGGTGTTGGTTTTGGGAGGTGTTGGGGTGGTGATGGTGTTGGGTTGGTGTGGTGTTGGGGTGTTTTGGGGTGTTGTTTGTGTTGGGGTGATGTTAGGGTGGTGTTGGGGTGGTTTTGGGGTGGTTTTGGGGTGGGGTTTGGGTTGGGGAGGTTTTGGGGTGGTGTGGTGTTGGGGTGGTGTTGGTTTTGTGGTGGTGTTGGGGTGGTGGTGGTGTTGAAGTGGTGTGTGTGTTGGGGTGGTGTTGGTGTTGGGTGGTGTTAGTGTTGGGCTGATGATTGTGTTGGGGTAGTGGTGTGTTGGGGTGGTGTTAGGGTGGTGTTGGTGTTCGGTGGTGTTGGGGTGGTGTTGGTGTTGGTGTTCGGGTGGTGTTGTGTTGGGGTGGCGTTGGTGTTGGGTGGTATTGGGGTGGTGTTGGTGTAGGTGTTGGGGCGGTGTGGTGTTGGGTTGAAGTGGTGTTGGTCCTGGGGTGGTGTTGGGGTGGTGTTGGTGTTGGGTGGTATTGGGGTGGTGTTGGTGTAGGTGTTGGGGCGGTGTTGTGTTGGGTTGAGGTGGTGTTGGTGTTGGGTTGGTGTTGGGGTGGTGTTGGGGTGTTGTTAGGGTGGTTTTGGTGTTGGAGTGGTGTCCAGGTGGTGTTGGTTTTGGGATGGTGTTGGGTGGTGTTGAGGTGATGTAGGTGATGGGTTGTGTGTCGTTGGCAAGGTTTTGGGGTGGTGTTGGGGTAGGGTTGGTGTTACGGTGGTGTCGGGGTGGTTTTGGGTAAATATTGGGGTTGGGGTGGTGTTGGGGTGGTGTTGATATTTGGGTGGTCTTGGTGTTGGGGTGAGGGTGGTGTTGAAGTGGTGTTGGGATGGTGTTAGGTTGGAGTTAGGGTGGTGTTGGGGTGGTGTTGGTGTTGGGGTGTGGGTGGTGTTGAAGTGGTGTTGGTGTTGGGGTGGCGTTGGGTGGTGTTGAGGTGGTGTTGGTGTTGGGGTGGTGGTGGTGTTGAAGTGGTGTGTGTGTTGGGGTGGTGTTGGTGTTAGAATTGGGCTGATGATTGTGTTGGGGAAGTGGTGTGTTGGGGTGGTGTTGGGGTGGTGCTGGTGTTCGGTGGTGTTGGGGTGGTGTTGGTGTTGGTGTTCGGGTGGTGTTGTGTTGGGGTGGTGTTGGTGTTGGGTGGTATTGGGGTGGTGTTGGTGTAGGTGTTGGGGCGGTGTGGTGTTGGGTTGAGGTGGTGTTGGTCCTGGGGTGGTGTTGGGATGGTGTTGGGGTGTTGTTAGGGTGGTTTTGGTGTTGGAGTGGTGTCCTGGTGGTGTTGGTTTTGGGATGGTGTTGGGTGGTGTTGAGGTGATGTAGGTGATGGGTTGTGTGTCGTTGGCAAGGTTTTGGGGTGGTGTTGGGGTAGGGTTGGTGTTACGGTGGTGTCGGGGTGGTTTGTGGTTGATGTTGGGGTTGGGGTGGTGTTGGGGTGGTGTTGATGTTTGGGTGGTCTTGGTGTTGGGGTGAGGGTGGTGTTGAAGTGGTGTTGGGATGGTGTTGGGGTGGAGTTAGGGTGGTGTTGGGGTGGTGTTGGTGTTGGGGTGTGGGTGGTGTTGAAGTGGTGTTGGTGTTGGGGTGGTGTTGGGTGGTGTTGAGGTGGTGTTAGTGTTGGGGTGGTGAGGTGTTGGGGTAGTTTTGGGGTGGTGTTGGGGTGGTGTTTATGTTGGGATGGTGATGGGGTTTGGGTGGTGTTGGGGTGGTGTTGATGTTAGGGTGGTGAAGGGGTGGTTTTGGTGTTGTGGTTTTGGGTTGATGTTGGTTTTGGGTTGGTGTTGGGGTGGTGTTGGTGTCGTCGTGGTGTTGGGGTTGTGTTGGTGTTGGGGTGGTGTTTGGGTGGTGTTGGGGAGGTGTCGGGGTGGATTTGGGGTTGATTTGTTGTTGGGGTGGTGTTGGTGTATGGTGGTGTTGGTGTTGTGTTGGTGTTTGGGTGGTGTTGGTATGGTGTTGGTGTTGTGTTTGTGTTGGGGTGGTGTTGGGGTGGTGTTGGTATGGTGTTGGGGTTGTGTTTGTGTTGGGGTGGTGTTGGTGTTGGGGTGGTGTGGTTTAGGTGTAGGTGTAGGTGTCGATGTGGCGTCTGTGTTTATAGGTGTTACCAGAGAGTGGCGAGATCCGCCGGGACTGAACACTTCCTGGTCCACACTACACACGAGTTATCCCTCCTTTTTAATGACCTGTCTGTTCTGTCTAACCCCTACCTGCTCCTTAATGACCTGTCTCTGTACTGTCTAACCCCTACCTGCTCCTTAATGACCTGTCTGTACTGTCTAACCCCTACCTGCTCCTTAATGACCTGTCTCTGTCTAACCCCTACCTGCTCCTTAATTACTTGTCTCTGTACTGTCTAACCCCTACCTGCTCCTTAATGACCTGTCTCTGTACTGTCTAACCCCTACCTGCTCCTTAATGACCTGTCTCTGTACTGTCTAACCCCTACCTGCTCCTTAATGACCTGTCTCTGTACTGTCTAACCCCTACCTGCTCCTTAATGACCTGTCTCTGTACTGTCTAACCCCTACCTGCTCCTTAATGACCTGTCTCTGTACTGTCTAACCCCTACCTGCTCCTTAATGACCTGTCTGTTCTGTCTAACCCCTACCTGCTCCTTAATGACCTGTCTCTGTACTGTCTAACCCCTACCTGCTCCTTAATGACCTGTCTGTACTGTCTAACCCCTACCTGCTCCTTAATGACCTGTCTCTGTCTAACCCCTACCTGCTCCTTAATGACCTGTCTCTGTACTGTCTAACCCCTACCTGCTCCTTAATGACCTGTCTCTGTACTGTCTAACCCCTACCTGCTCCTTAATGACCTGTCTCTGTACTGTCTAACCCCTACCTGCTCCTTAATGACCTGTCTCTGTACTGTCTAACCCCTACACAATCACAACCCCAACACTACCCCGACACCACCCCAACACCACCCCAACATCACCCCAACACCAACACGACCCCAACACAACCCCAACACCAACACCACCTCAACACCAACCAAACACCACCCAAACAACATCATCCCAACACCAACACCACCCCAACCCCAACACCACCCCCACCCCAACACCAACACCACCCTAACACCACCCCAATACCAACCCAACCCCAACACCACCCCAAAACCACCCCAACAAAACACCACCCCAACCCCAACACCACCCCCACCCCAACACCAACACCACCCTAACACCACCCCAAAACCAACTCCTCCCCAACACCACCCCAAAACCACCCCAACACAACACCACCCCAACCCCAACACCACCCCCACCCCAACACCAACACCACCCTAACACCACCCCAAAACCAACTCCTCCCCAACACCACCCTAAAACCAACTCCTTCCTAACAATACCCCAACCACAACATCCTTAGACATGGTTAAAGGTATAATGTAACATTTCAACATTCAATTTTCTAAAAACATGTCTAACTTAATTACCTACACTTAACCATCTAACCTGCTAAAATAAGCAATGTATCAAATGTAATTTAGAAAGCCAAAGTAGCTTGCAGCTACTCACACTAGTGAGTAGCTAGTGAGCAAACCACCACACTACGGTGGTGGTTTGCCACTGCTGGCACTATTATCATGTTGATAATACAAGAAACTGACTTCCCTTTGATTTGTTGAGATGTCAATTCGTTTTTTTTTATTACTAGCTAGGGCCTTGTCCTTCTCTGTCTGCTTCTGTACCTTCCTCTGCAAATTGATATGCAAATATATAAAGAAAAAAGAAAGAGGTGGTATTTCTTTCTCCATGTATTCATTATAAATTGTTAATAAGTACCATTTTAGAATTTTGCCCTGACGTCAGTCTCTACAGATCACTTTGCACCAGCTTGAACAGGGGCATGTGAAGAGCAATGGATATTTGCTAACATTATTTGAATAGACTATTAGCTATGGCACCAAGTATACTGACGACCTGACCGTGGCATTGCTCATTTTACTGTCCACCCTCCTTGATGCGTATGCAGCGAGCCATTAGCCAAATGAAATGCCTCACACTTTGTGTGAGACACGTCAACACGTTGCACAAAGGATGAAGGGACATCTATGTGTTATTTTGTTGTGTGATGAAGGCAAAACAGACACGCAAGTGTCTCCACTCTATTCTCTTGTTGTACCCTTAAATTGAGTTTCACATGGACAGAGCGAACCCATTGTTATGTCTGACACCTCGTGATTTAACCAAAATAAGGTACACCTTATGGAACCATATGGTACCTTTGGGAGTTGTGCTACATCTTACATTTAATTAGTTCATATAACGATAATCATGAGGCTGTTTTGGTGCCCCTCCTGCACTTCATTCCCTACCCAATGGCTTAATAAAGACGGTGCAGGCAGTGGGGGTGCACTGGGTTCCATGGGGTAGGGGGCCCGTAGGCTTATAGACTGTGTAATGAGTTAGTAATGTGTGGTAATGAGTACCATTTTAGAATTTAGAATTTACCTTTTTCAGTTATGTGTTATTCTAAGTAAAACATAAATATTTTGAACTCACATATCAGATGTGTAACTTACTTTAAAATGATTATGGTCCCACTGCTACGTACCTTGCCCTGACGTCTGTCTCTACAGATCACTTTGCCCCAGCTTGAACAGGGACGTGTGAAGAGCAATGGATATTTGCTAACATTATTTGAATAGACTATTAGGTATGGCACCAAGTATACTGACGACCTGACCGTGGCATTGCTCATTTTACTGTCTAACCTCCTTGACGCGTATGCAGCGAGCCATTAGCCAAATGAAATGCCTCACACTTTGTGTGAGACACGTCAACGCATTGCACAAAGGATGAAGGGACATCTATGAGTTATATTGTTGTGTGATGAAGGGAAAACAGACACTCAAGTGTCTCCACTCTATTCTCTTGTTGTACCCTTAAATTGAGTTTCACATGGACAGAGCGAACCCATTGTTATGTCTGACACCTCGTGATTGAACCAAAATAAGGTATACCTTATGGAACCATATGGTACCTTTGGGAGTTGTGCTTAATCTTAAATTTAATTTATTCATATAATGATTATCATGAGGCTGTTTTGGTGCCCCTCCTGCTTTTCATTCCCTTCACAATGGCTTAATAAAGACAATGGAGGCAAAGGGGGTGCACTGGGGCCCGTGGGGTGGGGGGCCCGTAGACACAGTGGGCCCTCCAACAATGTGTTGGGCGGAGAATGGGCCCTTGTGAGTGATTCAGATCACCACCTTGGAAAGACGCATACTTATACTTAATAGTCTATACAAATAATGTTTCCAAATATTCAACCTCCTTCCAATTTCCCTGTTAAATGGGTGCAGCTGCTAGCAATGTTTCCATTCTATCTATCAGTCAACCAGAGGAGATATTCTTACAGATGTATAAAATATATAACATATGTCTCGTTGTTTTTAGATAATTGAATGTTGAAATATTACATTATACCTTTAACCATGTCTAACCTAATACCTACAATTAACCATCTAACCTGCTAAAATAAGCAATTTATCAAACGTAATTTAGAAAGCCAAAGTAGCTTGTAGCTACTCACACTACTACTACTAATCCTAGAAATGCTTGCAAACTGCATCTTGTTGTGTTGTTACTGGCACTCCTTTTAAATAAGCGACTATTCTGAACATATTAGAAATTTTTATATATATTATATCATATATTTTATATCAAATATAATAAACATACTTCCCTTAGATTTGTTGAGATGTCAATTCATTTTTTTTATCACTTGCCCAGGGCCTTGTCCTTCTCTGTCTGCCTCTGTACCTTCCTCTTCAATTTGAAAAGCAAATATATTCAATGGGAGAGAAATATATGGTGGTATTTCTTCCTCCATGTAGTCATTAAAAATTGTTAATAAGTACCATTTTAGAAGTTAGAATTTACCTTTTCCAATTATGTGTAATTCTAAGTGAAACATACATTTTTCAAACTCAGATATCAGATGTGTAACTTACTTAAAAATGATTATGGCCACACTGCTACGTACCTTGCCCTGACGTCAGTCTCTACAGATCACTTTGCACTGGCTTGAACAGGGGCATGTGAAGGGCAATGGATATTTGCTAACATTATTTGAATAGACTATTAGGTATGGCACCAAGTATACTGACGACCTGACCGTGGCATTGCTCATTTTACTGTCCACCCTCCTTGATGCGTATGCAGCGAGCCATTAGCCAAATGAAATGCCTCACACTTTGTGTGAGACACGTCAACACGTTGCACAAAGGATGAAGGGACATCTATGTGTTATATACCCTTAAATTGAGTTTCACATGGACAGGGCGAAGCCATTGTTATGTCTGACACTTCACCATATGGTACCTTTGGGAGTTGTGCTTAATCTTACATTTAATTAATTCAGTTAACGATAATCATGAGGCTGTTTTGGTGCCCCGCCTGCACTTCCTTCATTGAAGGACAGTGGATATTTGCAAACATTATTTGAATAGACTATTAGGTATGGCACTAAGTATACTGGCGACCGGACCGCAGCATTGCTCATTTTAGTGTCTGAGCCCCGGATGCGTCTGCCTCACACTTTGTTTCTCACACTTTCTGTGAGACTCGTCAATGCCTTGTAAGAACCCTAATGTTTGCAAAGAAGAGCCTTTGGATTACTTAAGTCAATTCCAAGTGTATCTTGTGCTGGTCCTAGATTCAGACGCTTCATTCATACAGAAGGACCTACAGACTCTGCCGGTGAGTACCATCTTCAAGTCAGAGAGACAAAACTATTTTCATATGTTTTTGTACTGCTCTGTAATGGTAGACTCCTAATTTTTGGACTCTTAAGATTAATGTAATATGTAAATTACTTATGGCTCCATCTCAAAGGACCCATTTGTTTCCACTTTCAATAGAATGTTGTATGTATAATTTCATATGTATGTATGACTGTATACCTAGTAGCTAGTATAATCTATTGTCTGGGCATGTTGTTTCTCCAGAACCATGGGGTCCAGTCATCTCATATGCAGTTTCATTGGTAGGTATTTCACACAGCACTACGGTATTTATCATTATCCAGTTCATTATATAGAATAAACATGTACCTGCTATAACTTTTGACAGTCGACCTCCTCCTATGTTATTGTGATCGTGGGCGTGTGTAAGATTACTACATGAATAGTTAGAATATTTCAAAGATACAAAAGTTGCAGGATAAATGCTTGTAAAAATTAGCTGAAGTATTTATTTTATTAAGTAAATAGTATTTTCTCATCACCAGGTGTTGTGGTCCTCCTGTGGAAGTCACCTGGATTTTCAGGTATTTCTATGTGTCCCATTTAAGGGCAGATGACAAGTTATTATTATTATTATTATTATTATTATAAGTATTTCAATGTGTTTTGAACACTAGAATGCAACTTGACAAACTATTCTGTGGTTCCACTCTCCATTAAGCTGCATCCCGCATTAACCTGGCGTTGAGCGGCAAGGCTATTCAGTCTTCAACTTACCCGGGCGGGGAGGCTGAACACGCCATCGATGGGAACACCGACCCTCAAATGGAGCACAACAGCTGCACCTCTACCCAGCCACAGGCCAAACCCTGGTGGAGGCTGGAGCTGACTGGTGTGTACAGGGTGTCAGAGATCCAGGTCACTAATAGGAATTCCTTTAGAGCTATGCTCAATGGCGTGGAAATACTCATCGGGCATTCAATGGAGAACAACGGCAACGACAATCCAAGGTGAGTCACTGGTGTCACTTACCCTACTTCCACTCAATACTGTTAGACCCCCAGCCAAAACGTTCTGGGTTTGATCCCTAATGACCTCAACCTGCTTTTAACTGTCTTTGGATAAAAGTGTAAATGCCTAAATAGGATAGAATATTATACTCTCAGAAAATAAGGGAACACAACTAGTGCTCTAGTAAAGTACACCTGGACACACACCAGCTTCTGGAATCTGGTCTCTGATACCTTCACCAGACTACTGTATCTTCTCTCTCTGTCTCTTTTCCTCAGGTGTGCCATCATCAACGATGACCCAAGCTGCTTGACTCAGACTGTCAAGTGTTGGGGAATGGAAGGAAGATTCATAAACTTCTACAAGAACTCTGATGTAACAGATGCTTTGGCGTTGTGTGAGGTCAAAGTGTACGGAGGTAGGAACCCAGTCCATCATTACATGATCGTCAAAGGGGGATGGGTGTACCAGTACCACTGTTGGTCAACCATCATTGGTCAAAAGTAAAATGCTGCTGTTCCTTATAGCTCAACAGGTACAGCATGGCGTTAACACTGCCAGGGTTAGGTGTTTGATTCCCACTCGGGGATACCTATTATTACAATGGATGCACCGGCAGTATTGTAAGACACTTTTGGTAAAAGCATCCACCAAAGCACAATCTGCATACAGTGTTTTCACCCTGTGGTACACGTACCACTGGTGGTACATGAGGGTACTGCAGGTGGTACATGAGGGTACTGCAGGTGGTACATGTACCACTGGTGGTACATGAAGGTACTGCAGGTGGTACACGTACCACTGGTGGTACATGAGGGTACTGCAGGTTGTACATTAACTTTTATTTTTGAAATTGACAAATGTACCATAATAAAAGAAATAATATAGCTCATTTAAAAAAGATTATAAATATTCATTTAAAAAAGTATTATGTTATTATTTTTGTTATACTTTGTGCAGTCACATTTTTCCATTGTACGGTTTACCATTTATGTTTTGTGTTGCTTTGTGTTTGCTGAATAAACACAAAGGGAGCATAAGCAGCATTGCTGACTTCTTCTTTCCACTGTCTCCCACTGGCCATGGCCTTCTTGCAGTAATACTTGTGTATAAAGGGTTTGCTGGCACTCTTTGGTCAGCCACTGCATTTGTATTTATCTATGTTCTACCGTTTCCATCTGAGGGTGTCCAAGAAAGGTGTTGATGACAATTTAGTGGTCCACCTAAAGTCAAAGGTTGGCACCACTGATCTACAGGACTGTTTTGTATTGTGATATTTCAGAGTGAAGTATCAAAGTAAGTTGTTTTCTGTATGGTCCAAGACACCTCATAGCCCTTCACATCAGTTGAGTTCAAGTGTGCTGAGATGTCTGAGAGAAAAGTACTGCCAAGTGTCTGAAGGTGTTTTGTGTGCATTTAAAAACATTCCACACTGATTGGCAATTTAGTGTTGCTAATGACACTTTTGTAAATGTAAATAGTCTGCTAAATGTCTTAATAGTGGGTAGGGATTAGGTGTCTGCTCAAAGATACTTAAAGGGATACTTACTGGGCTGAGAGTAGAAATCCCTCACCACCGCACTGTCTTTTGGTTCCCCAGAGTTAGGGCCTCCTCCACCCTCCATCAGCATTCAGGAGATTGGGAGGAACATCACTCTGGTGGGGAGGCGGCTGTGCTGGACAGACGCCCTGCTCTACTGCAGAGACTTTCACTGGGACCTGCTGAGCCTCATGGGCCCAGAAGACCAGGAGATGATTGATGAGCTGGTGGCTCGCGCCCCCTTCCCACTAACCAGCCACCTCTGGGTGGGCCTGCGCAGGTACTGGCCAGACCTTGGTGTCTATCAGGCAGTCAAGTCTGTCCTTATGATCATCTGTCCGTCCATCTCTTTGTCTTATGAAAAATAACAGGAAAATAACACAAGCTCAATATTTGGCCACGTTATTCTTCCATACACTCAGGTAACTCTTTCATCTCTTTCAATGTTGGTAGGTCACTTTCAGGAAGCTCCTGGTTTTGGATGTCCGGTGAACCAATGGACTTCAGCCAATGGGACGAAGGCTCACAACATTCCAGCCCCTGTGGGGGCGTGTCCAGCATGGAACCTTCCACATGGAGGCCACGCTCTTGTGAAGAACATCTTAACTTCATCTGTTTTACAGGTTGGTGTCCAGCCTATAGAGCCATTACCAGGTCCTTATAAAGCCAAATATGCTTAACCTTCTGTAAAGGCATGCACCCGCTTGAAACAGTAAGAGGTTTGAGCTTCCTGTTAGGGAAAATAAAAGTCCTCATATGTACTACGCTCAACCTAGGAGTGTGAATAAATTAAATGAGCTGTAGGTATTTTCCACCACTTTCATTACATTTCTTATATTTCTATTTCCGCAGGTCCGACAGAAGGAGTGAACCAGTTGCGCTTCTATACTTCCACAAGAGAGAATCAAATTCGCTGCACCTAATTGGCCTCACTGGGGAACATAGCTGCTGATTCTGAAGAAGACCTGAGTAGTGAAGCTTCTGAATGCTGTAGCTCAGAGTGTGTCTGAGGTAGCTAGCTAGTTCTGCATTCCGTCATTATGGGCATTGTAACATGCCACATTTTGTGCTAGAATAGCATATATAATACATTTACTTTAGTTTATAATCAGTGAACTTCTTTATGAGCAGATGTAGTTGTGTCATGCATCAATCCTTTGATCTGAAATGTGGAGATTGTGAGTTCAAGATGGTTTCAACAGACTAAATCAAGTATCTGTTGGCTTTTATATCTCTGTCTGGCTTAGCTGATTTACAAATGATATCCACACAGTAGGGTTTTATCTTAAACTCTGATTGACTAGGTTGTTTTAATGGAATTGAAGTGGGGGTTATATTTATGTATTGATATTGACGATTCACTTTTTCCTGATGTGAATGTGCTGGTTTGTCTTTATTTTGCATATAAATGTAACATATTTAATGTTTGTTTGCTAGTGTCATCCTAATATCACTGACCAGAAGACCAATAATCTGAATGTATAAATAGATGACATGGTTTGCCCCGCTGTAGTTATCAGAAATGTTAGCAGGCTAGCTTTAGTTAACAGAGTAACAAACAGTTCTGATTCATGGCTCTCTTGGATAAGCTGTTCAATGTCCACCAACCTATCCACGTATCTTTTTGACAATATCAACGATGAAACGTGATCTCCAAACGTCAGAATAGGTTGCTTGTAAAGGTCTTTGAAAATGACCCATTTGACCGTTTTAGCCCCCTATCGACTGTTTGAAGAAACAGCAATACGTCACGTATGTCAAGGTTCTGCCTAAACAAAATGGATGACAATCATTATATTCTCAGTAGAAAAAGCAACATTTAAGATAGTTACGGCATTAAAATGTGCTTTGATAACATTTCTAGTGATGAATAGTCATTTTAATGTTGTAATCTTCAGTCAGTGAACGTAGAGGATGTTTAGTTTGTTAGTTAATGCAACTTTTTCTATCGTTGCCATGGTGATTCATATAGATGCTGGTAACCCTGAAACAACGCAGCTTGCATGTTGTTTGAATCTTTGTTTTGCGTTGTGTAACATTAGTCATCTGGGCTGCTATGTTATGTGTGTTATATGAAAGTCATGATATGTTATTTTATGTAACTGATGATGTTCTTTCAATAAAGACTTAGATTTTCGAGTGACCCACGGACAACTTTTTTCGTCTTTGGGACAGACCAGGCCTACATGTTTTTGTGGGAAAACAGGGAGTTTATATCCACTTTGCTTCTGCCAAAAAATCCATTCTAAAGGTTAATTTTATAAAAACATAGATAATAAGCACAAGATAATCATGACCAATTAATCCCGCTTTAAAGTGTTAATGCGTCAATAAAGTAAAAGCAAGACTAAAAAGACTTTCAAAAGATTACTACAATTATCAACATGAGGGTCGTAGACCTTCAGGAAGTGATGCAAACACACCATTAACCCCGTTAATGGTGTGTGCACAGAATGACTTGGGAGTAAGATAACGACATCTGGTCTCTTTTATATGAATCAGGGCATCAAGATTTACTAAAATAGTACCTAATGTACTGTACATCCAGCCCTACAGGAAGTTATGTAATTAGTAGGTGACCTAGGGGTCAAGGACACTTTGGAGTGAGAAAGAGACCTGGAGTTTCTTTCATATGAAAGAGGCCCTCAAGGACAAGTAAGATAATACATTTAGGGCCTCTAGCCCTACAGGAAATAACTAAAAGAGTCTCGGATAATGCTCCATCTCATGACCTCTTACCCCTCTCACTTTGTTAGATCTCAGAAGGGGAGTGGCGCAGGCTCCTTCTGACCTTTCGACCCCATATATGAAAAACAGCTGTCTTTACACGCTGTTGAGGAAAGTGTCTTTAAACAGTTAAATTAGGTTTTGCCTCATACTATTCCCCCCTCCCCGCCAGATCCCTTTCTCTGAACCCATGTTTCAGTTCATTTTTATATTTACCTTCATCCTGTTCTCATCCCCCTCCCTGCTAAACGTCTGTCTCTAACCCCCTTTAGTTCTTAAAGATATTGTAAGATATTGCTCCACGGTTGGTATTGCCATCAAATGGCCCTTCCCTTGTCTCACAACCTAACAACAGATCCCCCTCAGATAAACAGGTCGGGGGCCCATCATCCCCCCCCTCCCCCGAAATAATTAGCCTAGAGAGGGTGTAGGCGGTTTGTCATTGGCTTAATTTAATAACGGTAACCCAATAGCCATCTGTGGGTTGCACCTTTTTGCATGATAATAAGTAATGATTGGAGGTAACTGAGAGCCCCGCCCTTGTCATGTGCTTTAAGACACTGTGTTGTGTGATGAAGAAAATACTTTAATGGGAGAAGAATGGGAGAATAATAATAAGAGAGCACTCAGGATTTTACACACAGAATCAAGCAGAGCTTTTTGTGACCATGGAAGGTCTCTGGTGGTTGTTTTGGGGATCCTGCATGAGCCCACAAATATAGTATTGAACGTGAAGTATTGACTCAGCTGTATTTTTGGAAGAATCGGACTGGAAACTTGCTGTGGATATATGTGAACTTCTACACCTAATTTAGTTTTTTGACCTCAGGGTTCAGAGGATAGCCTAGCATCATAGAGCTAGAGTCTAACGTCGTGAAGACGGTTAGTACTGCTGGTGGTGGTAGTGGTGGTGCTGGTGGTGGTAGTGGTGGTGCTGGTGGTGGAGGAGTTCTCTGGTGAGGTAGTGATAAGGGGACTCATGGAGCCAATGTGCAGGCAGACATCTTAACAGGCGCTAGGACCCTGGGGAAGCCGTAGTCCCCAGGGTCCTAGCGCCTGTAAAGTGTGAACTCAGTGCGGTCAGCTCCAGTAGGAGGCCGATACTACCGGCCTACTGAAGACCAGACGGCCCCGTTTTCCAGAGACAGTCCCCGTTTTAAAAATAGGATTTTAAAGATACATGAATAGATTGAAAGGTTCTAGCTTGCTCATGAATATTCATTTCTAGACAGTTGGTAATTAGTCTGGGGTCTATCTGATAGGCTGACGCGGCCTCGCTACGCGGGTGGTCTATCAATGGACTTTATACCATAAGTAGACCGATCATAAGCAATAGGATATCAAAACAATGTGTATCAATATAATTGTGATGTCAAACTAAGCTTTGAGCCTAATGTGAAGGCAGTCTCAAGCAAAGGTCACCAGTACTTATTCGATTTAAGGAAGCTTTGCAGTTTTAATGTAGACTAATCTCATTTGAAAATGTTTTACTCATCTTGTTTCATGACAGCTCTTACCTTTGGTTTTATTTGCTGGTTTGGGAACCTAAACCTGATGAATAAGAATATGTTAAGGAACGTTGTGATCACTGCTGTGATCTGAATGGCCTCCGTCTTGTTTATCCTCAGAGGGTCACCAGGAAAGCTCAGGATATTCTTCAGGTTCCTCTACACCCTCTTTATTCTGAGTTTTCCCTCCTTCCCTCTGGGCGTTGGTGTAGGATGCCTAGATGAAGTAGGAATAAATAGGGTCGCTCTTTTGTCCCAGATGCTATCCAAAGTTTAAACATGTAACTGGAAGGTTAGGTTTTTTGTTATGTCTGATAGGCACTTTTGTATGCTCTGACCATATAGTACTGAAACTGTATGTCCTTATAGGACCTAATCTTATTGTGTTTTGATGTTCCTTTTAGCTGTATGTGTTATGGGACCTAAACTTATTGTGTTTTTATGTTCCTTTTAGCTGTATGTGTTTTAGGACCAAATTTACTGTGTTTTATGTTCCTTTTAGATGTTTGTGTTTTAGGACCTAATCATATTGTGTTTTTATGTTCATTTGAGCTGTATTTGTTTTAGTACCTAATCTTATAGTGTTTTAATGTTCCTTTTAGCTGTATGTGTTTCAGGACCCCATCTTAATTGTTCTTTACCTTTTTTTAAACTGTTTGCTGTAAAAGGAATTGCCCCAGCAGGGATAATAAAGATTCATCTACTCTACCCATGCCCTGGTAGGCCCACGTACAAGTAGCAGACCGGTAATTAGTAAACGACACCTGTGGCAAACGGCTTTTGTAATGAATTGTATTTTAAAATACTGCCAGGGGCAATATAGAATGATGAAGGCCCAGTGGTCAGACCCGATTGGTTCCTGTAGCTGTCAATCAAACATCTCTAACCAAATTACTGCCATGCCCACTCAATCCTGGAAAATGATCTGATAAATCTGGCTAATAAAGCCATTTTTAAACAGCATTTTAGATGATTAAATAGCATATTTTCTTTATCAATCTTTGATGGATGACTAATATCAACGTCAACTTTGAATTCAAGAAGACGTTTTTACCCTTTGGATTTGGGTGACCAGGGATTTTAACCATTCATGTGATATTGTTTTGAACATTGTGGAGCCAATCCCTATATTGTGTTATGTAGTGTGGGCCGCTGTCTGCTGCTCTCATAGCTCTGCTGCTCGTGTGTGCATTGTGCGCGTGCACGCCGGGGCGCGTTCCTGCAGCGAGCGGAGCGGCAATAAACAGATCTGTTCTCTCTTCTTCTTTTGTTGAATATTGCATCGGGGCTGGAGCTTTATTCTTTATTATTCGTTGGTTCCTATAACTATATAAGCCTAATTATAAAGGGTAATGAATGTTTAATAGAAGAGTTCTCAACAGCTTTATTCTTTATTATTCGTTGGTTCCTATAACTGTATAAGACTAATTATAAAGGGTAATGAATGTTTAATAGAAGAGTTCTCAACAGCTTTATTCTTTATTATTCGTTGGTTCCTATAACTGTATAAGACTAATTATAAAGGGTAATGAATGTTTAATAGAAGAGTTCTCAACAGCTTTATTCTTTATTATTAGTTGGTTCCTATAACTATATAAGCCTAATTATAAAGGGTAATGAAGGTTTAATAGAAGAGTTCTCAACAGCTTTATTCTTTATTATTCGTTGGTTCCTATAACTTTATAAGCATAATTATAAAGGGTTATGAATGTTTAATAGAAGAGTTCTCAACAGCTTTATTATAACAATACAGATGCATTTTAAAAACAGACATACTCTGACAGACATATATTCTGTATTTTTTAGATAGTGTCAGGGGATTTATTTCAAAATGCTACATTTATTTATTTAATGCCACATTTATTTCAGGGGACTTTTATTTCATAATGCTAACGTTTTGTATTAAATGCCACATTTATTGTGGCATTAAATTAATAAATGTGGCATTATGAAATAAAAGTCCCCTGAAATAAATAGATTTCACTTTATGAAATAAATGTAGCATTAAATAAATAAATATGGCATTGAATAAATAAATCTTGCATTAAATGAATACATGTGGCATTTAATTAAAAAAGTGACATTAAATTAAAAAACATTGGCATTATGAAATAAAAGTACCCTGAAATAAATAAATGTGGCATTAACTAAATAAATGTAGCATAATGAAATAAAAGTTCCCTGAAATAAATAAATGTGGCATTAAATAAATAAACTGTATAACACTGTATAAAAAATACAGAATATATAGAGTATGTCTGTTTCTAAAATGCAGCTATAGTGTTGAGAACTCTTGTATTAAACCTTCATTACCCTTTATAATCAGGCTTATATAGTTATAGAAACCAATGAATAATAAAGAATAAAACTGTTGAGAACTCTTCTATTAAACCTTCATTACCCTTTATAATTAGGCTTATATAGTTATAGGAACCAACGAATAATAAAGAATAAAGCTGTTGAGAACTCTTCTATTAAACCTTCATTACCCTTTATAATTAGGCTTATATAGGAACCATCGAATAATAAAGAATAACGCTGTTGAGAACTCTTCTATTAAACCTTCATTACCCTTTATAATTAGGCTTATATAGGAACCATCGAATAATAAAGAATAACGCTGTTGAGAACTCTTCTATTAAACCTTCATTACCCTTTATAATTAGGCTTATATAGTTATAGGAACCAATGAAAAATAAAGAATAAAGCTGTTGAGACCTCTTCTATTAAACCTTCATTACCCTTTATAATTAGGCTTATATAGTTATAGGAACCAACAAATAATAAAGAATAAAGCTGTTGAGAACTCTAGCCATAGTCTTGGTGCATGGCGATGCGTCTCATACACAGAATTTACAGATTATTGTATTTTTATAGGTCTATATTCCTACAGTTTGAGAGACAACTTCTCTCCGGACAGCATCTAGTTTTTTTTTCTGCATTATGTGATTATTCTAGTAACGTTGACTAAAGAGCATAGGTTACTAAGTTTAAGATCATAGAAGACATACTAAGATGGACCAAGATAAGTGTTTATATTGGTAATGATAAGAATTGTAGGTAATATAATTATACAGAATAATGAGCACTGTCAATAAAATCGTATTTATAACAGCCTACTTTCATATATAACAAGTATATATTTAAAGTAATAATAACTCAAGTAGAAGTAAAAGTAGTCATCAGATAATGACTTGAGGAAGAGTAAGAAAGTATCTAGTGAAAAGACTACTCAAGTACTGAGTTACTTCATACCAAATGATTTATTGTTGTAATAAGCAGAGCAAAATAAACGTAAATAGACAAATATTACATTGTATATGCTTGTCTAATAGACATTAACAACATATAAAATAGCATGTATCCCTTCAAATAAAAAACACAATAACACATTAAATCTCTACAAAATAACATGAATGAAGGCAAATACAGCCACAATAAATCTCTCTCTCTCAAACAGACTTGAGTAAGACTGAAAGTATGATACATTAAAACTACTCTTTAAAGTAATCTATTCAAAAAATAAATGAAGTAAATGAAAGAGTAAATATAACCTCTGCGTGTATTTACGTGTGTATGTGTGTGTACTGTGTATACTATGTGTGTGTGTTTGTATTTATGTATGTGTGTGTATTTGTGTATGTACTATGTGTGTGTGTGTTTTATGTGTATGTGTGTACTATGTGTGTGTACTATGTGTGTGTGTGTGTGTTCTGTTTTTGTGTGTACTGTTTGTGTGTACTATGTATGTTTGTAGTGTGTGTTTACTATGTGTATGTGTACTATGTGTGTGTGTGTGTGTACTATGTGTGTTTGTACTGTGTGTGTGTGTGTCTGCGCCACCGCGTGCGCGTGTTCTTTTTTTCTACAACCGACAGAGACACTGAGGCACCATACCTCCATAACACAAACGCAGGGAGGAGGTCCTCCTGGGTGAAGGTGGACTGGAAGGTGTAGATGTGTGTCAGTGTGTCTGAGGACCCTCCTACATCTGGGGACACTCTGTAGAAGGACAGAGTGCCAGCAGGCCGGTCCAGATACACTCCAACTCTGTTAGAGCCAGCGTGGGGGAGATCTATGACTGTACCTCTAAAGTTGTACCAGGCAGTGTAACGACCATCATGACAATCAAGAATCCTGGACTTGTTGCTCACTCCAAGCCTGCTGTCATGACCCCCTCCTCTCCTTGTGATTCCTCTGTATGTTACTCCTATATTAACCTTTCCTTCCCACTCTACCTCCCAGTAACAGCGGCCAGTCAGAGGCTCTCTACACAACACCTGGAACCAGGAGTCAAATCTCTCTGGGTGATCAGGATACGACTGGTCCTCTCCAACCCGCGTCACCTTTCTGTTGTCCTCAGACAGAGAGAGTTGTCTGTGGGCTGTGTTTGGGTCCAGTGTGAGTTCACAGGCATCTGACGGGAGAACAAGACATGATTAGCTGCTGAACCATTCTTCATCATCATCATCATCACTAGTACTGTTCTGTTGCATACTTCTTATTCCTGTGCTTTTTCACGTGCCCTCTACTCTACAAACTAACTTAGAAATACAAATAATACTATAGTGGAATAGTGTGCTATGGGTTTTAGATTAAAGTTAATAACAAATCCCATGTGTGTGTGAGTGGCTGTCCCAATCAAAACATTGAAACCAAGGAAAATGTATAAACTGCATTTACTCCCTCAATATTTACACTACATCGAAATGTTCAGCATGATGAGCTAATTACTCAAATTAAATATCTAAGCAATACTTATTAAGATATTAAACTTTTGGATTTCCCAATACACATACATTGCACTCAACCTTCAAAGGGAAACTTGCGTGAACAACAGACTGAACAAGCTGGAAAATAACTGTTGGAGCCATATAACTGGTTCATACATACTATATATACATAGACATGTACCCATACATACTATATATACATAGACATGTACTCATACATACACGTACATACTATATATACATAGACATGTATTCATACATACACGTACATACTATATATACATAGACATGTACTCATTCATACACATACACACTATATATACATAGACATGTACTCATACATACACATACATACTATATATACATAGACATGTACTCATTCATACACGTAAATACTAGACATACATAAACACAGGTAAACATAGCTACACATACGTATACACAAGTACACATTTGAATGAATGGACATTAACTCCTGCTGTGTGGATGGACTTTCCATCTCAATAGTTAGTGTGTGTTGTGATGAATCTAACTAAACACTTACACTTCTTTAGAGCTGGTTCCAGCCTCCACACTCCACCGTGCTCCACCCTGGGGGGGAAACAAAGTGAGAGCAGCATGTTGAAACATTCACCTTCATCATCTCCTGTCTCATCACTTTCTACACAACATGAGTTCCAGCTGTGTTTTCAAACCACTTCATCTAGCAGCTGGTTGAATCCTTGTAGGAGACATTGTCCCTGAGTGGTGAGCTGTCCTCTCCATACCTGAGAGTGTCCAGTCTCCAGCGTGGATCCTCCAGTCCAGCAGAGAGCAGCGTAACTCCTGAGTCTCCTGGGTGATTGTAGCTCAGGTCCAGCTCTCTCAGATGGGAGGGGTTGGCGCTCAGAGCTGAGGCCAGAGAAGCACAGCCTTCCTGTGTGACCATGCAGCCAGACAAGCTACACACACACACAAACACACACAATTAATAAAGTGTATTCATTCCATATGGAGGACCACTAAAAGCTTTATTGATACTCTGGATGTGAAACAGGATCTTAAACAAATGCTTCTTTCTCAATAGCTACAACTCAAATTCGATATTGTTCTGTTAGAGTCAGGAGAAGTCTGCTGTGTTTGGTATGCTAACACCGTTTCTCCACAAGTTCTAACATTGTGTAGAACCAGGGAGTGTTTTGTCAACAGGGAAAAGAGCAACAGAAATGCATTGGACATGAGCAGCACTTACACCAAACTAATACGATGTTAATAAAGGACATCTTTAATGTTCCATATGAATCACTATACCACGGCCAGTGATGTTCTAGTGGTGAGGTGTGCATTATATTCAGATCACAGCACGGCTAGAGCCTCATCACCTTGTCTACACTAATGACAACTCCTCAGCTAACATCAGCTGGCCAGAGTTACATAAGATATAACATACATAACATACTAGCAGTTAACAGGACAGCAACCCCTAACCCTAACATCAGCTGGCCAGAGTTACATAACATATAACATACATAACATACTAGCAGTTAACAGGACAGCAACCCCTAACCCTCACATCAGCTGGCCAGAGTTACATAACATATAACATACATAACATACTAGCAGTTAACAGGACAGTAACCCCTAACCCTCACATCAGCTGGCCAGAGTTACATAACATATAACATACATAACATACTAGCAGTTAACAGGACAGTAACCCCTAACCCTAACCCTCACATCAGCTGGCCAGAGTTACATAACATATAACATACATAACATACTAGCAGTTAACAGGACAGCAACCCCTAACCCTCACATCAGCTGGCCAGAGTTACATAACATATAACATACATAACATACTAGCAGTTAACAGGACACCAACCCCTAACCCTCACATCAGCTGGCCAGAGTTACATAACATATAACATACATAACATACTAGCAGTTAACAGGACAGCAACCCCTAACCCTAACCCTCACATCAGCTGGCCAGAGTTACATAACATATAACATACATAACATACTAGCAGTTAACAGGACAGCAACCCCTAACCCTCACATCAGCTGGTGTCAAGTAATGTTGATTCATCGGTGTCCAGATATATTAGAAGGTATGGGGCGTAAGGGATGTCTGGTATACAGTAGTTAGGGGCTGGGCGAATCTCCTCACCAGCTTGTTCACAACCGTTACAGGACAACAAGCTTCACATAGTGACGGATCTAACACTGGCCAGCGTTACATAACATATAACATACATAACATACTAGCAGTTAACAGGACAGCAACCCCTAACCCTAACATCAGCTGGCCAGAGTTACATAACATATAACATACATAACATACTAGCAGTTAACAGGACAGCAACCCCTAACCCTAACCCTCACATCAGCTGGCCAGAGTTACATAACATATAACATACATAACATACTAGCAGTTAACAGGACAGCAACCCCTAACCCTCACATCAGCTGGCCAGAGTTACATAACATATAACATACATAACATACTAGCAGTTAACAGGACAGAACCCCTAACCCTAACCCTCACATCAGCTGGCCAGAGTTACATAACATATAACATACATAACATACTAGCAGTTAACAGGACAGCAACCCCTAACCCTCACATCAGCTGGCCAGAGTTACATAACTTATAACATACATAACATACTAGCAGTTAACAGGACAGCAAACATAAAGAACTAAACAATAACAATCTTGTTGAAATCAGTGATCCTCTAAAGTTATGTCAGTACTGTGATGTTGGCATCCTCACTGACACGGTGAACCTAGCTTCTAGATGAATAATGATGCTGCATCGTGTCGGGGGATCTTAGTCTGTGTCGTGTGTTGTTTTTCCATAACAGCCCACCTAGTCGTGGATCATCCCTTACATATTAAACAAGCCCAAAGACACAGTTTGAAGAAGAGGCTGATAACTGACCTGAGAGTTTCCAGTGTACAGTGTGGACTCCCCAGTCCAGCAGAGAGCAGCTTCACTCCTGAATCCTGCACATCATTGGTACTCAGGTCCAGCTCTCTTAGACTAGAGGAGTTGGAGCTGAGAACTGAGGCCAGAGCTTCACAGCATCTCTCTGACAGATGACAGACATTCAGCCTTCATACAAGATAAACACAACATGTTAGGAACTGGGATTAATGTTTTAGTTGAAATTTGTTATTAGACATGTTTTAGTAGTTTAACTAAACGTCAATTCAGTAGATCTTCAAAATATGACTTAGAGGTCAGATAACTAAAGATTCAATAAAACAGTTCTAAGAAGAAGCTGTTATTCAACTTTACTAAACAACTCTAAAGTTCACCTTACTGTCTGACTACGTGATTATGAGTAGAATAGGAATGTAATAAAACATAGTCATTATACCATCATTAACACACTGAGTATAACGTTGTGGGAGTGTGTGTTTATGATGGCTGGTTTAAGCAGCCTCACCTGGCCCGAGTCAGACTGACTGGACTCTGGGGCTGGGTGAGGCTGCACACCTGTTGCACATTAAGCAATCAGTGTGCACAGGTTAAACCAGCCACCACCACACACACTCAGGGAGAGCTCTCCGGCATGGCAGCATGGAGCACCATCTGCATGTCTCATTCCATTCAACCTTAACAATAAACCGGGATTCAACATCACCACCCTGTGTCCATTCGTTTGGAGGAGCCCAAGGAAAGTCACCTAGGTGGAGTATGGGAGCCACCTAGGTGGCGTGTAGTATTGGACATTGCTACAAACGTACACCTTATACTGTCATGGCAACACAACTAGAATTAGATTGAAGTCTTTTGTTTAATAAAATGAGTGGTAATGGCGCTGCGATGCATGCAAACTGCCAAGGTTTAGTTCAGTGCTGGAAGTTAAAGAGCGGCTGTATTGTGGGCCGGTGTGAGCGCTCTATTTGGAAACACGACCCACTTAAGTTCCACTGAAGACGCGCTGCTTTGATCAGAAAACTAAAAAACGTTGTTGTGTACTTTTTGCAAAGTTTCAATGGAATTGCATTGCAGCACTAGAACTATTCAAGAGCATGTGAAGAAATGCACTATTCTGGAGGACCCAGAAAATAAAAAAAATCCTAGTTGTAGTATATTAGCCAATGAGCAGCCGGTTATTATTAGTAGGTATTTGATTTAGGAGGAAGAGGAGGAAGAGTTGGTTGGTGAGGAAAGAGATGTCTGGCGCTGTCGGTAAAAATAGAAAAAGACCCCCTATGCAATCAAACCATTTGACAACTTATTTAAAGTGAGTGAATCTGACACAGATGGATGGTATGTGACCAAAGACATCTTCACTTCTAATAAAGGGGTGCAACCAAATTTGTTAGGGTGCCACCAAATGAAAAAGTTAGTGGCACCAGTGCCACCAGTAGAAAATGTGTCTCGAGCCCTGAGAGGACATATTTTACTTATTTATGTAGACCTGTTAACTTTCTGGATGTAAATCTGTTCAATGTCCTCTGATGTGGAACTGGTGGTGTAACTGTTTGCACATTGAGTAAAACTGACCTGAGAGTTTCCAGTGTACAGTGTGGACTCCCCAGTCCAGCAGAGAGCAGCTTCACTCCTGAATCCTGCAGATCATTGGTACTCAGGTCCAGCTCTCTCAGACTAGAGGAGTTGGAGCTGAGAACTGAGGCCAGAGCTTCACAGCATCTCTTTGACAGAAGACAGCCATTCAGCCTTCACACCAAATAAACACAACACGTTAGGATCTGGGACTAATGTTTTATAAGAAATTTGTTATTAGACATGTTTCAATAGTTTAACCAAAAGTCAATACAGTAGACCTTCAAAATATGACTTACTTAGAGGTCAGATAACTAAATATTAAACTAACCTCCTGAAAATGTCCTTACAAAAAGCCAGTTCTAAGAAGAAGCTGATATTAAACTTTACTAAACAACTCTAAAGTTCCCCTTACTGTCTGACTACATTATTATGAGTAGAATAGGAATGTAATAAAATATACACCTTATACCATCATTAAGAAACTGAATATAACTTACACATTTTACTGTCATGGCAACACAACTAGAATTGGATTGAGGTCTTGTTTTAATCAAATGAGTGGTGATGGCGCTGTGATGCACGCAAACTGCCAAGGTTTAGTTCAGTGCTGGAAGTTAAAGAGCGGCTGTATTGTGGGCCGGTGTGAGCGCTTTATTTGAAAACACGACCCACTTAAGTTCCACTGAAGGCACTTTGATCACAAAACTAAAAAAGTGGTTTGTACTTTGTGCAAAGTTTTAATGAAATTGCACCGCAGCACTAGAGCTATTCAAGAGCATGCGAAGAAATACACTATTCTGGAGGACCCTGAAAATAAAATAAATCCTAATTGGAGTATATTAGCCAATGAGCAGCCGGGTATTATTAGTAGGTATTTTATTTAGGAGGAGGAGGAAGAGTTTCTTCATGAGGAAAGAGATGTCTGGCGCTGGCAGTAAAAACTGAAAAAGACCCCCTATGCAATCAAACCATTTGACAACTTATTTAAAGTGAGAGAATCTGTTCAAGTGAATGGACACAGATGGATGGTACGTGACCAAGGACATATTCACTTCTAATAAAGGGGTGCGAACAGATTTGTTAGGGTGCCACCACATGAAAAGGTTAGTGGCACCAGTTCCACCAGTAGAAAATGTATCTTGAGCCCTGAGAGGACATATTTTACTTATTTATTTACACCTGTTAACTTTCTGCATGTACATCTGTTCACTGTCCTCTATTATGGAACTTGTGGTGTAACTGTTTGACCATTGAGTCAAACTGACCTGAGAGTTTCCAGTGTACAGTGTGGACTCCCCAGTCCAGCAGAGAGCAGCTTCACTCCTGAATCCTGCACATCATTGGTACTCAGGTCCAGCTCTCTCAGACTAGAGGAGTTGAAGCTGAGAACTGAGGCCAGAGCTTCACAGCATCTCTTTGACAGAAGACAGCCATTCAGCCTTCACACAAAATAAACACAACACGTTAGGAACTGGGACTAATGTTTCATATGAAATTTGTTATTAGACATGTTTCAGTAGTTTAACCAAATGTCAATACAGTAGACCTTCAAAATATGACTTACTTAGAGGTCAGATAACTAAAGATTAAACAAAACTCCTGAAAATGTCCCTAAAAAGAGCCAATTCTAAGAAGAAGCTGTTTTTAAACTTTACTAAACAACTCTAAAGTTCCCCTTACTGTCTGACTACATGATTATGAGTACAAAAGGAATATAATAAAACATAGTCCTTATACCATCATTAACAAACTGAATATAACTTACACATTTTACTGTCATGGCAACACAAAATGAATTGGATTGAGGTCTTGTGTTTAATCAAATGAGTGGTGATGGCGCTGCGATGCACGCAAACTGCCAAGGTTTAGTTCAGTGCTGGAAGTTAAAGAGCGGCTGTATTGTGGGCCGGTGTGAGCGCTCTATTTGGAAACACGACCCACTTAAGTTCCACTGAAGACACGCTGCTTTGATCATAAAACTAGAAAAGTGGTTTGTACTTTGTGCAAAGTTTCAATGAAATTGCACCGCAGCACTAATGCTATTCAAGAGCATGAGAATAAATGCACTATTCTGGAGGACCCAGAAAAGAAAAGAAATCCTAATTGGAGTATATTAGCCAATGAACAGCCGGTTATTATTAGTAGGTGTTTGATTTAGGAGGAGGAAGAGTTGGTTCGTGAGGAAAGAGATGTCAAGGTGCTGGTGGTAAAAATAGAAAAAGACCCCTTGTGCAATCAAAACATTTGACAACTTATTTAAAGTGAGTGAATCCTTTCAAATGAATGGATACAGATGGATGGTACGTGACCAAGGACATTTTCATTTCTAATAAAGGGGTGCGAAAGGATTTGTTAGGGTGTCACGACATGAAAAAGTTAGTGGCAACAGTTCCACCAGTAGAAAATTTTTCTTGAGCCCTGGAGGACATCTTTTACTTATTTATTTACACCTGTTAACTTTCTGGATGTGAATCTGTTCGCTGTCCTCTATTATGGAACTTGTGGTGTAACTGTTTGACCATTGAGTCAAACTGACCTGAGAGTTTCCAGTGTACAGTGTGGACTCCCCAGTCCAGCAGAGAGCAGCTTCACTCCTGAATCCTGCAGATCATTGGTACTCAGATCCAGCGCTCTCAGACTAGAGGAGTTGGAGCTGAGAACTGAGGCCAGAGGTTTACAGCATCTCTCTGACAGAAGACAGCCATCCAGCCTTCACACAAAATAAGCACAACATGTTAGGAACAGAGATTAACATTTTACATGAACATTGTTATTAAGGGGCCAAGCACAACGTGTGAGGCAACCTATTGTAATTAGGGTGTCGAGCACGAAGTGCAAGACACCCTATTGTGAGGGTGACAACAGAAGATCTGTGAGAAAAGCTTGCACTGATCAGCCCAAAGGTGGCGCTATAGCAATCGTCTGAAAATGCAAATTTTGAACAAGCATATCTCCTGACCTCTTTTACCTACAGTCATGAAACTTTGGTCATAGATGCATCTCCTCATGTTGAACATATCTACCTCAAGAACCTATGACTTCCATCAGGATAGATTTGCCGCCATTTTGAATTTTGTGAAAAACACTAAAATCCCTAAGGATCCTAGGTTTTTTGATATATATACGGAAATCCTTTGGCACACTTCATTAATAGACCAATTTATTTCATCTAACGAGAAGGGAAGTTTGTAAACTTAAAGGAATAGCCAATAGGAGCCATTTACTTTGAAAAGGGTGTGGCCTGAAAACTAAAATGCTTATTTCGACATAAAGATGGAGTCCTTTGATCTGGATTCCAATAGTAAAGTTGTTCACGATCCAATTCTGAACAAGACGGCACCCATCATTTTTCAATTGCGGCGTGGCATCAAAAGGGGCGTGGCTTGTGACTAAAATGCCCACAGTTCCTAAAAGGATTGTTTGATTTGAGCGGGATCAACTGTCACACAATCAAGGTTCAAAACTCCAACTACCGAAGTAAAATGAAGTTGATTGACAAAACAGAATGGCCGCCAGACGCAAAATACGGAAATTTCCATTTAAATGCTTTTTTCGACATCAAGATGGACTCCTATGATCTTGCGTGAAATTGAAGAGTTGTTAAGCATGAAATTCAAAAAGATGACGTTTTCACTTTTTCAATTTTGGTGAAACAACATGGCCACCAGAGGCTAAAAACGGTCTAAATAGACGTAAATGCGTTTTTCGATATCAGTATGGATACTAATGATCTTGAGTCCAATATAAACGTTGTTGGGCATAAAATTATGAACAAGATGACGTTTCCATATTTTAAATTTTGTTGAAACAACATGGCCGCCAGAGGCAAAAGACAGTTCATATTGACGTAAATGCGTTTTTCGACATCAAGATGGATTCCTATAATCTTGAGTCCAATACAAAAGTTGTTGGGCATAGAATTCTGAACAGGATGGCTTTTCCCTATTTTCAATTTTGGTGAAACGACATGGCCGCCAGAGGTTAAAAACTGTCCGAATTGACGTAAATGCGTTTTGCGACATCTGTATGGACTCCAATGATCTTGAGTCCAATACAAAAGTTGTTGAGCATGAAATTCTGAACAAGATGACATTTTCATATTTTCAATTTGGGTGAAACAACATGGCCGCCAGAAGCTACAAATGGTCAGAATGGACATAAATGCGTTTGTCTACTCAGTCTTTGTCAAATAGTGGGGCGCGCAGCGATGCCAGGGGGGGCGCGTGTGACCCCGGGGAACATCCTTTTTTTTGCCTGGACAAGAGCACAGCACAGAGCAGGAGATATGAAGTGCAGATAACAAACCCTTAAGGGACACCATGGAAAAATATTTAACAGGGATGAAAAGAAAGGCGGAGAGAGATGGAGATAATGAGACAAACGTAAGTCTCCCGAAAGCTAAGACGAGGAAATATGACGAAGCGTATGTAGCGCTTGGCTCCACTGTGACTACGGTGGGAGACGAGGAAAGACCGACATGTTTACTGTGTCAAAAATTTTTGGCAGCGGACAGCATGAAGCCAAATAAATTAAGGCGTCACTTAAAGACATTACACCCCAATCACGCTGATAAGCCGCTTGAGTTTTTTCAGCGAAAACGTGCCGAATATTGCCAACAATCGTCCCGCTTTGTGAATGCTACTTCAGTAAACCAGCGAGCACTGTTAGCATCATATAAAGTGGCGTACCAAATTGCTCAGTGCAACAAAAAAAAAATCCATAGCAGAGGACCTGATACTGCATGCAGCATTAGACATGGTCTCTGGATGACGCAAGTGCTGCAAAAATAAAAACTATCCCTCAGTCCAATGACACTGTCGCCAGACGTATAAATGACATTGCTAACGATCTTAAAGAACAGCTGGTAGATAAACTCAAAGACAAACGTTTTGCCTTACAGTTCGAAGAAGCAACTGACAGCAACAAAGACTGTTTGTTTATCGCTTGTGTACGTTTTGACATGACAAACTCCCTGTGTGAGGATCTACTTTTTTGTAAATATGTCAGAGACAGAGCCACAGCTGAAGAGCTATTCAAAATGCTGGACTGCTTCCTGACTGAGAATGGGCTAAAGTGGGAGAACTGCATTGGTGTTTGCAGTGATGGTGCACAGACCATGGCAGGGATGAGAAAAGGACTTCAGGAACTCATCAAGAAGGCCTCACCTAATGCTGAGTGGACACACTGTGTTATATACACAGAGAAGCACTTGGCATCAAGGCACCTTTCTGAATTAAGTGAGGTTATGACTGACATTGTAGGTGTAGTCAATTTTATAAAAACCAGACCACTAAAAACAAGAGTCTTCTCTGCTATCTGTGAGGAGATGGGAGCTGAACATCAAGCTGTGCTGTTTCACAGTGAAGCAAGGTGGCTGTCACAAGGAAAAGTCTTGTCCCGAGTTTTTGAGCTCAGAGAGCAGATAAGAATGTTTTTGGAGCAGGAGCACAAGTATGACCTCGCAGAAACATTTAGTGATGAGAACTTCTTGGCAAATCTGGCCTACCTGAGTGACTTATTTGGAAAGCTAAATTAACTAAATCTACAGCTTCAAGGGAAAGATAAACACCTCCCTCAGGTCACAGACAAGATCAGCTCTTTCACTCGAAAGCTTGCAATGTGGGGCAGGCGACATGATGAAGGAAAAACTGATTCATTTGAGAACCTGCATGAATTTGTTGACACTACTGACTATGATGCCACCTCAGTGATTCCATGTATTAAGGAGCATATTTCATCACTGATGGGATTCTTTAAAGAGTATTTCCCTGAAAACAGTTCCCAATATGACTGGGTGAGAGATCCTTTCAATGCACCAGCTCCAACTGGTTTCAGCTCTGCAGAGGAGGACCAGTTCATTGATATGACGTCTGACTCCAAATTGAGACTGAGGTTCACATCACAGACACTGGGTGAATTCTGGCTGAGTGTAGAGAGGCAGTATCCACTCTTAGGGCAGAGGGCCATGGGCATTCTTCTTCCTTTTGCAACATCTCATCTTTGTGAGACTGGCTTCTCTGCTGTTGCTGCACTGAAGACCAAGTACAGGTCCCAGCTAAAGATTGAGCAGGAGCTGAGAGATGCAGTATCATGCTTCAAACCCCACTTCGAAAAGCTGTGCACTGCAAAACGTGCTCATTGTAGCCATTAATCCTGACTTCCTCAGCACAAATTGCTTTATTCATTTTTGTTTTATAGGTCAAAGTGTTTCATATATTGTGCTCCTGAGTTAATATCGCTGATCAATTTGAATTTATTATTATTTTAATTAATTATATTTTTCAGTATCAAATGGTCAAAATTGTTTTACAGTTTAAATAAGGATAGATTTTTTTAAGGCAAATTGATGCACTTTAAGTTTTTTTTCTGTTACAGACTAAAAAGCAATGTTAATAAAGTTATTCTTTGTTGTAAGTTGATCTATATTTCTCTCTTTTTTCTTTTTTTGTTTTCTTTAATGTTAATAAGGATACAATGTTATGCAGAGGTGTAATTATAACAATTTTATAGACAAATTATATTATTTACAGTCGCGGCGGAGATTTGGTGGGCGCGAAATATTTACTTCTTCCTAGGTGGGGCGTAACAGAAAATAATTGAGAAGCGCTGGTCTACATCAAGATGGACTCTTATGATCTTGAGTCCCATACAAAAGTTGTTCGGCATGAGATTCTGAACAAGATGACATTTTCAAAGTTTTCAATTTGGGTGAAACAACATGGCCGCCAGAAGCTACAAATGGTCAGAATGGACGTAAATACGTTTGTCTACATCAAGATGGACTCTTATGATCTTGAGTCCCATACAAAAGTTGTTCGGCATGAGATTCTTAACAATGTCACGTCCTCACTTTTAGGCGATAGGGTGCGCTATAGCGATAGCTTAAAGACTTTAAACAAGCATAACTCCTAGCCCTTTCGACGTAAGGTCATGAACATTTTTAAGCGCTTCACCAGACCCAAGCTGCGGCTATCAGAATCAGAATCAGAATCAGAAAAGCTTTGCCAAGTACGTTTTTTAAGCATAGGAATTTGTCTTGGTGATGTAGGTGCACGTCACAGTCTCTTTTGCAGGTTAAACAGAACAAACAAAATAAGTATAAATATATGTATAAATATATACACACAATTTAGATTTACAAGAGCAGATTAAGTACAGTGGCATGTAGAGCCAGGGGTGGGATGTGGAGAGAGTCAGGGTGGTTTTACGGGCCTTGTTAATAAGGCTAGTGGCGGAGGGGAAAAAACTGTCCTTGTGACGAGAGGTTTTGGTCCTGATGAACCTCAGCCTCCTGCCAGAGGGGAGTGGCTCAAAGAGATTGTTGCCGGGGTGGGAGGGGTCAGCCACAATCTTTCCTGCACGCTTCAGAGTCCTGGTGGCGTAAAGGTCCTGGAGCAGCGGCAGATTGCAGCAAATCACCTTCTCAGCTGAGCGAATGACACGCTGCAGTCTGCCCTTGTCCTTGGCTGTGCTAGCAGCGTACCAGGTGGTGATGGAGGATGTGAGGATGGACTTAATGATGGCTGTGTAGAAGTGCACCATCATTGTCTTTGGCAGGTTGAATTTCTTCAGCTACCGCAGGAAGAACATCCTCTATTGTGCTTTCTTGACGAGGGAGCTGATGCTCAGCTCCCACTTGAGGTCCTGGGAGATGATAGTTCCCAGGAAGTGGAAAGACTCCACAATGTTGATTGTGGAGCCAGAGAGGGTGATGGGGGCAGGTGGGGCTGGGTTCTTCCTGAAGTCCACAACCATCTCCACTGTCTTTAGAGCGCTGAGCTCTAGGTTGTTTTGCTTGCACCACTTCACCAGTTGATCAGCCTCCGACCTGTAGGCGGACTCGTCTCCATCAGAGATGAGTCCGATGAGGGAGGTGTCGTCCGCGAACTTCAGAAGCTTGACAGACTGGTGAATGGAGGTGCAGCTGTTGGTATACAGGGAGAAGAGCAGAGGAGAAAGAACACAGCCCTGAGGGGATCCGGTGCTGATGGTCTGTGAGTCGGAGACGTGTTTCCCCAGCTTCACATACTGCTTCCTGTCAGACAGGAAGTCAGTGATCCACCTACAGGTGGAGTCAGGCACACCAAGCTGGGAGAGTTTCTCCTGAAGCAGAGCCGGGATGATGGTGTTGAAGGCAGAGCTGAAGTCCACAAACAGGATCCTGGCATAGGTTCCTGCGGAGTCCAGGTGCCGGAGGATGTAATGGAGGGCCAGGTTGACTGCATCGTCTACAGACCTATTGGCTCTGTAGGCAAACTGTAGGGGGTCCAGGAGCGGGACAGTGATGTCTTTGAGGTGAGAAAGCACAAGGCGCTCAAAGGACTTCATAACCACAGAGGTCAGGGCGACGGGTCTGTAGTCATTAAGTCCTGTGGTCCTTGGCTTCTTAGGAACAGGAATGATTATTGAGGACTTGAAGCAGGCTGGCACGTGGCATGTCTCAGGTGAGGTGTTAAAAATGTCTGTGAACACTGGGGACAGCTGGTCAGCGCAGTGCTTCAAGCTGGATGGGGAGACAGCATCCGGTCCAGAAGCTTTCCTGGGGTTTTGTCTCCTGAACAGTCTGTTGACGTCTTCCTCATTGATGAAGAGAGTCGTCACTGAGGTGGGTGGGGAGATGGAGGGGGGGACCTTTAAGGTGGGGGAGGTGGAGGTGATGCACTGTAGCTGGGGCTGTTGGGAGGCGTCACGGGGGATGGTATCAGGGAAGACCCTTTGTTGGGAGGAGTTGAGGGGGGTGGTTACAGGACCGACCCCTTGTCTATCAAAGCGGCAGTAGAACTCGTTAAGGTGGTTGGCTAGGCGTCGGTCGTTGGTGGAGTGGGATACTTTGGGCTTGTAGCTGGTGATCTTTTTGAGCCCTCTCCAGACAGAAGCAGAGTCGTTAGCTGAGAAATGGTTTTCGAGTTTCTCAGAGTACCGTTGTTTAGCCTCTTTCTCCGCCTTGCTAAACTTGTACATTGCTTCTTTAAGTCTGTCTTTGTCCCCACTCCTGAACGCCTCAGCCTTATCCAAACGTAGCCTTCTGAGTTTGGCTGTGAACCAGGGCTTGTCATTGTTGAAACTCACCCTGGTGCACGATGGAACACAGCAGTCCTCACAGAAGCTGATGTATGATGTCACAGCCTCTGTGTACTCATCTAGACTGTTGGTAGCAGTCCTGAATACATCCCAGTCAATAGAGTCCAAGCACGTCTGGAGATCCTCCACAGCTACACTGGTCCACTTCCTTGATGGAAGTCGACCTTGTCTAAAAAAGGTCTTAATGGTCTGCGTTAGCCTTGGCCCCCGTTAATCGCTGCTTGCAGCTTTAATTAAACATGTTTTAGTAGTTTAACTAAATGTCAATACAGTAGACCTTCAAAATATGACTTACTTAAGAGGTCAGATAACTAAAGATTAAACAAAACTCCTGAAAATGTCCTTAAAAAGAGCCAGTTCTAAGAAGAAGCTGTTATTAAACGTTACTAAACAACTCTAAAGTTCACCTTCCTGTCTTACTACATAATTATGAGTAGAATAGGAATGTAATAAAACATACACCTTTTGCCATCATTAACTAACTGAATATAACGTACACCTTTTACTGTCATGGCAACACAAAATGAATAGGATTGAGGTCTTGTGTTTAATAAAATGAGTGGTAATGGCGCTGCGATGCATGCAAACTGCCAAGATTTAGTTCAGTGCTGGAAGTTAAAGAGCGGCTGTATTGTGGGCCGGTGTGAGCGCTCTATTTGGAAACACGACCCACTTAAGTTCCACTGAAGACACGCTGCTTTGATCGGAAAACTCAAAAGGTGGTTTGTACATTGAGCAACGTTTCAATGAAATTGCACCGCAGCACTAGCGCTATTCAAGAGCATGAGAATAAATGCACTATTCTGGAGGACCCAGAAAATAAAAGAAATCCTAATTGGACTATATTAGCCAATGAGCAGCCTGTTATTATTAGTAGGTGTTTGGTTTAGGAGGAGGAAGAGTTTCTTCATGAGGAAAGAGATGTCTGGCGCTAGTGGTAAAAACAGAAAAAGACCCCCTATGCAATCAAACCATTTGACAACTTATTTAAAGTGAGAGAATCTGTTCAAATGAATGGACACAGATGGATGGTACGTGACCAAGGACATCTTCACTTCTAATAAAGGGTTGCGAACAGATTTGTTAGGGTGCCGCCACATGAAAAAGTTAGTGGCACCAGTGCCACCAGTAGAAAATGTGTCTTGAGCCATGAGGATATATTTTACTTATTTATTTAGACCTGTTAACTTTCTGGATGTGAATCTGTTCAATTTCCTCTGATATGGAACTTGTTGTGTGACTGTTTATTGAGTCAAACTGACCTGAGAGTTTCCAGTGTACAGTGTGGACTCCCCAGTCCAGCAGAGAGCAGCTTCACTCCTGAATCCTGCAGATCATTGGTACTCAGGTCCAGCTCTCTCAGACTAGAGGAGTTGGAGCTGAGAACTGAGGCCAGAGCTTCACAGCATCTCTCTGACAGATGACAGCCATTCAGCCTTCACACAACATAAGCACAACATGTTAGGAACTGAGATTAACATTTTACATGAAAATTGTTATTAAACATGTTGAGGTCTTGTGTTTAATAAAATGAGTGGTAAAGGCGCTGTGATGCACGCAAACTGCCAAGGTTTAGTTCAGTGCTGGAAGTTAAAGAGCGGCTGTATTGTGGGCCGGTGTGAGCGCTCTATTTGGAAACACGACCCATTTAAGTTCCACTGAAGACACGCTGCTTTGATCAGAAAACTAAAAAAGTGGTTTGTACTTTGAGCAATGTTTCAATGAAATTGAATCGCAGCACTAGCGCTATTTAAGAGCATGAGAATAAATGCACTATTCTGGAGGACCCAGAAAAGAAAAGAAATCCTAGTTGGAGTATATTAGCCAATGAGCAGCCAGTTATTATTAGTAGGTGTTTGATTTAGGAGGAGGAGGAGGAAGAGTTGGTTCGTCGGGAAAGAGATGTTGAGGTGCTGTTGGTAAAAACAGAAAAAGACCCCCTATGCAATCAAAACATTTGACAACTTATTTAAAGTGAGAGAATCTGTTTATATTAATGGACACAGATGGATGGTACGTGACCAAGGACATTTTCACGTCTAATAAAGGGGTGCGACCAAATTTGTTAGGGTGCCACCAAATGAAAAAGTTAGTGGCACCAGTGCCACCAGTAGAAAATGTGTCGTGAGCCATGAGGATATATATTACTTATTTCTTTAGACCTGTTCACTTTCTGGATGTGAATCTGTTCAATTTCCTCTTACATGGAACTTGTGGTGTAACTGTTGAGTAAAACTGACCTGAGAGTTTCCAGTGTACAGTGTGGACTCCCCAGTCCAGCAGAGAGCAGCTTCACTCCTGAATCCTGCACATCATTGGTACTCAGGTCCAGCTCTCTCAGACTAGAGGAGTTGGAGCTGAGAACTGAGGCCAGAGCTTCACAGCATCTCTCTGACAGATGACAGTCATTCAGCCTTCACACAAAATAAACACAACATGTTAAGGACTGTGATTCAAATAACTTTACCTCTTTTACTTTTATTATAATGAAGGAATTGTGTTGAAATATTTTATTATAAATGTTTTATTAATTTAACTAACTAGTCAATACATTATAATCTAATGTACATCTAATAAACATAAGGATCTATCCTGTTTATTCAATATTGGGTGTAAAATGTATCATATTTAATAGTTGTTTTGTGGTGATTGAAAATGGTTTCGTATATTAATATTACTTTTTATTGTATTGTTATGTATATTATGTAATACATGTTATAAATACATCTACAGAGATGTTTTATATATTATTAAAAGTTATATTCTGCTGCAGCAGCTGTGGTGCTGCTTCACTTCACGTGCGCGCTCAATGAATCGTTTCTTCTTCACAGGCTTTATTATTCCTCTCGCGATCAGAGAACTACTGAGCGCGAGTGCAGTTACAGTGTTTACAATAATGATTTGTGTGCACGGATGTGTTAGTTCTGTGCGCATTTAACCGTCAAACAGCTAATCAGTAAATGTTTCAATATAATTTAGCTGGGGGATCTCTACAGAGTAAAATACTCTCCTTGCAATGCCCTTGCAGAACGTTCTCTTGTGCGAAGCTAGACAGCAAGCTAACATTTAAAAGTCCTCAAATAAAGACACAAGGCTTGACTTTACTTGTATTTACTTTAGTATTGTTTCTTCTCTTAGTACACTTTTGTTAATTGTAAAATTGAAACATTAGAGAAAATAACAAATCAGTACACAAACAATAACGTATTCATAAAAACAGTAATTAGCGCAGTTCAACTACCGCAACAGTTACGAGTCACGTCACCCAGTTAACAGAGATAACCACTGCTGCAACAGCTAACCAGCGGAGCATGCTTCACCTAAACAATACAAACGCTTTCATTGAACACCTTAAAAATAGTGTTGATAATTATTCACACAGTACTCACAGACAAATAGTATCCAAGGCAAAAGCGTATCAAAAACACACTGAACATGTATTTAGCGCCGTTTGTCTGTGCACCCCTGAAAATACTCCGGACAACAAACTCTTCTCTGATCAAATTGGCCACGCCCACCTGAACTGCCAGCCATCAGCGCCGAGCCAGCGGGAGATTTAGGAAGACGCACAGAGCGCACAGTTTTAACTTTGAAAGCAGCACTCTCCCCGCTTGACATTATAACATTATGTCACTACAGATACAACTATCTTGAAGGGCAATGTCCTCTAACAGCAACAGCCTTTTCACTAAGTCTCTGAAAAAAGGACTACAATCTCAGAGACCGGCCTTAGAAACACCTTGGCTGTTCCGTCCTTCACAATCCGTACTTCTACCTTGCGAACCCTCTTGTCAATGCTTGGCAAAGCCTTAACGACCAATCCCATTGGCCATTCATTTGGACCTGGCTGTCTTTCAGTAAGACATCTCCTTCTTTGACATTCGGTTTGCCTTCTGTCCACTTCCTGAGGTTCTGTAGAGTAGACAGATACTCTCCTTTCCATTTCTTCCAAAAAGTGTCAGCGACTCTCAAGTAGGCCACAGCTCCTATATCTACTGTGGAAGCATCTGAAAATATGCACAGTTCTTTTCTCTGTGTTGAAGACAGCGAGATTGGAATAGTAGTGGAATGTGTAGGTCTTCGAGAGCCTTTAAGGAGTCCTTCCATGAGTTCTATTTTGCTTCCTATTCTGGGAGGAGAGGAGTATCCCACTCACTTTGTTCAGATGACAATTCCCGGACTAGTGCTTTCCCTTGCACTGTTATGGGAGCTACAAAGCCCAAGGGGTCGTACAAACTGTAGACTGTTGACAACACACCTCTTTGTGTGAATGGCTTCTTTTCACACGACACCAAACGACAGGCAGTAAAGCTGTCTGTTTCTAAGTTCCAGGAGAGCCCTGGGCTCCTCTGAAGAGTTAAAGGATCCACTATATGGTCCAGATCCATCAGATCATTGGGACGGTCCTCTGTTGGGAAGGCTTCCATTACCTGGCTACAATTTGATGCCACTTTGTGCAGCCGCAGGTTGGATTCTGCTAACATCTCTTTGGTTCGTGTGAGGAGATCTATTGCCTCTTCAGGTGTAGCAACAGAGGTGAGACCATCATCTACATAAAAATGCCTCTCAACAAACTGTCTTGCATCAGAACCATGATCTTGCTCACCTTTTTCATCTGCTCGTCTCATGCAGTAGATAGCTACAGCAGGTGATGGGCTGTTTCCAAATACATGGACCTTCATCCTGTACTCGACCACGTCCATGCGGATATCATTATCCTCACACCAGAGGTACCAGAGATAATCTCTGTGGTTTTCTCGGACAACAAAGCAGTAGAACATTTGCTGCACATCTGCTATGAGGGCAACGGGTTATTTTCAAAACCGCAAAAGAACTCCCAACAGGGAATTGTTCAAGTCTGGTCCACTGAGGAGCACATAATTTAGAGATGTTCCATCGCATTTAGCGTTTGAATCGAACACAACCCGTATCTGGTCTGACTTTTGCGGGTGGTACACACCCAAAGTTGGTAGGTACCAGTGTTATTTGCCTTTGACTAAAAGTGGAGCAGGCTCGGCTTGATCATTGTCTAGTATATTTTGCATTAACTTGATATAGTGATCATTCATTTCTGGTTTTCTCTCCAGCATTCTCTGTAGCAAGCTGAGACGTTTCAAAGCTTGCTCTTGGTTGCTTTGAAGGCGTTGTGTAGGAGAGCGGAATGTTAAAGGTGCCACCCAGCTATTGCCTTCGTTTTGGTAGACCTCTGCATCCATGATGAACAGGAACACTTTGTCGTCTATGGATAGAGCAGGTCTGTCATCATCCTGGACCTGTCAAACACCCAACACCCTAGGTCATCTGCACTCATGGTGAGATGTATGTTCACCTCACATGCAGAGAATGCTGGATTGTGATGCTGTTTCATGCCACTGTAGTCTGTTTGTAGCAATGACCACTACTACACGCCACCTTGGTGGCTTTTCTCACTCCACCTAGGTGACTTTCCTCGGGCTCCTCCAAACCAATGGACACAGGGTGGTGATGTTGAAAATCCGGTGTATTGTAATGGTTGCATATAATGAGGCATGCAGATGGTGCTCCATGCTGCCATGCAGGAGAGCTCTTCCTGAGTGTGTGTGGTGGTGGCTGGCTTAACCTGTGCACACTGATTGCTCAATGTGCAACAGGTGTGCAGCCTCACCAAGCCCCAGAGTCCAGTCAGTCTGACCCGGGCCAGGTGAGGCTGCTTCAACCAGCCATCATCCATAAACGCTCTTCTCCCACAATGACCCAGCATAGGTCTAGGCGCTGTGCCCGTTGATCTGCTCGCGTACCTTGTGCACACTAAGAATGTCTCTTCCTAAGAGCAGGAGGATAGGAGATCTTGGTCTACAGGTTGAATCTTGTTAGCAACTGGCTGTAGGTGAAGTTGATGGTGAGCAATCTCTGGGGAGGTAATTTCTGTCCTATCATCCGGCACCATGTCACACTCTATTAAGGGCGGTAAGGGACACTGTAGTTTCCCATCCATGGACTCAATGATGAAATTCTCCTACCTGAAGTCTCCGGAACAGGTTTTCAGGGTGTATGGCATGGAGCTGGTTTTAACTTTAAAGTGGTTGAAGAAGTCTGTCTTTGCAAGGGACTTGTTACTTTGTTCGTGTAGCACTGCATACATGATACCAAAGTCATGAATATGGTCTAATGAGTTATAAGCTGAGTTATATAACTGTCCTCTGATATGGAACTTGTGGTGTAACTGTTTGCACTTTGAGTAAAACTGACCTGAGAGTTTCCAGTGTACAGTGTGGACTCCCCAGTCCAGCAGAGAGCAGCTTCACTCCTGAATCCTGCACATCATTGGTACTCAGGTCCAGCTCTCTCAGACTAGAGGAGTTGGAGCTGAGAACTGAGGCCAGAGCTTCACAGCATCTCTCTGACAGAAGACAGCCATTCAGTCTTAACACAAAATAAACACAACATGTTAGGAACTGTGCTTTAAATAACTTGCATCCTTCACTTTTAACATAATGAAGGAATTGTATTGAAATATTTTATAGGAGATGTTTTATTAATTTAATTAATATATACAAGTCAATACATTACATCCTTAAATATTAATTCAATATTGGATGTAAAATGCTGAGTTTTGAAAATATGTTTAGCAGTTTTTGAAAATGGTTTTGTATGTTAATGTTACTTTTTATTTTTATTATGTATTTTGTATTGCGTGTATTGTACAACTACTAGATGTAAAAAAACTAGATGTTTTGCATATTATCATAACTTTTATATTCTAGAATAATGTATATTGTATTGTGTATTGCAATACATGTTATTAGTACACCTACAGAGATGTTTTGAATGTTATTATAACTTATTTTCTAGTTTTATGTATATTGTATTGTGTATTGTAATACATGTTATAAGTGAACGTACAGAGATTTTTCGTATGTTATTATAACTTTTGTATTCTAGTATTATGTATATTGTGTTGATTGTAAAACATGTTATTGGTACATCTAAAGATACGTTTTGTTTGTTGTCATAACCTTTATATTCTAGAATTATGTAAATGATGTTGTGTGTATTGTAATGCATGATCTAAGTAAATGTACAGAGCTGTTTTGTATATTATTAAGACTTTTATATTCTAGTATTAAGTATAGTGTTGTGTGTATTGTAATACATGTTATTAGTGCACTTACAGAGATGTTTTGGAGACTTTGACCACTGGCATCAGCCTCAGAAGACCCTCCTCTGAAGCAGAGTATTTCTTCAGGTCAAACACGTCCAGCTCCTCTTCTGATGACAGTAAGATGAAGACCAGAGCTGACCACTGAGCAGGAGAGAGATATTCTCTGGAGAGACTTCCTGATGTCAGGTACTGTAGGATCTCCTCCACTAGAGAATGGTCGTTCAGCTCATTCAGACAGTGGAACAGATTGATGCTTCTCTCTGGAGAGAGATCTCCACCTATCTTCTCCTTAATGTAAGACACTGTTCCCTTATCGATCAGTGAACTACTTCCTGTCCGTCCCAGCAGACCTCGTAGGAGAATTTGATTGGTCTCCAGAGAGAGGCCCAGGAGGAAGCGGAGGAACAAGTCCAGGTGTCCGTTCTCACTCTGTAAGGCCTTGTCCACAGCACTCTGGTAGAGGTTGGGTTTCTTTCTAACAAATATAGACCACAGGGATCGTAGTTGTCCTGAGAGCAGATTGACACCAGTGTCGATGAAGGACAAAAATACATAAAGAGCAGCCAGAAACTCCTGGATACTCAGATGGACAAAGCAGAACACCTTGTCCTGGTACAGCCTACACTCCTCTTTAAAGATCTGGGTGAACACTCCTGAGTACACTGAGGCTGCTCTGATATCAATGCCACAATCTGCCAGGTCTGTCTCGTAGAAGATCAGGTTGCCTTTCTCCAGTTGGTTAAAAGCCAGTTTTCCCAGAGAAACAATGATCTCCCAGCTCTCTGAACTCGAGTGTGGATCTGTCTCAGCTCTCCCATGATACTTCCTGTCCCCCTGTATTAACTGAACCCTCAGGAAGTGGATGTACATCTGAGTCACGGTCTTGGGCATCTCTTCTCCTGTCTGGGATGTTTTGAAGAACTCCTCCAGAACTGTAGCAGAGATCCAACAGAAGACTGGGATGTGACACATGATGTTGAGGCTTCGAGATGTCTTGACGTGGGAGACGATTGTGCTGGCCAGCGTCTCCTCTCTGAATCTCTTCCTGAAGTACACCTCCTTCTGTGGATCGGTAAACCCTCTCACCTCTGTCACCATGCCAACACACTCAGCAGGGATCTGATTGGCTGCAGCAGGGCGTGTGGTTATCCAGATGCGAGCGGAGGGAAGCAGGTAGCCCCTGATGAGGTTTGTCAGCAGCACGTCCACCGAAGTTCGCTCTGTGACATCAGTCCAGATCGGGTTGTTCTGGAAGTCCAGAGGAAGTCGACACTCATCCAGACCATCCAAGATGAAGACAACTTGGAACCGGTCGTATCTGCAGATTCCTGCTTCTTTGGTTTCAATAAAGAAGTGATGAAGAAGTTCCACCAAGCTAAACTCTTTCCCTTGCAGTAGGTTCAGCTCTCTTAAAGTGAAGAGAAATGTGAAGTGTGTGTCGTGGTTGGCTTTGCCTTCAGCCCAGTCCAGAGTGAATTTGTGTGTTAAAACAGTTTTACCAATGCCGGCCACTCCAGTTGTCATTATAGTCCTGATTGGTTGAGCTTGTCCAGGTAAGGGTTTAAAGATGTCTTCACATCTGATTGGTGTTTCCTCCTTGGCTGGTTTCCTGGAAGCTCTTTCAATCAGTCTGACCTCATGTTCCTTGTTGACCTCTCCACTGCCTCTCTCAGTGATGAAGAGCTCTGTGTAGAAGTCATTCAGAGGTGTTGGCTGTCCTGCTTTAGCGATTCCCTCAAACACACACCTGAACTTCTTCTTCAAATGTGACTTGATTTTATGTTGGCACTCAACAGCAGCAGATCCTAAATGAGAAAGCATCAGAAGACATCAGTTAGTGAATTGTGACATCAGTGGAAATATGACAATATTCCCTGTTAAATGATCAACTTCATGACATTTAAAGGCTTCATATATTGTGGTTGAAAAAGCTGGTTGTGACAAGGACTGCATGTTACAGATTCAAAATCTTCAGGACTATTTTGTTATTTTCACAGCAATATGATTGGTCTAATTATATTAATAATCATAGTGAATCAGTGTAAAGTGACTTGCTATGCTGTGCTGATATTACAAGATAGTGTTGCATCTCTTCCACTGAGTTATTCTGCTTTTGATCTGCAGTATAATGTTTATTAATAATAATAATACATTTTATTTCAAGGTGCCTTTCATGACACCCAAGGTCACCTTACAATTCATAAAACAATCTAGAGTTAAAAACAGCAAGAGCTGCATAGCCAACAGCATGATCAAAACAAGACATAAGGCGTGGAGACACAGGTAGGAGGGGGATAGGAACAGCAGCACAACGGGGATATGAGGGGAAAGGCACAGTAGGGGGGGCATCACAGTGAGTAGGCCAGTTGGAACAGATGTGTTTTGAGACGAGATTTGATCACAATAACCCAACATATCTGGATCAAACCATTTAACCTGATAGACCCACAATAACCCTACAGATCTGAATCAAACCATTTAACCTGATACCCCACAATAGCCCTACATATCTGGATCAAACCATTTAACCCACAAGAGGAAAGATATCTCCACATTGAAAGTAGAAATGTAGAAATCTCACATTACGTCATTTAGTCTGAACAGAACAAATAAAAGTCTCTTCTGCCCTTCAAAACAATTGTCTCCTCTGTCTTCAAAACAAGAGTATCTTACCGCCCCACAGTGTGTTGGCCAGTTCCTCCTGGTTCATTTCCATCAGGCAGAGCTTTGTGATGTCTACCACTCCTTCTTTGGCGTGCCTCCTCTGCTCCTCGTTCTTACCATCCACCTCCTCCTCCCTCTGACTCTCTGAGAATTGTGGGTAATCTGGGAAGTGAACTCTCCAGAGCTTCTTCAGCTCCTTGTCTAGAAAAGCGTGTGCGTTCTCCTCAGCCCTCTGGAATAGAACAAACATCAAGGAGAACTTTACTCTGAACTAACTGAGGACATCAGAAGCATCTGTCCTAGATTCACGTCCTACTGGTCTAAAGAGGGAAGCCTGGAGACTATTAGCACCACAAGAGATGATTTTTAATGTTCCTGTAGAGCTAAAGTCAAATGTCTTGTTGGACATTTATATTATTATTATTATTATTATTATTATTATTATTATTATTATTATTATTATTATTATTTTTGTTTGTACATGCCTTGATCAGCTCTGTTTGATGCTGCTGGACAGACTGAGCACTGGTAACCTTTGACCTCTCCTGGTGTTGTCTGTGGGACACACACACAATCTTTTGTATTATTCCTGACTTGTAAACATCAGTATTGATAGTTTAATAAATACCAACAAGTCTGTTTTCATTGTCTATTTTATACTCCTACCTCTTCTTTCTGGATAGGCGTCCATCTTTAAATTCAGGAGGATGACCCATAGACCTGTCACTCTTCATGGAGACACAGCTGGGTCCAGGAGAGTCTGCTCTCTCCTGTCTCCTTCTAGAAAAACAAAAAACCATCTTGAAGTTAGGATTTGTGGATGTCGTTTCATTTGATCATTTATTGCAGGACTACTCAACTACTTTCTCATGAGGGTCAGATTATTGAAATGGAAATACAAGGGGGTCTGAAAATGAAGTTCTTATGGCATTTAAGCATTTACATGTTGACACAAAAAAACACTAAACACCCTTCAAACTGTGCACAGTGTTTACTCACAATGTGTTTAGCTAGGATAGGGCAGTCAGTTTATACATTTCTACACAGACCTGTTATTCTTCATGTATTATTTGTTTCAATAAATTACTTAACCTCAAAAGATAAATTCAAAACTGATTAAATAAATCGGGCATTTCGAAATACATTGAACCTTTCGACATTAAACCTGTAAAATCTGCTACAAGTAACCTTATTATTCATTTAATTCGTACTATTCAAATCAACAGTCAAAATGTATGGCCTCAGATATAGATCAATCTAGCACCAAGTGATCAAGTGATCGGACATTGGTACTGTTCAGATAGACTAAATGTTCTTCTTCACCTCATCATCGGTCTCTACAGCATGCGGTCCTGTGAAGGGTTTCTTATTTGGACCAAGAAGCCAAACGGAGGGAGGCTCTCTGGTTCCCAACAGGACCGGGCCGTTATAGCATCCTCTGGTGGTCGTTCAAAGAGGTTCTGCACTTTGATTCAACCAGCATCAGAACCATCGGGTGTGTTCCATTGAAGCTGGACTGATGCGTGATGAGGTGCCGTCTCACATTGTGTTCTTCTGTTACTGTGATAGCCGTGTTGCAGATCAACATATGGGCTTTGGTCCCTCATTACTAAACTGATATTTCACAGTCCATTCCTCCTTTAAATGTTCATTGTCAACCTTTTGCCTTTCCGATGTGGACAACCACTTTTTAGCTCTAGAAACGCTTTGCCACAGCAGAGACAGATGTTGGCCCACACACAGAGAGGGCGGGTCTTAGGGGCGTGACAAAGTGGATAAAACTGGTTCCTATTGGAGGAAATTTAACTGGCTCTATATCTTGCACAGAAACAGCTTTCTCCTGGGGGTAATTGATCCTGATCGTTTATGATCAGATAAATGATCGGCGGGCCGGATCAAGATGATCTGCAGGCCGCCAGTTGAATAGCCCTGAGTTATTGACTGAATCCTCACCTTTCCTTAGAAGGTTGCTGATTTCCATCTTTAAGGTCAGGAGGATGATCCATAGAGCGGTCACTCTTCATGGAGACACAGCTGGGTCCAGGGGAGTCTGCTCTCTCCTGCTGCTTTGGGCTTCAACACAACACACACACAGCTTTTACTCATACTAATGATGGAGTCATGATATATCACTGCTGAGCTCTGAGATGGACAACAGTCACAGACAGTGAGAGATCCTCTTCTTACCTCTTAGCTTTGCTCTGGGGGCCATGTTCCCCAGACAGAGTGGTTTTAGAGGTAGGACCCCCCTCCACTCTCTCCTCATTCATAGTAGACTGGAGACAGCTACATATTGTTTCTGTGGATTAAAGTTGACTCAACGTGAAATTCCTGTAGTGAAGACTTCCTTTCGTCCTACTGTCTGACACACACACTATTTCACTATGTCTAGATCTCATACACACTCTATCACTATATATGTCTAGATCTCATACACAATCTCACTATCTACATATAGATCACATACATACAAACTCTATCACTATCTATGTCTAGATCTCATACACACTATCACCGTCTATTTTTATTGTAGATCACAGTCACTAGAGCATCAAGAGTCTATTGATTAGTGTCCTAAACCATTATAGGCGGCCATAAAACCATCAATATGTAACTAATGATACCAGTAAAACTCCACAATAAAATACCACAACATGAACGAAACTTACCTCACTACAGTTCATACTGAAACTCCACAATAAAAGCCCGCAACACAACCAAAAAGACCTCACTACAGCACAGACTCAAAAAGTCCATTAGTTGGTTAAAACTCGTCCTTTCAGTACAAAACAGTGCATGTTTGAATCCAAATTGTTTTCCAGTGGAACACAATGTGAGTTCTGTCCCATTCCTGGACCAGAGGTTCCATATAAAATTATATCACTATCACTATCTATGCCCTCAACACAGTGAACCTAGTTAATGATGTCCTGACCCATATTCCTTTATTCAAACAGGTTCTCTCACTGAGATCAACGTCTCTTTTACAGCAACAACCTGGAAACACTGAACTTCACCTGCAAACAGAATCATTTAGAATATATTAATATAGTGAGAATATATTACCAATAATCTAAAGAAAACATTACATTTAACGAGTTGTACTTCTCCGTGATGAAAACGTGTGCTTTGGAGTATGAAAATATAAATAAAAATGAAATCATGTGACTCCTAACGTATCAAAATACAACCGGAAGAAAAGCTAAGGAAATGCTTTTACTTTGAAGGAGAAGAAAACTACTAAATACTTTTCAGCTTTAGGAAACAGAAAAGACAACAAACCCAATAAACATAGTAAAGAGATCTTTTGAAGCGTATTCACTCTGTCAGAAACACCTCGGATTAAACCAGGACCCAGACCTGGACCTGAGTAAGAGCTGTCATTAAAATAATCAATCATTAACTAACTAAAGAGGAACACTGGTTTACCTGTACTCCACACACACACACACACACACACACACACACACACACACACACACACACACACACACACACACACACACACACACACACACACACACACACAAAGCCATTTACCAATAAAACATCACGCAACCAGATAAGATGAGATCAACTAGTTAAATTATATCATAATATCAACCACACCCAAATATACATTCAGTCATAGTTCGATTAAATTATAATATCAACCCCACCCAAACATAGTCATTCATAGTTATATTATATTATAATATCAACCCCACCCAAACATAGTCATTCATAGTTATATTATATTATAATATCAACCCCACCCAAACATAGTCATTCATATTTAGATTATATGGTAATATCAACCCCACCCAAACATACACGTGTTCTTGTTCTGTGATCTCTTCATGTCTTTAGCATGTATTAGCTCTAACGCTGCATGCTGTGTGTGAGTAGGTCTCATCAGCTCAGCAACAGTTTAATAAGTATGTAGCTGGTAATGAAACAAGGTCAACAGAGGCCATAAAAGCTCCTCTAACAGGGGTATACATACCCACACCCTCCATTATTGCTATCAAATAAACAATTAGCAATGAATATTTCACAAAGTAAAATTACGAATAATTCGTATTTCCATTTGTGAAATAAATACAACATTGAAAAAGACTCCAATTTCTCCCCTCTTATCTGGGGGATGGTACGGTCTGACTACAACAGACTGCTCACGTGCGAGCAGTCGATCGCGCTGTGTCCTTTCAGAGATGAAAGCAGACCGGGATTAGCGTGGGAGGAAATGTTGTTTCCTCACCACGGTAACAACTGAAATGTCTCTTCCACAGAGTAGAGTCACTAGCATCAAGAGGGTAAAGATCAGTATACTAAACCGTTATGGACGCTCATAAAACCAGCAATAAGTCACTAATGTTACCAATAAACCTCCACAACACACTACACTCATACAGTCCAAGAGATGGTTACAACTCATCCTTTCAGTACAATTAAAGACACTGAATGTTTGAATCCAAATTGTTTTCCATTGGAACACAATGTGAGTTCTGTCCCGTTCCTGGACCAGAGGTTCCATATAAAAACACCCTCAACACGGTGAAACTAGTTATTGATGTTCATATTCCTTTATTCAAACAGGTTCTCTCACTGAGATCAACGTCTCTTTTACAACAAAAACCTGGAAACACTGTATTAATTTAGAATATATTAATACAGTGAGAATATATGACCAATAATATAAAGAAAACATGACATTTAGCGAGCTGTACCTTAGCTTCTCCGTGATGAAAACGTGCGCTGCCCCGTGTAGTTTGAAAATATTAAAGCACAAGAGCAAGGGAAGTAAGGTCCGGTGAAGGAAGAGATTCAGGTGTTCGTCCAAAACACAAAGTAAGTGTTTAGAACCGAGACAGAACATTAACACGGTTCTAAGGGTTGTGAGAGTAAAGATTGAGCTGCTGGGCTCCTCGGACAGATCAAATGAGGAAGGAGACTTTGAACAACAGCTAACTACGTCTACAACCAATATGATGGTTCCAAAGGTCTCCGTCAGGGCTGGGCACACACACACACACACACACACACACACACACACACACACACACACACACACACACACACACACACACACACACACACACACGCACACACAGGAATTTCACTTGTTCCAGTAGCTCAAGAGTCAAAAAGAGAGATAAAGTGATAAATACAAATACAAACTAAAATACAAATACAAAATAAATTAAAGAATAAAATAAAGATAAAAATAATGTACACTGAATTCTCCTTTCACAGGATACTCGCTCAGTATTGATATCATTACACAGGAAAATTGCACAATATAAATATAAACATAATTGCATATGATCATTTGTAAAACAACCCCTAAAAATATAGTCAGTCAGTTAAATTATATTATATCAACCCAACCCAAACATACAGTCAGTTATAAATATCAACCCCACCCAAACATAGTCAGTCAGTTAGATTATATAATATCAACCCCACCCAAAGCTGAACTCCAACTTGATGCCGTTAAAACTCAAGACACAGTGTAGTGACAACAAGTGTGTCTCCAATTCTCTGAGTCATTCAGTCACTGTGGTGAAAGGATGAACACGGTTTAATAAACCTACCTTGAATGAACCTTTCATTATGTCTTGTTGTGGTGTGTGTGTGTTACACACCTACACCTACCACACACACATGTGTCTCCTTCACCCTAATCATATTGGCCAGAAGGTGAATTGCACCGAGGTGGATTCACCGCCCCTAGTGGCTCCACATACAATAACAGTACTACAACATGGCTCTGATTAATGGCCTCATATCTTACTATTGAGTCATTTATCAGATGCGTTCATCCAAAGCTACTTACAGTGAATACAGATACACATAGGCGCAGGACGTATGGCGCTGAGGGTGCTGCAGCACCGCCTGTTGGCTGAGAGGGAAATAATATTGGAAATAATAATGTTGTTTTTAAATAAGTTTTGATTGATTTATTATAGAAAATACTTTTCATAAGGCTGAGTAGCAGCTGGTCCTAAAATGTATTTACTGAGTCGGTTGAGTGGTAGTAGGTCCTATAGACTCATCCTGTCTGTTTGAGTCAATTGTTATGCATTGGTAGGGTAACGTTGTCTTGATTTGGAGAACATGTTTCTTTAAGGCTGATTGATGAATTTAGGAATTTTGTGATGAATTATACATGATAGCCATTTGTGTATTTACGGTTTTATGATGTACACTGTATATAGACTCATGTTTAAATGATTGAATTGGATGATATTTTGTACCATACGTGTACTGTTTTCTGCTGTCCCATCCCGTCTCCCCTTGCGTGCTCACATAGGTACATGTGCACGCACACACACACACACACACACACACACACACACACACACACACACACACACACACACACACACACACACACACACACACACACACACACACACACACACACACACACACACACACACACACACACACACAGCCCCTAACTATTCCAGCAGTACCAAAAAGAGAGGTGGGTGATCCCGTGACAACTGAAAAAATAGTTAAATGAAACGTTACGAAACAAAACCTAAACTCTACGAGGTCTTTGTCTGAGAAGGAGAACTGCTGTATTCTAACATATGGCCCAAATTAGGACTAGTAGTTAGTTCGTTTGAGCTCGCCACTGAGCCTCTCTCTTATGTTTGTAGTTAGTAGCTTTGATAAACGGCCTCACATCTTACTATTGAGTCATTTATCAGATGTGTTCATCCAAACTACTTACAGTGAATACAGATACACATAGGAGCAGGAAGTATGGCGCTGAGAGTGCTGCAGCGCCCCCTGTTGGCTGAGAGGGAAATAATATTGGAAATAATAATGTTTTTAAATAAGTTCTGATTGATATATTATAGAAAATACTTTTCTTAAGGATGAGTAGCAGCTGGTCCTAAAATATACTTACTGAGTTGGTTGAGTGGTAGTAGGTCCTATAGACTCATCCTGTAAGTTTGAGTCAATTGTTATGCATTGCTAGGGTAACGTTGTCTTGATTTGGAGAACATGTTTTTTTTAAGGCTGATTGATGAATTGATGAATTTTGGGATGAATTATACAGGATAGCCATTTGTGTATTTACGGTTTTATGATGTACACTGTATATAGACTCATGTTTAAATGATTGAATTGGATGATATTTTGTACCATACATGTACTGTTTTCTGCTGTCCCATCCCGTCTCCCCTTGCGTGCTCACATAGGTACATGTGCACGCACACACACACATGCACACACACACACACACACACACACACACACACACACACACACACACACACACACACACCTCCTAACTATTCCAGCAGTACCAAAAAGAGAGGTGGGCGATCCCGTGACAACTGAAAAAATAGTTAAACGAAACGTTACGAAACAAAACCTAAACTCTACGAGGTCTTTAGGAGAACCGCTGTTTTCTAACATCTGGCCCAATGTAGGACTAGTAGTTAGTTAGTTTGAGCTCGCCACTGAGCCTCTCTCTTATGTTGGTAGTTAGTAGCTTTGATAAACGGCCTCATATCTTACTATTAAGTCATTTATCAGACGCGTTCATCCAAAGCTACTTACAGTGAATACAGATACACATAGAAACTGGAAGTATGATGCTGAGAGTGCTGCAGCACCCCCTGTTGGCTGAGAGGGAAATACTATTGGAAATAATAATGTTGTTATTAAATACGTTTTGGTTGATATATTATAGAAAATACTTTTCTTAAGGCTGAGTAGCAGCTGGTCCTAAAATGTATTTACTGAGTTGGTTGAGTGGTAGTAGGTCCTATAGACCCATCCTGCTAGTTTGAGTCAATTGTTATGCATTGCTAGGGTAACGTTGTCTTGATTTGGAGAACATGTTTCTTTAAGGCTGATTGATGAATTTAGGAATTTTGTGATGAATTATACATGATAGCCATTTGTGTATTTACGGTTTTATGATGTACACTGTATATAGACTCATGTTTAAATGATTGAATTGGATGATATTTTGTACCATACGTGTACTGTTTTCTGCTGTCCCATCCCGTCTCCCCTTGCGTGCTCACATAGGTACATGTGCACGCACACACACACACACACACACACACACACACACACACACACACACACACACACACACACACACACACACACACACACACACACACACACACACACACACACACACACACAGCCCCTAACTATTCCAGCAGTACCAAAAAGAGAGGTGGGTGATCCCGTGACAACTGAAAAAATAGTTAAATGAAACGTTACGAAACAAAACCTAAACTCTACGAGGTCTTTGTCTGAGAAGGAGAACTGCTGTATTCTAACATATGGCCCAAATTAGGACTAGTAGTTAGTTCGTTTGAGCTCGCCACTGAGCCTCTCTCTTATGTTTGTAGTTAGTAGCTTTGATAAACGGCCTCACATCTTACTATTGAGTCATTTATCAGATGTGTTCATCCAAACTACTTACAGTGAATACAGATACACATAGGAGCAGGAAGTATGGCGCTGAGAGTGCTGCAGCGCCCCCTGTTGGCTGAGAGGGAAATAATATTGGAAATAATAATGTTTTTAAATAAGTTCTGATTGATATATTATAGAAAATACTTTTCTTAAGGATGAGTAGCAGCTGGTCCTAAAATATACTTACTGAGTTGGTTGAGTGGTAGTAGGTCCTATAGACTCATCCTGTAAGTTTGAGTCAATTGTTATGCATTGCTAGGGTAACGTTGTCTTGATTTGGAGAACATGTTTTTTTTAAGGCTGATTGATGAATTGATGAATTTTGGGATGAATTATACAGGATAGCCATTTGTGTATTTACGGTTTTATGATGTACACTGTATATAGACTCATGTTTAAATGATTGAATTGGATGATATTTTGTACCATACATGTACTGTTTTCTGCTGTCCCATCCCGTCTCCCCTTGCGTGCTCACATAGGTACATGTGCACGCACACACACACATGCACACACACACACACACACACACACACACACACACACACACACACACACACACACACACACACACACACACACCTCCTAACTATTCCAGCAGTACCAAAAAGAGAGGTGGGCGATCCCGTGACAACTGAAAAAATAGTTAAACGAAACGTTACGAAACAAAACCTAAACTCTACGAGGTCTTTAGGAGAACCGCTGTTTTCTAACATCTGGCCCAATGTAGGACTAGTAGTTAGTTAGTTTGAGCTCGCCACTGAGCCTCTCTCTTATGTTGGTAGTTAGTAGCTTTGATAAACGGCCTCATATCTTACTATTAAGTCATTTATCAGACGCGTTCATCCAAAGCTACTTACAGTGAATACAGATACACATAGAAACTGGAAGTATGATGCTGAGAGTGCTGCAGCACCCCCTGTTGGCTGAGAGGGAAATACTATTGGAAATAATAATGTTGTTATTAAATACGTTTTGGTTGATATATTATAGAAAATACTTTTCTTAAGGCTGAGTAGCAGCTGGTCCTAAAATGTATTTACTGAGTTGGTTGAGTGGTAGTAGGTCCTATAGACCCATCCTGCTAGTTTGAGTCAATTGTTATGCATTGCTAGGGTAACGTTGTCTTGATTTGGAGAACATGTTTCTTTAAGGCTGATTGATGAATTTAGGAATTTTGTGATGAATTATACATGATAGCCATTTGTGTATTTACGGTTTTATGATGTACACTGTATATAGACTCATGTTTAAATGATTGAATTGGATGATATTTTGTACCATACGTGTACTGTTTTCTGCTGTCCCATCCCGTCTCCCCTTGCGTGCTCACATAGGTACATGTGCACGCACACACACACACACACACACACACACACACACACACACACACACACACACACACACACACACACACACACACACACACACACACACACACACACACACACACACACACAGCCCCTAACTATTCCAGCAGTACCAAAAAGAGAGGTGGGTGATCCCGTGACAACTGAAAAAATAGTTAAATGAAACGTTACGAAACAAAACCTAAACTCTACGAGGTCTTTGTCTGAGAAGGAGAACTGCTGTATTCTAACATATGGCCCAAATTAGGACTAGTAGTTAGTTCGTTTGAGCTCGCCACTGAGCCTCTCTCTTATGTTTGTAGTTAGTAGCTTTGATAAACGGCCTCACATCTTACTATTGAGTCATTTATCAGATGTGTTCATCCAAACTACTTACAGTGAATACAGATACACATAGGAGCAGGAAGTATGGCGCTGAGAGTGCTGCAGCGCCCCCTGTTGGCTGAGAGGGAAATAATATTGGAAATAATAATGTTTTTAAATAAGTTCTGATTGATATATTATAGAAAATACTTTTCTTAAGGATGAGTAGCAGCTGGTCCTAAAATATACTTACTGAGTTGGTTGAGTGGTAGTAGGTCCTATAGACTCATCCTGTAAGTTTGAGTCAATTGTTATGCATTGCTAGGGTAACGTTGTCTTGATTTGGAGAACATGTTTTTTTTAAGGCTGATTGATGAATTGATGAATTTTGGGATGAATTATACAGGATAGCCATTTGTGTATTTACGGTTTTATGATGTACACTGTATATAGACTCATGTTTAAATGATTGAATTGGATGATATTTTGTACCATACATGTACTGTTTTCTGCTGTCCCATCCCGTCTCCCCTTGCGTGCTCACATAGGTACATGTGCACGCACACACACACATGCACACACACACACACACACACACACACACACACACACACACACACACACACACACACACACACACCTCCTAACTATTCCAGCAGTACCAAAAAGAGAGGTGGGCGATCCCGTGACAACTGAAAAAATAGTTAAACGAAACGTTACGAAACAAAACCTAAACTCTACGAGGTCTTTAGGAGAACCGCTGTTTTCTAACATCTGGCCCAATGTAGGACTAGTAGTTAGTTAGTTTGAGCTCGCCACTGAGCCTCTCTCTTATGTTGGTAGTTAGTAGCTTTGATAAACGGCCTCATATCTTACTATTAAGTCATTTATCAGACGCGTTCATCCAAAGCTACTTACAGTGAATACAGATACACATAGAAACTGGAAGTATGATGCTGAGAGTGCTGCAGCACCCCCTGTTGGCTGAGAGGGAAATACTATTGGAAATAATAATGTTGTTATTAAATACGTTTTGGTTGATATATTATAGAAAATACTTTTCTTAAGGCTGAGTAGCAGCTGGTCCTAAAATGTATTTACTGAGTTGGTTGAGTGGTAGTAGGTCCTATAGACCCATCCTGCTAGTTTGAGTCAATTGTTATGCATTGCTAGGGTAACGTTGTCTTTATTATGGAGAACATGTTTTTTTTATGGCTGATTGATGAATTGATGAATTTTGGGATGAATTATACAGGATAGCCATTTGTGTATTTACGGTTTCATGATGTACACTGTATATAGACTCATGATTAAATGATTGAATTGGATGATATTTTGTACCATACATGTACTGTTTTCTGCTGTCCCATCCCGTCTCCCCTTGCGTGCTCACATAGGTACATGTGCACGCATACACACACGCACACACACACACACACACACACACACACACACACACACACACACACACACACACACACACACACACACACACACACACACACACACAGTATTATTTAATATATCTATTCATAAACACACAGACATAACATACACTTCCACCCAAAAGGACCACAATGGAAACAAGCTCATGGGCTTTATTGTGTTTGATCCCTTTGACAGTTGTCAATAAAGAATTGACAAATCTCGGGGCGGTGCGCTGGCACTCCGGACACGCCTGACAGTGCTGAGTGACGTCCCTCTTAACCCCGGGCCAGTAAACCCGCTCTAGGATTGTGTCCCTAGTCTAGTCCATGCCTAGGTGAGCCCCTAGTACATGGGAATGGGCCATGTAAAGGACTTTGATCATGTAGGGGTGGGGGCACCACCAACTGCTGGGTCACTGCTCCCCCCCCCCCCCCCCCCCCTCTACTACCCGATAAAGCAAGCCCGGCCTGGTGCTGGAATGGGGGTGGGGTAGGTTACTCACCGACTCCCGGGCCTGGCCGTCACGGGCGAGGACGTGGCTCCAGGCGTGCTTCAGGGCGTCGTCCTGCAGTTGGGCGGTGGTGAACTGCCCGGGCCGGTCCCCCCCCCCACCCCAAGTCAGAGACCTCTGTGAGTGGGGAGCCCACCACCTCTCCGGGTGGGGGCGGACTGTTTCGTGGCGGTCACGGGGTCTGGGGGAGGCCCCGTGGAGTCCGTGTGGTGGGGCCCTCACATCGGCGGTGTGGGACAGTCCCTCCCGGGGCCGTCGCCCTCTCCGGACGACTTGCCACAGGCGGGTGGGACGGAGTCGGCCGCGTGGCCTCAGCTGGGGTCGGGGGGCCGGGGGCCCGGCTAAGGGCTCCTGAGCAGGTGGAAGATGGGGCGGTCTCTCCCTATGAGTGGGGTCTCCGACATTCCTCTCGGGGTCCCTGGGCGGGGGTCGGCGGCCTCGGCGGGGACGGGGGGGGGGGCAATGACGACGTAGTGGGCGAGGCTGTGTCAGTAGTACGCTAGGATCGCCCGCTTCAGCGCCGGGTACCGACCGGCACGGTGCGGGGTCAGGTCCCGGCTCGAGGAGGGGGGGCCAGGATGTGGGCCCGCCGGCCCCCCGGACAGGCCTCTCTCGGGGCCGTCCTCTGAAACAGGCCTCCAGGTCGGCCCCCACGTCGTCATCGGGGCCCGGGGCCCGGCGAGGTGCAGGACGGCCTCCCGGAGGAGGGCGGGGCTTTGGGCGGTGTCTCTCTGGGGGGGCGGCGGCCAGGGCGTGGTCCCTCTGCTGACGCTGGCTGGGGGCCGCGGCTCCGTGGGGGTTCTGCATCGGAGGTCTGCTGTTCACTCTCTCTTCTTTCAAAGGGAACCCCTCTTACTTTGGAGATCAACGTGATGCTGTGACACTAAAATAACTAAACAAAGGTTTGAATGTTTTGTCAGCCAAAGTAAACGGCACATCCTACTACTGCAAATGTCATAAATGTAACAAAATATAGACTATTAGTTATTTAATATGTAGTATAACTTAATATAAAACGTTGTACGCTGTGTTATCTTCATTTTAGGGGTCAAGTAGGTTTTATTTGGTGGGAGAGGGACCAAAAACGGCTCTTTAGAGAGTGCAGGTTGCAGACCCCGGCCCCAGTGAACACAAGTCAGTGGTGCATTGAAGCCGTGATGGCGCTTTACTTCAAAGAAAAGAACAAACGTCAGGGGCCCAACAGAAAACAAAAGGTGTTCTGGCTCCGTGACCTCCGGTAATGTTCCCGGTAACGCCGGTCTCCTCCAGGGGGGGGGGGGGGGGGGGGGGGGATGTGGTGGGGGGGTGGGTGGGAGTGGTGGGGGGGGGGGTAGTACAGGCCCGGACGCCACTCGTCAGCGTAGCGTCACTGCCCCTCCGAGGGGTTGGTCCAGCTTCTCGCTCCGGGTAGCTGCGCTCCAACGTCCGTTCCCCAGGGCGGCTCCGGTTCTCCGGTAATAATGAATCCTTCTTTTTTGTCATGCCTTGCCCTATAACAACAAACACAAAGGGTAAACTGGTCGTGTGACTGTGATTATCTTCATAAAACAGGTTCTGGTCTAATTCTGTGGTACGGTGGCCTGCATGGGCCATCTCGCACGCGGACCCAGGCAAAGAAGGAGAGGTTCCTTCTTCTTTAGCTCAGCACCAGCGTCTCAAACACAGACCTCTGTGTGTTTCAACATGTATGCTCAGGGTCCTATTAGACGCCACGGGGTAGGTGGTGTATCAAGCAGCCTGCAGGGCTCATCTCTGGAGACACGCCAATAGCTGGGATCTGTTTACAGTCGGCTCCTTTCTACAATTCTCTCCATATCCCGTCACTCATTGGGCATTTAAGTCGGGATGTGGAAATGCACTTGCTGGTATCCTGATTATTAATGTTGGTGTAGACGAAGCCTCTGTTGTGCTTTTTATTTAGTGAACCCCCAACCTTAAAGTTGAGACTGATCCTATGCTGAACACAAGAGAACATTCAGTTGGATCCACTGAGTTGTTTATTACCATTATGCTTTAATAACCAATACAACAGAAAAATAGTCCCTTACATGTACACAATAAACACAAGGAAAAAAACAATAGAAGCAGCAGACATTACAAATCATAAACAGGTGTGCACATATCTTTAATAACTGAACATGTTCTGCTGCTGTGTTGTTCCCAACAGAACACAAGGAATCAATATTCAGTTTAAAGTCATTCACTACATGATCAATAGCTTTTCATAGACCGCTTGCATTAAGAATATAATATTAAATCAGCTTTAAATCAGGTTCCATGTTAGGATTATCAAAATATAAACTGATATCAGAGCCCTTTAGTATGAAACTGTTAATATCTGAAAATATACAAAGTATTGTAGTATAAACATGTTTTAATTGACCATCAATCAATATTTAAAATACATTTGACATTAGAAATATAGTCTTTGTAAAACCTGCTTAGTTAACCCTATGGAAGATCTTAAAAGTCTCTTCCTTTCATGGTTTATCAAGATCAACTTTTCAGAAGCCCAGTAAAATGTAGCATTTGGAGTATAGTTGAATATATGTTTTAAATTACCAAAACACTGTGTGTGTGTGTGTGCGTGTGTGTGTTTAAATATGCATGTGTGTTGCTACAACCGACAGAGACACTGAGGCACCACCCTCCCGTACCCTAAACCCAGGGTGGAGGTCCTCCTGGGTGAAGGTGGACTGGAAGGTGTGGATGTGTGTCAGTGTGTCTGAGGACCCTCCTACATCTGGGGACACTCTGTAGAAGGACAGAGTGCCATTAAGCCTGTCAAGATACACTCCTACTCTGTTAGAGCCAGCGGGGGGGAGACGAATGACTGTTCTACTACCATTGTAATGGGCAGAGTAACCATCATCACGACAAACAAGACTCCAGGACTTGTTGTTCCTTCCAAGCCTGCTGTCATCACCCCATCCTCTCTTTGTGATTCCTCTGTATGTCACTCCTATATCAACGGCTCCTTCCCACTCTACCTCCCAGTAACAGCGGCCAGTCAGAGCCTCTCTACACAACACCTGGTGATAGAAGTCAAATCTCTCTGGGTGATGAGGATACAACTGGTCCTCTCTAACCCACGTCATCTTTCTGTTGTCCTCAGACAGAGAGAGTCGTCTGTGGGCTGTGTTTGGGTCCAGTGTGAGTTCACAAGCATCTGATGAGAGAACAAGACATGATTAGCTGCTGAACCATTCTTCATCATCATCATCATAGTCACTAGTACTGTTCTCTTGCATACTTCTTATTCCTATCCTTTTTCACGTGCCCTATAATCTACAAACATTAACATAGAAAGACAAAATAATACAATAGTGTGCTATTAGTTTTAGATTAAAGTTAATAGCAAATCCCATGTGTGTGTGAGTGGCTGTCATTATCAAAACATTGAAACCATGGAAAATGTATAAACTGCATTTACTCCCTCAATATGTACACTACATACACATGTTATACATCAAAATGTTTGGCATGAAGAGCGTATTACCCATATGAAATAGCTAAGCAATACTTTTAATATCTTTCAAGATATTAAACTGTTCGATTTCCCAATCCACATACATTGCACTCAACCTTCAAAGGGACACCTGTGTGAACAACAGACTGAACAAGCTGAGCTCACATACAGGCTGGAAATTAACTGTTGGAGCGATAGAACTGGTTCATACATACTATATATACATATACATGTACTCATACATACACGTACATACTATATATACATAGGCATGTACTCATACACGTACATACTATATATACATAGACATGTACTCATACATACACGTACATACTATATATACATAGACATGTACTCATACATACACCTACATACTATATATACATAGACATGTACTCATACATACACATACATACTAGACATGTACTCATACATACACATACATACTATATACACATAGACATGTACTCATACATACTATATATACATAGACATGTACTCATACATACTATACATACATAAACACAGGGAAACATAGCTATACATACGTATACACAAGTACACATTTAAATGAATGGACGTCACCTCCTGCTGTGTGAATGGTTAGTGTGTGTGTTGTGATGAATCTAACGAAACAGACACTTACACTTCTTTAGAGCTGGTTTCAGCCTCCACACTCCACCGTGCTCCACCCTGGGGGGGAAACAAAGTGAGAGCAGCATGTTGAAACATTCACCTTTATCTGCTGACTCATCACTTTCTACACAACATGAGTTCCAGCTGTGTTTTCAAACCACTTCATCTAGCAGCTGGTTGAATCCTTGTAGGATACATTGTCCCTGAGTGGTGAGCTGTCCTCTCCATACCTGAGAGTGTCCAGTCTCCAGCGTGGATCCTCCAGTCCAGCAGAGAGCAGCGTAACTCCTGAGTCTCCTGGGTGATTGTAGCTCAGGTCCAGCTCTCTCAGATGGGAGGGGTTGGAGCTCAGAGCTGAGGCCAGAGAAGCACAGCCTTCCTGTGTGACCAGGCAGCCAGACAACCTGAACACACACACACATACACACACACACACACACACGTGAATTTTAACTTTTCTGGATGTGTATCTGTTGACTGTCCTCTGATATGGAACTTGTGGTGTAACTGTTTATTGAGTCAAACTGACCTGAGAGTTTCCAGTGTACAGTGTGGACTCCCCAGTCCAGCAGAGAGCAGCTTCACTCCTGAATCCTGCAGATCATTGGTACTCAGGTCCAGCTCTCTCAGACTAGAGGAGTTGGAGCTGAGAACTGAGGCCAGAGCTTCACAGCATCTCTCTGACAGATGACAGCCATTCAGCCTTCACACAAAATAAACACAACATGTTAGAAACTGGGATTAAAATAAGTTTTATCTCTTACTTTAACATAATGAAGGACTTGTGTTGAAATCTTTAATTAAAAATGTTTTATTAATGGAAATAGTATGTAATAGTTAATACCTTAGATCCTTATGTTTATTCAATATTGGGTGTAAAATGCATACTATTTAATTGTTTTGTAGTGTTTGAAAATGGTTTTGTATATATATATATCACTTTTTATTGTATTATGTATTGTATTGTAATACAAGTTATTAGTATCTACAGAGATGTTTTGTATATTATTATAAGTTGTATTCCAATATTATGTATTGTATTGAGAGGAAATATCAGAGCGAGCAGGAAAACAGTTTGCAAGCACGAGAGCAAAGACAGCATTTGTGCGCACGGGGCATCAGTTGCGTGCTGCTTCACTTCACGTGCGCGCTCAATGAATCGTTTCTTCCTCACAGGCTTTATTATTGCTCTCGCGATCAGAGAAATACTGAGCGCGAGTGCAGTTAGTGTTTATAATAATGATTTGTGTGCACAGATGTGTTAGTTGTTTTGTCCCTGATATGCCGCCATAAACGCTGCAGGCCTGTACGGCTCGGTGTCGCAACACGATAGACTGTTCGCTCTTAACGTGAGCAAAACAAAGTCCCGGTACCGTTATAGGGAGAGGAGACGACGGATAAGAAACTGGAATCCCGGGATGATCTTCGTCAGGGGAACCGCGCGCTACCTGACCCCCTGCTGTGGACTATCCTCGTGCGCTACTCTGATGATTTATATCCCGTTCAGAGGATGCTAAGGTGTTAGCAAACCAAGCTAGCTCTACACAAAACGTCCAAAACATCCCCGACACGAACAGAAACACGAATAAAACAATCCCCAAATCCACTCTCTCCCATACTCATTTAACCGTCAAACAACTAATAAGTAAATGTTTAAATATAATTTAGCTGGGCGATCTCTACAGAGAATAAAGTACTCTCCTCCTTTCTCCTCATCTCTTCCCTCTCTCCTTTTTCCCGCTCGCCCGTGACCTCTGACCCTTCCCCCAAATGACCTGGACGTCTCTAATCAACCAATCCTATTGGTTAAACCCAATTAGAGTCCATATAACCAAATGTACTGAAGATGGTTAAAAAAATTTTAATAGTGGGTTACTTTTATTTATAATAACCGTATTATTAATAATTTATCCTACATTTCAACAATTACTTATTTATACTTATTGCTATATATTTTAATACAGCTGTGTTTAACTAATATTATTAAGTATTGACTTTCCTTATTTATAATTTCAAAATAAATACAGCTTTTCTGAGTTTGACTCTTCAACCTGGTTACACAATATAACATTATTTTTCTGTAGCATATTCATATTTGGGAATAAATGTTTAGCAATTTAAATAATGAATACAGAACATAATTAGCTTTTAATGTACATTTTGTGTTACGATTACAAATATCAAATCATTTTTAAAAGGTTTTTCCAGAGACCCTCCAAAATGTTGCTGTTGAGGCTTTCAGGGGGTCTTAGGTGTCCATCTAGGGGTCTCAGATCCTCCGAAGACCCCCTGTATTTCACCCTGCTCTTAACTATCACCGTCCCGTATACAGGGGATGGTAGGGGGGCACTATTATTATATTTTGTGTTCATGTTTATATTTATAATTGAAAGGTTGTAAGCATATGGTTATACTAGAATATCCATCTGAACAACAAGGTGTAACATTTCCAATGATACCAAAGTCATGAATGTGGTCACCATAGGTACTGAGTTATAAGTGGAGTTATATAACTGTCCTCTGATATGGAACTTGTGGTGTAACTGTTTATTGAGTAAAACTGACCTGAGAGTTTCCAGTGTACAGTGTGGACTCCCCAGTCCAGCAGAGAGCAGCTTCACTCCTGAATCCTGCACATCATTGGTACTAAGGTCCAGCTCTCTCAGACTAGAGGAGTTTGAGCTGAGAACTGAGGCCAGAGCTGCACAGCATCTCTCTGACAGATGACAGCCATTCAGCCTTCACACAAAATAAACACAACATATTAGGAACTGTGATAAAATGTTTTGAGAATTAAAACAAAGTATTTTTACATACATGAAACTAATATAAATTATGTTCATAAACTGGATATTTGAATATTAAGTTTGACTTTTTATTAAACACAACATATCGTTATACTTCCCTAAAAAATACAGTTTTATGAAGAGGCTGTAATTAAATCTTAATAAACAACTCTAAAGTCCACCATACTGTCTGACTACATGATAATGAGAGGAATAAGAATGTAATACAACATACACCTTGTAGCATATCACACCGAAAGATGGTCTGACACCTGAACTGATGATTTCAGATTTAATAGAACTCCCAAAACCAACGTAAGAGCTGGTTACAAAACAACAATATATAAGCTACCTTAATTACCACACAAACCAACGTAAGAGCTGGTTACAAAACACAAATCAAAAATATATAAGCTACCTTAATTACCATACAACCCAACGTAAGAGCTGGTTACAAAACACAAAACAACAACATATAAGCTACCTTAATTACCATACAAACCCACGTAAGAGCTGGTTACAAAACAACAATATATAAGCTAACTTAATTATCACACAAACCAACGTAAGAGCTGGTTACAAAACAACAATATATAAGCTACATTAATTACCACACAATCCAACATAAGAGCTGGTTACAAAACACAAAATAACAATATATATAAGCTACCTTAATTACCATACAAACCAACGTAAGAGCTGGTTACAAAACACAAATCAACAATATATAAGCTAACTTAATTAGCATACAAACAAACGTAAGAGCTGGTTACAAAACAATATATAAGCTACCTTAATTACCACACAAACCAACATAAGAGCTGATTACAAAACACAAAATAACAATATATAAGCTACCTTAATTACCATACAAACTAACGTAAGAGCTGGTTACAAAACACAAATCAACAATATATAAGCTAACTTAATTAGCATACAGTTTCAGACCATTAGCATAGCCTAGCTTTAACGTTAGCTCAATTAAACAAACCGTAAGGAAGAGTTATTATAGTTCAAACTACTTTCAGACACAAACCACACGTTAACATTACAGCATTACAACAAATACTAAGCTTGTGCCTCTTCGGGGGGTGAATATACATTAAACAATTCACTGTTTGAATTTTCATTTGACCGTTTTTCTTCTCTACTAAAGAGTGCTTAAGTACCCACGATTCGCTTTCAAAATAAAAGCCCCTCTAACCAGAACAGGACAAAATACACTAAAGGCATAAAACAGGTAGAAATCCATAATGAAGAAACATACATGACGGTTCAACAGGGCTTTCTGTTATCTAGGGCTCAAACATAATTGGGTTATTTACACACCTAAACTCATCGTAACAATCTGTATAAATGTGCTATGCGGCGTTGTTGAATACTCGATTATGATTGGTCTTTCGCAGCTATCTTTGGTCCGTTATTTCTGTGTAACACACGGTTGCTGTGGACGCTATTCCCAACCGTAGAATCGAACGATCATTCTTGTTTTATTTTAAGAGTAAGCAATATCCTCTTTCTTAAATCAATAAAATAATGTATTGATTTAAATGTATTTTGCGTCAGGGTCCTGTATTACCTGTTGGGTTAGTTTCCCAATAATGACCGGCTAGCTGTACATTATCCCTTAAATAACATTCCCCTTAAACTTTCATGGCAACACACTAATATGTTGTATTATTCCTATGAAAGAATATATTCATGCATATTAACTTTATGGATGTGAATCTGTTCACTGTCCTCTGATATAGAACTTGTGGTGTAACTGTTTATTGAGTCAAACTGACCTGAGAGTTTCCAGTGTACAGTGTGGACTCCTCAGTCCAGCAGAGAGCAGCTTCACTCCTGAATCCTGCACATCATTGGTACTCAGGTCCAGCTCTCTCAGACTAGAGGAGTTGGAGCTGAGAACTGAGGCCAGAGCTTCACTGCATCTCTCTGACAGATGACAGCCATTCAGCCTTCACACAACATAAACACAACATGTTAGGAACTGGGATAAATGTGTTATATGAAATTTGTTATTGGACATGTTTTATTAGTTTAACTAAATGTCAGTTCAGTAGATTTTCAAAATATGACTTACTTAGAGGTCAGATAACTAAAGATTCAACAAAACTCCTAAAAATGTCCCTAAAAAGAGCCAGTTCTAAGAAGAAGCTGTTATTAAACTTTATTAAACAACTCTAAAGTTCACCTTACTGTCTGACTACATGATTATGAATAGAATAGGAATGTAATGCAACATACACCTTATACCATCATTAACTAACTGAATATAACGTACACGTTTTACTGTCATGGCAACACAACTAGAATTAGATTGAGGTCTTGTGTTTAATAAAATGAGTGGTAATGGCGCTGTGATGCACGCAAACTGCCAGGGTTAGTTCAGTGCTGGAAGTTAAAGAGCGGCTGTATTGTGGGCCGGTGTGAGCGCTCTACTTGGAAACACAACCCACTTAAGTTCCACTAAAGACACGCTGCTTTGATCAGAAAATTAAAAAAGTGGTTTGTACTTTGTGCAAAGTTTTAATGAAATTGCACCGCAGCACTAGAGCTATTCAAGAGCATGTGAAGAAATGCACTATTCTGGAGGACCCAGAAAAGAAAGGAAATCCTAATTGGAGTATATTAGCCAATGAGCAGCCAGTTGTTATTAGTATGTATTTGATTTAGGAGGAGGAGGAGGAAGAGTTGGTTCGTGAGGAAAGAGATGTGAGGTGCTGTCGGTAAAAACAGATAAAGACCCCGTGTGCTTGAGCCCTGAGAGGACATATTTTACTTATTTATTTAGACCTGTTAACTTTCTGGACGTAAAACTGTTCACTGTCCTCTAATATGGAACTTGTGGTGTAACTGTTTATTGAGTCAAACTGACCTGAGAGTTTCCAGTGTACAGTGTGGACTCCCCAGTCCAGCAGAGAGCAGCTTCACTCCTGAATCCTGCATATCATTGGTACTCAGGTCCAGCTCTCTCAGACTAGAGGAGTTGGAGCTGAGAACTGAGGCCAGAGCTTCACAGCATCTCTCTGACAGATGACAGCCATTCAGCCTTCACACAAAATAAACACAACATGTTAGGAACTGTGTTTAAAATAACTTACATCTTTTACTTTTAACATAATGAAGGACTTGTGTTGAAATATTTAGTTAGAAATGTTTTATTAATGTAACTAATATATACCAGTCAATACATTAGATCCTTATGTTTATTCAATATTGGGTGAAAAATGTATAATATTGAATAGTTGTTTTGTAGTGTTTGAGAATCGTTTTGTATATTAATATTACTTTTTATTGTAGTATTATGTATATTATGTATTGTAATACATGTTATTAGTACACCTACAGAGATGTTTTGTACATTAGAAGTTGTATTCCAATATTATGTATATTGTGTTGAGAGCGAGCAGGAAAACACTTTGCGAGCACGAGAGCAAAGACAGCATTTGTGCGCACGGGGCGTCAGTTGCGTGCTGCTTCACTTCACGTGCGCGCTCAATGAATTGTTTCTTCCTCACAGGCTTTATTATTGCACTCGCGATCACAAAACTACTGAGCGCGAGTGCAGTTACAGTGTTTACAATAATGATTTGTGTGCACGGATGTGTTACCGTAGTTGTGCGCTCACACAGTAATTTTTGCTTGCGACTTTTGTCGGTGATATGTCGCCATAAACGTTGCAGTTCTGTACGGGCTCAGTGTCACAACATGAGAGACTGTTCGCTCTTAACGCGAGCAAAACAAAGTCCCGGTCCCTTGTATGTTATAACTTTTATATTCTAGTATTATGTATATTGTGTTGTGTATTGTATTGTAATACATGTTATTAATGAACCTACAGAGATGTTTTGGAGGCTTTGACCACTGGCAACAGCCTCAGAAGACCTTCCTCTGAAGCAGAGTATTTCTTCAGGTCAAACACGTCCAGCTCCTCTTCTGATGTCAGTAAGATAAAGACCAGAGCTGACCACTGAGCAGGGGAGAGAGATTTTCTGGAGAGACTTCCTGATGTCAGGTACTGTTGGATCTCCTCCACTAGAGAACGGTCATTCAGCTCATTCAGACAGTGGAACAGATTGATGCTTCTCTCTGGAGAGAGATCTCCTCCTATCTTCTGCTTGATGTAAGACACTGTACCCTCATTGGTCAGTGATGTACTTCCTGTCTGTCCCAACAGACCTCGTAGAAGAATCTGATTGGTCTCCAGAGAGAGGCCCAGGAGGAAGCGGAGGAACAAGTCCAGGTGTCCGTTCTCACTCTGTAAGGCCTTGTCCACAGCACTCTGGTAGAGGAGGAGGAGTTTATCTTTCCTGGAGGTTGGTTGTTCTTCTGAGAGCAGATTGACACCAGTGTCAATGAAGGACAGAAAGACATGAAGGGCTGCCAGAAACTCCTGGATGCTCAGATGGACAAAGCAGAACACCTTGTCCTGGTACAGCCCACACTCCTCTTTAAAGATCTGGGTGAACACTCCTGAGTACACTGAAGCTGCTCTGATATCGATTCCACACTCTGCCAGGTCTGCCTCGTAGAAGATCAGGTTGCCTTTCTCCAGCTGGTTAAAAGCCAGTTTTTCCAGAGAAACAATGATCTCCCTGCTCTCTGAACTCCAGTGTGGATCTGTTTCAGCTCTCCCATGATACTTCCTGTCCCCCTGTATGGACTGAACCCTCAGGAAGTGGCTGTACATCTGAGTCACGGTCTTGGGCATCTCTTCTCCTCTCTGGGATGTTTTGAAGAAGTCCTCCAGAACTGTAGCAGTGATCCAACAGAAGACTGGGATGTGACACATGATGTGGAGGCTTCGAGATGTCTTGACGTGGGAGATGATTGTGCTGGCCAGCGTCTCCTCTCTGAATCTCTTCCTGAAGTACTCCTCCTTCTGTGGGTCAGTGAACCCTCTCACCTCTGTCACCATGCCAACACACTCAGCAGGTATCTGATTGGCTGCCGCAGGGCGTGTGGTTATCCAGATGCGAGCAGAGGGAAGCAGGTAGCCCCTGATGACGTTTGTCAGCAGCACGTCCACCGAGGTCGGCTCTGTGACATCAGTCCAGATCAGGTTGTTCTGGAAGTCCAGAGGAAGTCGACACTCATCCAGACCATCTAAGATTAAGACAACTTGGAACCGGTCGTATCTGCAGATTCCTGCTTCTTTGGTTTCAATAAAGAAGTGATGAAGAAGTTCCACCAAGCTAAACTCTTTCCCTTTCAGTAAATTCAGCTCTCTGAAAGTGAAGAGAAATGTGAAGTGTATGTCGTGGTTGGCTTTGCCTTCAGCCCAGTCCAGAGTGAACTTGTGTGTTAAGATGGTTTTACCAATGCCGGCCACTCCAGTTGTCATTATTGTTCTGATTGGTTGATCTTGTCCAGGTAAGGGTTTAAAGATGTCTTCACATCTGATTGGTGTTTCCTCCTTGGCTGATTTCCTGGAAGCTGTTTCAATCAGTCTGACCTCATGTTCCTTGTTGACCTCTCCACAGCCTCTCTCTGTGATGAAGATCTCTGTGTAGAAGTCATTCAGACCGGTTGGCTGTCCTGCTTTAGGGATTCCCTCAAACACACACCTGAACTTCTTCTTCAAATGAGACTTGATTTTACGTTGGCACTCAACAGCAACAGATGCTAAATGAGAAAACAACAGAAGATATCAGTTAGTGGATGGTGACATCAGTGGATACATGTCAATATTTCCTGTACAATTATTAACTTCATGATATTTAGTGGCTTCATAACTTGTCGGAGAAGCTGGTCATGACTAGGACTGCATGTTACAGATTCAACATTTTCAGGATTATTTAGTTACTGCAACAGCAATATGATTGGTCTAATGACAGTAATAATGATAGTAAATCAGTGGAAAGTGACTTGCTATGCTGATATAACAAGATAGTGCTGCATCTCTTCCACTGAGATATTCTGCTGTTGATCTGCAGTATATTGTTTAACATTCTTTAACCTGATAGACTCACAATAACCCTACATATTTGGATCAAACCATTTCACCTGGTACCCCCCACAATAACCACACATATCTGGATCAAACCATTTAACCTGATACCCCCATAATAACCCTACATATCTGGATTAAACAATTTAACCCCAAAGAGGAAAGATCTCGACATTGAAGCTAGAAATGTAGAAATCTCACATTATGTCATTAAAAATAAGGGTCTTATACTGCTCTTCAAATTTGTATTTCTTCTGTTTTCAAGATAAGAGTCTCTTCTGCCCTTCAAAATAATTGTCTCCTCTGTCTTCAAAATAAAAGTCTCTCACCACCCCACAGTGTGTCGGCCAGTTCCTCCTGGTTCATCTCCATCAGGCAGAGCTTTGTGATGTCTACCACTCCCTCTATGGCGCGCCTCCTCTGCTCCTCATTCTTATCATCCACCTCCTTCTCCTCCTCCCTCTGACTCGCTGAGCATTGTGGGTAATCTGGGAAGAGAACCATCCAGAGCTTCTTCAGCTCCTTGTCTATAAAAGCGTGTGCGTTCTCCTCAGCTCTCTGGAACAGAACAAACATCAAGGAGAACTTTACTCTGAACTAACTGAGGACATCAGAAGGATCTGTCCTAGATTCACGTTGGTCTAAAGAGGGAAGCCTGGAGACTATTAGCACCACAAAATATGCTTTTTAATGTTCATCTAGAGCTAAAGTCAAATGCCTTGTTGGACATTTACACACCTTGATCAGCTCTGTTTGATGCTGCTGTACAGACTGAGCACTGGTAACCTTTGACCTCTCCTGGTGTTGTCTGTGGAGAACACACACACACAGGATATATTGTATTTTTCTGACTTGTAAACATAAGTACCAGTACAGTATAATAACAACTAAGTGGTCTGTTTTCATCATCTGTTTGAAACTCTCCTGCTGCTTCGGTCTTCAACACAACACACAGCTTTTACTCCTTTACCTGCACCACCCAGAACTTGTCACTCAACATCGATGGCTCCATTGTTACTGCCTCCACCCAGGTCTGAAATCTCAGCATCAGCCTTATCCCTCCTCTCATTCACACCATGTCAACCACATCACTAAAACAGCCTTATCCCTCCTCTCATTCACACCATGTCAACCACATCACTAAAACAGCCTTATCCCTCCTCTCATTCACACCATGTCAACCCCATCACTAAAACAGCCTTATCCCTCCTCTCATTCACACCATGTCAACCACATCACTAAAAGTGCCTTATCCCTCCTCTCATTCACACCATGTCAACCACAACACTAAAACAGCCTTGTCCCTCCTCTCATTCAGACTTATGTTTAAGATTTATGGACGTTTTATATATTCTGTATATTTATAATCTCTGATAAATCCTCACCTCTTCTCAATAGACTGATTTTCATCTTTAAAGTTCAAAGGTGGCGTCATAGATCTGTCACTCTTCATGGAGACACAGCTGGGTCCAGGGGAGTCTGCTCTCTCCTGCTGGTCCCTTCTAGAAAAACAAGAACCAGGATTTATTGATGTTACATAAACGTATTGTATTAAAAATATAAACACACACACATACACACACCCTCCTGCCCCCAGAACCAAACCAGCATGAACCAGAACACCCAAGCCACACATCCACTTCTTTAACAGAAATCCCCAGTGCCGACCTGTCCTCCATAATAACAAGCATGAAGTACTCCACCTGCACCTGGACCCCACCTCCTCCACCCTAGTCAAAGCCTGTTTTGGTTTAGATCAGGAGGTAGAGCGGGTTGACTTGTAACAGGAAGGTTGCTAGTTCAATCCCCGGCTCCTCCTAGCTGAGTGTCGAGGTGTCCCTGAGCAAGACACCTAACCCTGACTGATCCTGACGAGCTGGCGGTCTCCTTGTATGGTTGACTCCATCGTCGGTGTGTCAATGTGTTTATGAACGGTTGTAAGTCACTTTGGATAAAAGCGTCTGCTAAATGCCCTAAATGTAAATGTTTCCTCACAGTCTCCCCACTCATCCTGAAAATAGTAACCTCCTCCATGACCTCTGGCCTCATCTCGTCTTCCCTTAAACGCACCTTAAATCTCAGCATCAGCCTTATCCCTCCTCTCATTCACACCATGTCAACCACATCACTAAAACAGCATTATCCCTCCTCTCATTCACACCATGTCAACCACATCACTAAAACAGCCTTATCCCTCCTCTCATTCACACCATGTCAACCACATCACTAAAACAGCCTTATCTCTCCTCTCATTCACACCATGTCAACAACATCACTAAAACAGCCTTATCCCTCCTCTCATTCACACCATGTCAACCACATCACTAAAACAGCCTTATCCCTCCTCTCATTCACACCATGTCAACAACATCACTAAAACAGCCTTATCCCTCCTCTCATTCACACCATGACATCCACATCACTAAAACAGCCGTTTTCCACCCAAAAAACATTGCCCACCTTCTCCCCCCCACCACCCCCCACACTGCTGGAGAAATCCTCATCCATGCCTCCGACCACTCACTCTCTAAATCCTCACCTCTTCTCAATAGACTGATTTCCATCTTTAAAGTAAATAGGTAGATGCATAGAGTTGTCACTCTTCATGGAGACACAGTTGGGTCCAGGGGAGTCTGCTCTCTCCTGCTGGACTCTTCTAGAAAAACATGAACTAGGATTTGTGGATGTAAGATAGACACTGTAATCAATTCTTACACAACACAACACATACACAGCTTTTACTCAGACTAATGATGGAGTCATGATATATCACTGCTGAGCTCTGAGATGGACAACAGTCACAGACAGTGAGAGATCCTCTTCTTACCTCTTAGCTTTGCTCTGGCGGCCATGTTCCCCAGACAGAGTGGTTTTAGAGGTAGGACCCCCCTCCCCTCTCTCCTCATTCATAGTAAACTGGAGACCTGGACACAAACACAACTACATATTGTTTCTACAGCCATTCAGCGTTTGTTTATTCTCTGCTTTTATATAAGCTGCTTATTGCCGGTCACAGGGGCTGTTGTCTCTGTTTACTTTGGACGAGAGGCAGGGTGGTCTTTCCTAGACTCAGATTCATAGACCATCTTATTCACAATGAGGGGAACGATGTGGATATGCTGCCCAGACGTTTCTAATAACTATTTAATAATTATTTATCATTCCACACAGAAGGTTTCTAAGGGCTTCAAATGTGTCTGATCAAGATCAAGATCACCATGCGGATATCATACCTACTGTTCCCTGTGCTGGTTAAACCGCTCTGATAGTATGACCATATATGGACTTCCTCATGTCGTATCACAAACAGATCTGTGATGCAGGCCCACAGAGAACAAGACCCAGTACAAGATGACGTTTAAACACCTTCACTAACCAAGATGGCCGTCTTCCTGATTAATAATAATATTAATCATAATAATACAAATATAACAACTGTACAGTACATCCTATGTGCCTTTACAATCACCCAAGGACACTTGTGATTTAGGACAAATACTAAATCAGAAGAAAATGTATAAAGTCTTTTAACATTAACTGGATACTTGACTCCAAGCTGAAAGGTTCTGGGTTCAATTCCCAATGTCCACAGTCTAACCTGTAGCATAGAGCAATAATCTTCAAAATTATTCAATAGTAATTTTTACAAAGAGCAATGCAACCCTATATTTACTAAAGTTTTTAACCGTGCATTTAAAGAAAACTAACCATCAACCTATTGGTTAGATTCAAAGTTATGCATATTTATGATCTATCATGAATCAGAGTTGAGTACAGTACCTTAGTCTTATTCCTGCTGTAATGAAGTGAGCCAAACCAAACTGTCAGACTCAGTAACAAGGAAATTATGTTGTGAACCAACCAGTTGGACCAGTTCCCCTCCCAGTTTATACTCCTCCCAGACTAACCTCTTATAGGCTGCTGATCCATGACTCAGATAAAAGCAAAGAGACACTTGATAGTTCAAACAGCATGTAGAGACATGTTACTGATGCAGCTCCTTTTTTACAGTAGAACCAATAGGAACATGTATACCATGTTATCAATAAAGAGACTAATATAAACATAATGAATAGAATGATTTCTCTTCTCAGAAGAGCAGAGTACAGAGTTCGCAGAGTGAGGGTAAGCATGTTTGAACTGGTGTGTGATTCTATAATAGATAGGGTTATTTTCTTCATTCAATTCTCTTCAATGAGTCATCTTGTTGGGTTGGGTTCTTTTTGTGTTTTTTCCTTCATGTTGTTACACCCTTTACAAGCAGGTCTTTAGAAAAGGCCCAAGGCAAAGTACACACACACACACACACACACACACACACACACACACACACACACACACACACACACACAATATCAGCAACATAAATTAATGTTATTTTTTTTGTGATGGGGTTTAAAAAGACAACGTGTACGCGCTATTCCATTAGCGTGACCATTTAATATATTATTATGACTTTGTTGTTCCCTTTGTAGACACTAGGGGCCCTACACCTAATCAGACCAGGCATGCACCATACAGGGGGACAGCTGTTACTAACAGCTGTCCCCCTGTATGGTGCATGCCTGTAATAACCTGCAGCTGTTTCCTTCACATTGTGTCCCGCCAAGACTCACTGAATGTCGACTGGCCAATCAGAAGGCCAAACAGGCGCCACACTACACGCTCATTTGCATAACGTCGACGGAAGTTCAACGTGCGCACGAGCCGCGTCTAGTAGGAGGGAACGCCTCTTTGTAAAGTCCCACAAGCAGCAAGGGCGGCTTATTGTCAACGTGTGATCTATGTCGATGTGAAGGAAACCGCTGCAGCTTATTGGCCTTAGTGACAAGGGCGTGTTGTCACCAGATCGCTGTTTGGAATGGACGTCTGGGACTACTGCTCTCCGTGCTCTCACACATGCCCGGCCACGTTGTGGGAATCATGGGAAACTTGTTTTCTAGCCAATCACTTTCATTTCACCCGCGTTGTACTCGTGAACCAATGTGCGCGGAAGGGGAACACGGGATGGGTTTGAAACCCGACACAAGCTGTACAACCGTCTCCTCCGTTTGGCTCGAGCCAGAGACCGTCCCACCTGTCACTCACTGGATCCTGTGGTCCAATCAAACGATCGCACGCGCTGCTCTCAACTCGCTCATTAATAAAGTCAATCAAGCTTCAGCTTTGGTCCCGCCCCTTTGTACACCCCCCCCCCCCTCTAAAAGCAACAAGCTAACTGAACTTATAAAGCCCATGGTTTAGCTGACATGGGTGATTAAATAGGGTCCGATCTTCATATTGTATAGTTCATCGTTGTGTTTCTTAGGAGAAAGAACAGGATATGAGAATAGATGAGTGTAATAAGTCTCATGGTGGTGAACGTGGCATAAGTAACAATAACTTGTGTTAGATGCTAAATGCTTCTCCTCAAGTGAACCAGTGTTTAGTTGTCTTTTGTAGCGGTCTGAGCCACCACAGTACATCACGTTGATGCTGCTCATGAGGCAGTATCAGGAGTCAGCCTCTGAACCTCACACAGCACAGGTAGCGTGGATGTGGACATCGTGTAGATCACTCTATCATCCCTTCCTCCCTCTTGCTCAGCGGCTCTCGGCTGCTATCAGCAATGGGGCCTCAATTAGTTAAAGGTTAGTGATTTTTATACTGAACTGTACTTTTGATGTATGTGATCACTGTACCTCAAGAGATGTCCTAACTTTTTCACATTCATATACCATTATTTGAGTTTATCCTGCAGAACGTTATCATGTTTTAGCTAGTTTATTGTAGTCTTCTCCAACCATTCAACGTTGGTATGTTGTTTCTGAACCAGTTGATAAACTATGTAAATCATTCACTGTGCTCTTATTAGATTCTATTAACCTATTCTTTAGTAACTGCACCAAGCATCAGAAGAAATTGTATTGCACTGCTCCCAAAGAGATCCTCTCCAACATTGATGATCAGAATGACCTCATTCTAAATAACTGTAGTGTAATAATTTGTACTAACACCTATCGTTTCGTATTTAATAGTGTGAAATATTGTCCAATGTCCGGTCTTTACACCAAGACTAATCTGAACCAAATCTATATCTATCTATTTGGTTTTGAAGACAACATCGTAGCACTAAAATCACAGCGGTGCGCTATTAAACCTTCATTACCCTTTATAGGCTTATATAGTTATAGCAACCAATGAATGACAAAGAATAAAACTGTTGAGAACTCTTCTATTAAACCTTTATTACCCTTTGTATTCAGTAGAATAGTTACCTTCTCAGTACAATATGTATTCAGTTGAATAGGTACCTTCTCAGTACAATATGTATTCAGTAGAATAGGTGCATTCTCCTTACTCTCCTTCGCTCTCTCCCCCTCCTTCCCTCATTCTCTTCCCCTCCTCTATCTCCCTCCCTCTCAGTGTATCTCCTCTCTCTTCATCTCTTTTCCCCTCTCTTTCCCTCTCTCTCTCTCTCTCCCACCTTCCCTCTTCCCCCCTCCCTCTTTCCCTCTCCCTCCCTCTCTCCTACAGTGAAGCTGACTGTCATCGATGTCTCTGTGTCAACAATATTGGGCCTGTGTGTCACTCCGTCCACTGCCGCCACCTAGCGGCCGCCGGCTGCCACTTCTCCACGTGCTTCTGTTTACACACACTGCCAGCAATCACCAATCTACGCTCCCTATTTCTCCACCGCGCTTCCTAGCAGCCGGCGCCAGCTCGTTGTTACTCTCCACCCGGTAGTATCTTCGTTCCCGCAATCCTGACTCTCGTGATTCTCTCTCTCTGTCTCTGCCTGTCCCTAGCTTACCCTCTTCCTGTGTCCAGCTTCCCTCCGGATTCCGGTACCTGCTGTGACCTTGGCCTGCCCGACCACCCGCCTATCGCCCAGCCCCTGTCCGCCTGACTGTCCGCCTGCCGCCCAACTCTTGACCGCCTGACCGCGACTAGCCCAGCCCCTGTCTGCTTCCCGTGAATAAATCCCTTTGAACCCTCCTTCGTCTCTGTCTCCTGTGTCCTGCATTTGGGTCCCTCGTTCAGTACTAAAACACTGTATCTTCCATGTTCAGTTAAAGTTCGTATCTCTCTCCCTCCCCCTCTCTCTCCCACATTCCCTTTCCCCCCTCTCTCCCTCTCCCTCCTTCCCTCCCTCCCCCTCTCTCTCTCCCACCTTCCCTTTCTCTCTCTCACTCTATCCTCCCCTCGCTCTCCCCCTCTCCCTCTCTCTCTCCCACCTATCCATCTCTCTCCCTTTCTCTCTCTCACTCTATCCTCCCCTCTCTCCCCCTCTCTCCCCCTCTCTCCCCCTCTCTCTCCCCTCCCTCCCTCTCCCTCCCTCTCTCCTACAGTGAAGCTGACTGTCATCGATGTCTCTGTGTCAACAGCATTGGGCCTGTGTCTTCCAATCTAAATGTTCAGTTAAAGTTCATATCTCTCTCCATCTCTCTGTCCCCTCTCCTCTTGTTCCTGTTTTTTATACGTTTAATGATATCAAATTGCAAACGACTACAGGAAGTAGTCGTTTGTGTTCATTTTGATAACAATCAAAATCAGGCAGTGTGGCCCTAGCTTTAGATGGGGCCCCACACTGAGGTAACTTGACAGAAAGAGACCCATTTGATCTCTAAACCCTGTTTCATTCTGTGTTGTTGTTTTTCATTTGTTTCTTTGGGCAGGCGTCACCATCTGTCGTCCGAACAATTTACTAGTGAGTCATTTATTAAACGTTTTTATCAATAAGCGTCTTACAGTGAATTCAGTTGAAAACTAATAAAAATGGATTAAACAAACCCTTTCCTACTTTTTTTTATTATTGCATGCTTTTGCAGATAGAAGCTTCATGAACACATTTCAGAGCACCCATCACTGATCCACAGCTACTCAGGAATATGTTGATGACTACTTTGTTGAGGTCCTTACGTTTAGGATTGCAGACCCATGCAGACGAGGTGTTTCTTCATCCTCTTCTGGAAGGCATGACCTCTACTTGATGCGGCATCTCTGACCACAGCAGGGTTGCGTTGCCACAGCAGCCTGGAGGAAGCTCCTGCCAAGGCTTCAGGTGTTAGCCCTAAGGAGGGACAAGGCATGGCTTGGTGGGAGCCTCCCAGTGGTTCCACCTGGGACATGAGCCGAGGGTCGCAGCGCTTTCAAGTCTGCTGGACGGTTTGTTTATTTAGTTTGTGTTTTGTTTCTGTACGTTTTGTTTCTATAAGGGGAACAAGGCGCTAAACGGTGGTCCTCATTCCTCTGAATACAGTGAGGCCATTCTATTGGCTGATCTCATCCTAGACATTTCTGTTAGGCGTTCTCCTGACTTTATTAAGTTGAATAAAGTCATGTAGAAATGACAAGGAATGTTGAGTGAATATGTGTCCCAACGAATGTCCTCTTTTGATAAAGATGATGGTCATTATAGTTTTGTGTTTGTAGTTACAGGACTGAAGTGGTTTGACTCATATAAGGGAGGGGGGGCTATATGCTTCTGATTGATAACAGACAATGATGATCTGTGTGTGTGTGTGTGTGTGTGTGTTTTGTATTGGGTTATGTTTCTATAATAGCAGGGTTATTTTATTTTTTTCATTTCTCTTCAATGAGTCATCTGGTTGCTTTATCGTGTTTCTTCCTCTTGTTACACCCTTTACAGGCAGGTATTCAGAAAGACAAACACACACACACACACACACACACACACTATATAAGCAATGTTAGAGACAGTTAGAAAAAACACACACACACTATATAAGCAATGTTAGAGACAGTTAAAAACTAGCAGTAGCCTACCAAAATACAATAATACTGCAATGGGCTTTACAAATAATACTAAAATAAAGTTCTGTTTTTACCTCTGTCGTGTTTTGTGCAGACATTGTTTGGTTTGTTTTTCATATTGTTTGATTATATACTGATGAATCTGATGACAATATTTACTGTTAGTGGGAGTGTGTGTGGATGACGGCTGGTTGAAGCAACCTGGCTCACTGCGAACTTAACGCAGCGCCTTAGACCGCTCGGCCATCCTGACACGTAATTGGAAAAGTACCACTGTGGATCGTTGCGTGAATTTCGTTAAACTTGGAAATGGAAATCAAAAACTACGTCTTGCTCACAGACACTGACTGCTCCTAAAGGAACAAGACGTTGGTGACTGTGGGTTAATGTCAAACACTCACCGTCGGGGAATTGAACCCCGGTCTCCAGCGTGACAGGTGGGAATACTGACCACAATACTAACGAGGAACTGTGGTATTAAGAATACCTCAACATCAGTAAGCGCATTTATGTCTACAGGTGTTTATTTATGTCAGACAAACTTTAGATCAGTTCTGAACAGCAACTGAAATGCTTTGCTCGATGTCACTTCTGAACATCAAGCTGATGAGTGTGAACTAAATTTTAAAGAGTGATTTGATATCAAAAGTTTATTTCAATAGTGATTTCGCTTGTCCTTAGCCATCCTCAAAACTTCTGTCAGAGGTGGGATTTGAACCCACGCCTCCAGTGGAGACTGCGACCTTAACGCAGCGCCTTAGACCGCTCGGCCATCCTGACACGTAATTGGAAAAGTACCACTGTGGATCGTTGCGTAAATTTCGTTAAACTTTTCATGGAAAACAAAGACTGCTTCTTGCTCACAGACACTGACTGCTCCTAAAGGAACAAGACGTTGGTGACTGTGGGTTAATGTCAAACACTACCCGTCGGGGAATTGAACCCCGGTCTCCCGCGTGACAGGCGGGGATACTGACCACTATACTAACGAGGACCTGTTGGAATGCCTTTGGAGGCGTGGGTTCAAATTCCACTTCTGATTCCACTTCTGAAATTTTGTGGACGGCTAAGGACAAGCGAAATCACCATCATGATGTCCTTTTGGTATCAAAGGATAATCAAAGTTTAGTTTGCCCTCAGCAGCTAGATGTTCAGAAAGAGGTGACCTCACACACAATGTTGAAGATGCATTTTAAAACTGATCTGAAGTGTGCCTTGCATTGACCGGGAATCGAACCCAGGCCTCCAAACGCAAATTGCAGACGAAAAAGAAGAGACAATGTGAAACAAGCAACAGATGCTGAAGGCACACATTTGCATTCAGAATAAGTGACTATCAGGTTCGTGGACTGAAACAGAAAGGGCTGATGGTTGATACGGGAGCAACGTCACAGCGTTTAGTGGAGCAGTGAACATGCAGCAGCGAGTCGGCCTGCCGACGGAGAATCCTTCTTAGCAGCTCGAGTAGGTGTGTGCGTAATCCCTGCCCGTTTCTATTGGTCCGCATTTAGGGCTCCGCAGTAAAGCATATGAAAGCACGGAGCCAAAGACACACTCAGCGGCCCAAGGCACAAGCCCATAAGGCGAAGCCTAGACGGCGTGGCCTACATGAACTATAACAGATGTGTTTATTGCCGCTACGCTCGCTGCAGGAACGCGCCCCAGCGTGCACGCGCACAGTGCACACACGAGCAGCAGAGCTATGAGAGCAGCAGACAGCGTATTCAGTCAGAGTAGGAAGTAGAGGCGCAAGCAGCACTGTGTGTGTGTGTGTGTGTGTGTGTGTGTGCGTGTGTGTGTGTGTGTGTGTGTGTGTGTGTGTGTGTGTGTGTGTGTGTGTGTGTGTGCGCGCGGCTGTGTCTGTGAGCGCGTCAGAAGGCTACCGAGGGGGCGGGCCCGAGCCTGGAGCTCTGTATAAAGACCCCTCTCTTGTTCAGGAAACGGAAGTTTACGTAAATCCAACCGACGAAGCGACGACATGACGAAGAGACGGCGTGGACGCGTTAGCCTCTCCGAAGACGAAACATTCCAAGGTGGGTCCAACACATTGACCTCTAATCATCATTGTTGCCATCCTGTCCGCAGGGCGCCATGTTGTACTGTAGCGTTAGCCCCACACGGGTCTCCTGCGCTCCGTGTGAACACGTGATGTTGATGCTTAGCGAAACCAACCTTCACCTTCTATTGTGTCGCCTCGTCGGATTCCACCAGCGCGTGCTCGGTGCTCGGCGTCCTGTTTGGAGCGCGGTGCCACACGCGGGGTCGCGCTCTGTACGCTTTGGTTGAACCCGACCAGGCGAGGCCAACACGGGACTTTAACAAAGTTAGTTTGGTGTTAAAGCAGCAGGGCGTTCTTCACGAGGAGGACGCATGCGTGAGTAGGGATGGGCCCCGAAACCGGGTGTTAACCGGGGCCCCTGGGGGTGGACCCATGATACTATTACACACCGTAGTATATAAAGTGTAATCTAATCTAAGTATCGATGAGCTCCGACGTACCCGGCGCTGCAAGCGGTATTTGAGGAACAAAGGAAATAGATTTACTTCCTGGTGATCGATCATTCAGAATGATTACCAGGAAAGGAAGAAAAAAAAAGCAGATCTTCCTTCAGAAGAACTGTTCAGATAAGGCTTCAGGCCTTTTTGAGGCCCAGCTGCATGCAGACCCCATCCCTGTTGCTCTATGCCACTGTCTTTTCTTTTCTCTTGTTTATTGATTTCTTTTTGTTTGTATCACATTTCAATTCTCTCAATAGTATAGAGTCTATAATAGTTATATATTCAAAACCTGTGTACGGTGTTGCTGTTGAAGAAAGATGTCTTGTTCTTAACTTGTCTTCTTCTAAAAGAAGCGATAAGAGTAGCGTTAAAGTAGCGGCTGGATAAGCAGTATGGATCAGAGTAGTAGTGGCGTTAGAATCTTCCCTTTGTGTGAGTGCAGTGTGCTCCTACATTCGCGGTGGTAGCGGTGTGAGAGTCGATAGTGACCAGTGTGTTTATGTTCAGTGCTGTTGTACCGACCTGTTGGCTCAAGAGCTTTGCTTTAAACAACAACACATTTATGAATATTAACACATTATTACATGTATACAACATATAACGTCAAGTTAAAATGGTAATTTCATTTTCTTTTCTTTTTTTAGGAATGGCGTCCCACTCTTCCTGGTCTGAGGATATATTTTCATGTCCCATCTGTCTGGATGTGTTCAACAACCCAGTCACCACACCATGTGGACACAACTTCTGCAGAACCTGTATTACAAGGTTCTGGGATGGCCAAGTCCAGTACAAATGTCCTGTTTGTAACAAACTGTTCCAGACAAGACCTGATTTACAGGTCAATACCTTCATATCAGAGATGGCTGATCAGTTTAGAAGGTCTGTACGAGTCAAAAAGCAGCCTTGTGTTGAACCAGCAGAAGTTCCCTGTGACATCTGTACTGGGACCCAGCTGAAGGCTGTGAAATCCTGCCTAGTGTATTTTATCTCTTACTGCCACACCCACCTGGAGCCTCATCAGAGAGTCACAGGCCTGAAGAGACATCGGCTGGTCGAGCCTATGGACCGTCTGGAAGACAGGATGTGTAAGAAACACGACCGACTTCTGGAGCTCTTCTGCCAGAAGAATAGAAGATCTGACCAATAGAAGCTCAGAGGTGAAGCAGCTCTCACACACTGAAGACCACCTCCTTCAGACCTTCAGATCCCTGAAGAATCCTCCACCCACCAGGGACTGGACAACGGTGGAGGTCCGTCCTCCGTCATACGTGGGGACCTTGAGGAGATCCCTGGATCTGCTGGGTAATACACTGGATATGGAGATGAAGAAGCTGCGTGATGCTGCTGAACTGAAGAGGGTCCAGCAGTATGACGTAGATGTGACTTTGGATCCTGATACAGCTCATCCCCGGCTCATCCTGTCTGAGGATGGGAAACAAGTACATGATGGAAGTCTAACGAAGAAACTCCCAGACAACCCTAAGAGATTTACACAATGTATATGTGTTCTCACAAGGCAGAGCTTCTCCTCAGGAAGATTTTACTTTGAGGTCCAGGTTAAAGACAAGACTCAATGGTTTTTAGGAGTGGCCAGAGAGTCCATCAACAGAAACGGTGGGATCAAACCCATCCCTAAGAATGGTTACTGGACTATTTTATTCAACAAGGAAGGGTTAATATTTAGAAGTAACCCTGAAGTCTCTCTCCCTCTGAGAGCTGAGCTCCAGAAGGTGGGGGTCTTTGTTGATTATGATGAGGGTCTGGTCTCCTTCTATGATGTGGAAGCCAGGGTTTATATCTACTCTGCTACTGGCTGCACCTTTAGTGAGCCTCTCTATCCATTCCTCTGTCCACAGATCTATGTTTATAAAGGTAAAAACTCTGCCCCCCTAATCATCTCACCTGTCAATCAAACAGACTAAGACCTTTGTTTGATAGTAAAATAATCAAACGACCAAAACCACTAATGTTGTTTCCTGCATGGGAATCTACTATGTTGATCTGAGAGAACTGCATGCTTTCATTTGACAAGAAGGAATTAATTCGGAAAATAACCCTGACTATTGTAAAATATAACCCATGATACATGATTCGATTACATATACTATATTTATCAATATCTGATTACTGCTGAATGTTTTTTATACATTTAACAATATGAAATTTTGTTAAAAATCTCTAGTTTCTTAAACAAAACTAGGATATTAGTTTATACTCCTGAAATATGAATGACATCAAATGTTTGTACACTGTTTTATTTCAATAAAAATGTACAAAAGGTAGAATTGTGTAATTTTCTGTGGAATATTTACATTCTCTACAATAATTACTCAGTAGAATAGGTACATTCTCTGCAATATGTATTTAGTAGAATAGGTACATTCTCAGTACAATATGTATTCAGTAGAATAGCTACATTCTCAGTACAATAATTGGTCAGTAGAATAGGTACATTCTCAGTACAATATGTATTCAGTAGAATAGCTACATTCTCAGTACAATAATTAGTCAGTAGAATAGGTACATTCTCAGTACAATAATTAGTCAGTAGAATAGGTACATTCTCAGTACAATATGTATTCAGTCGAATAGGTACATTCTCAGTACAATATGTATTCAGTCGAATAGGTACATTCTCAGTACAATAATTGGTCAGTAGAATAGGTACATTCTCAGTACAATATGTATTCAGTAGAATAGCTACATTCTCAGTACAATAATTAGTCAGTAGAATAGGTACATTCTCAGTACAATAATTAGTCAGTAGAATAGGTACATTCTCAGTACAATATGTATTCAGTCGAATAGGTACATTCTCAGTACAATATGTATTCAGTAGAATAGCTACATTCTCAGTACAATAATTGGTCAGTAGAATAGGTACATTCTCAGTACAATATGTATTCAGTAGAATAGCTACATTCTCAGTACAATAATTAGTCAGTAGAATAGGTACATTCTCAGTACAATAATTAGTCAGTAGAATAGGTACATTCTCAGTACAATATGTATTCAGTCGAATAGGTACATTCTCAGTACAATATGTATTCAGTCGAATAGGTACATTCTCAGTACAATATGTGTTCAGTAGAATAGGTACATTCTCTACAATATGTATTCAGTCGAATAGGTACATTCTCAGTACAATATGTATTCAGTAGAATAGGTACATTCTCTACAATATGTATTCAGTAGAATAGGTACATTCTCAGTACAACATGTATTCAGTAGAATAGGTACATTTTCCTTCGCTCTCTCCCCCTCCTTCCCTCATTCTCTTCCCCTCCTCTCACTCCCTCCCTCCCTCTCTCCTTCCCTCTCAGTGTCTCTACTCTCTCTTTACCTCTTTTCCCCTCCCTTTCCCTCTCTCTCTATCCCACCTCCCCTCTTCCCCCCTCCCTCCCTCTCCCTCCCTCTCTCCTACAGTGAAGCTCACTGTCATCGATGTCTCTGTATCAACAGCATTGGGCCTGTGCGTCACTCCGTCCATTGCCGCCACCTAGCGGCCGCCGGCTGCCACTTCTCCACGTGCTTCTGTTTACTCACACTGCCAGCAATCACCAATCTACGCTCCCTATTTCTCCATCGCGCTTCCTAGCAGCCGGCGCCAGTTCGTTGTTCCCTCTCCCTCCCTCCCTCTCCCTCCCTCAATCCTACAGTGAAGCTGACTGTCATCGATGTCTCTGTGTCAATAGCATTATCTCTGTGTCTTCCAATCTAAATGTTCAGTTAAAGTTCATATCTCTCTCCATCTCTCCGTCCCCTCTCCTCTTGTTCCAGTTTTTTTATACGTTTAATGATATCAAATTGCAAACGACTACAGGAAGTAGAAAATATTGACAATGTGAAGTGTTCATTTTGATAACATAATAAAATGTTTCTAAACCTTTTTGATTTAAATTCAAATTTACAAAAGTAGAATGAGACATTCATTGGAAAAGGAGCATTCTCTACAATATGTATTCAGTAGAATAGCTATATTCTCAATCTGTATTATACTCAATAATCTCTCTCTCTCTCAATCTGTATTGTACTGAATAATCTCTCTCTCTCAATCTGTATTGTACTGAATAATCTCTCTCTCAATCTGTGTTGTATTAAATAATCTCTCTCCCTCTCTCTCAATCTGTATTGCACTGAATAATCTCTCTCTCAATCTGTATTGTACTGAATAATCTCTCTGTCTCTATCTCTGTCTCAGTCTCTCTCTCTCTCTCTCTCTCTCTCTCTCTCTCTCTCTCTCTCTCTCTCTCTCTCTCTCTCTCTCTCTCTCTCTCTCTCTCTCTCTCTCTCTCTCTCTCTCTCTCTCTCTCTCTCTCTCTCTCTCTCTCTGCAGGATGTCTTTGGTCAGACAGAAATGGAGAGAGACACAGAAGACATCAGCAGTCCCACTAGAGATGTGTTTCAAGACATTGTGTCAGCCCGGCTCCAGCGCAGCGGCCCAGACGGCCCAGGGGAGCGCTGGTAGACGGAGCAGACCGCCGCTCTCCCCCAGCTGGCCCCCGGGAGCGCATTAGCGCTGGCCCCACTCAGCGCCATGGCAAGTGTTGTCAAGTGTTGAATATAAAATGTACACCTGTAGACATCAACGCGCTTACTAATGTCGAGGTATTCTTTTTCAAACAGTTCCTCGTTAGTATAGTGGTCAGTATCCCCAGTATCAATTCCCCGACGGAGAGTGTTTTACATTAACCCACAGTCACCAATACAATCAACGTTGTGTTATTTTAGGAGCAGTCAGTGTCCGTGAGCAAGAAGTGACCTTTGATTTCAATGACAAGTTTAACGAAATTTACACAACGATCCACAGTGGTACATTTCCAATGATGTGTCAGGATGGCCGAGCGGTCTAAGGTGCTGTTTGAGGTGTTTGAGGACAGCTAAGGACAAGCGAAATCACCATCATGATGTCCTTTTGATATCAAAAGACAATCGAAGTTTAGTTCGCCCTCATCAGCTAGATGTTCAGAAAGAGGTGACCTCCCACACAGGGTTTAAGTTGCGGTTTAATGTTATAGAGGTCAGTATCCCCGCGGGAGACCAGGGTTCAATTCCCGGACGGGGAGTTTTTGACGTATACCCACAGTCACCAACGTTGTGTTCCTTTAGCCGTGCTCCGCCTCCCTGTGTGTGTGTGTGTGTGGTGGGGGGGGGGGGGGGGGGGGGTAGCACGGCAGCACGTAGGAAGTTGTGTCCCGTTTGCTCACTGTGGCATTGGTAAAAAGCTAACTATGCATTGGCCGGGATTCGAACCCGGGTCAACTGCTTGGAAGGCAGCTATGCTCACCACTATACCACAAATGCTTGCGTGATACTCGTCCTCTGAATCGTCCGACCTGATCTCAAATCATGTAGGAACCTTGTTTGGTAGTAGCGGATGCATAGCCACAGGGGCGCCACTGTGGCGGTGCGTCTGCTGCTGCTGGCACGGGTTCAAGGGTGGGGGGGCGCGGTTGGGCTCGTGCGCTTGTCTGTTTGGCGGTGGGGGGGGGGGGGGGGGGGGGGGGGGGGGGGGGGGGGGGGGGGGGGGGGGGGGGGGGGGGGGGGGGGGCGGGGGGGGGCCCTGGGCCCCGGCCTCTGCGGGTCGGGCGTGCGCACGCTCATGCGTGTTGCCCTCGTTCTCGGGGGGGCCTTTGGGTCGATCGCTCCGGTCGTGGGGCGGGGCCTCGCCTCCCTGTGGGGGGGGGGGGGAGCACGGCGGCACGTAGGAATTTGTATCCTGTTTGCTCGATTGTGCTTTCCCCTCAGGGTGAGCAAGTATCCTTTGTGTGTGTAGATATGGTTTTATATTCAATATTGTATAATGTTATGAGTGTTTTTTTTCAATTCTGCATTAGTAGACTTTGTTTTTGAATTTTGATTGGGGATGTCTCTATTTGTATATATTGTATAGATGACTTTGTCAATTTGTGAATTGAAAAAAACATTAAAAAGATTTTAAAAAAAGTATCCCAGCCTGTCACGGAGGAGACCGGGGTTCAATTCCCTGACGATGAGTACTTGGCATGAACCCACAGTCATCAACATTGTGTTCCTTTAGGAGCAGTCAGTTTCTGTGAGCAAGAAGCGATCTTCGATGTACATGACAAAAGCAACGAAATTCACGCAACGATCCACTCTTGGACAATTTATTTTCCGTGTAAGAATGGCCCGAGCGGTCTAAGGCGCTGCGTTAAGGCCGCAGTCTCCTCTGGAGGCGTGGGTTCAAATCCCACTTCTGACAGAAGCTTTGAGAACGACTAAGGACAAGCCAAATCACTATCGAAATGACCTTTAAATATCAAAAGCCCATCAAAGTTAGTTCGCCCTCATCAGCTAGATGTTTAGAAAGGGTGCACCTCACACACAATGTTTAAGCTCCGGTTCAGAACTGATCTTAAGTGTGGATTGCATTGGCCGGGAATCGAACCCGGGCCTCCCGCGTGCCAGGGGAGAAGTCTACCACTGAGCCACCAATGCTTAATTGTTAAAGCATTTTGGCTCACACAATTTGTCCAACACACATTAACACCTGCAGGACTCAAAGTATTTACTCAGGTCAAGGAATACTAGAACCCCACGGCTCCTCGTTATCAATGCTTGCTTTCTCAAGAATTTGGGCTCCCACAATTTAATTTGTCGGACAAAAATAAACACCTGTGGACGTCAATGCGCTTACTAATGTCTTACTAATGCGCTTACTGAGGTGTTCTCATTTAATCAGTTCCTCATTATTATAGTGGTCAGTATCCCCGCCTGTCTTGCAGGAGACCTGGGTTCAATTCCCCGATGGGGATTTTTTTACGTTAACCCACAGTCACCAATACAATCAAAGTTGAGTTATTTTAGGAGCAGTCGGTGTCCGTGAGCAAGAAGCGATCTTTGAAATACGTGACAAACTTAACGAAATTCACGCAACGATCAGCTCTTGGACAATTCCTATTATGTGTCAGGATGGCCGAGCGGTCTAAGGCGCTGCGTTCAGGTCGCAGTCTCCTCTGGAGGCGTGGGTTCAAATCCCACTTCTGACAGAAATTTTGTGGACTGCTAAGGACAAGGACAAACATAGATTTGGCCAGGTTTGATCTTCTTCAGTCTTTTATGAATATTAGCAAAGACTTGTTCATGAAAAATGTTTATTCAAGAAACACCTATGTGTACAATTTGAAAGTAGACCCATAAAGCCACCTGGAAGTCTCACATTAACACCTTAAAAGGGAAGGTGTGCTTTGACACTCACAATGTATGCAACACTGCACAATTACCTACAGAATGCTTAAACTGTGTCGAAATACTTGAACGCCCAATGTGGGGCTCGAACCCACGACCCTGAGATTAAGAGTCTCATGCTCTACCGACTGAGCTAACCGGGCAAGTACACCCTGTTCCTCCCTGAGAATTATAAATCAAAATTGGTCAAGACAAAGAAAGTGTCTGAACTTTACCTAAAATGCTTTGTATGCCATATAATATGTGCATTGCCCTGGTTCCTTGCAATGTTGTAAACTTTGATTTGAAACCAGAACCTTTAAATCCATCTTTGTTCTATGATTTTGATAAGTCAAGGACCATGAACTGCAATGGAAACATTGCATTCAATGTGGCAAAGTTTCACACTGTCCTTCTGGAACCCTAACCTTCAAAACGTACGATTATCCTGGGCCACAGCTACTTACTATTTCGCAGAGGCAATATCGTAGTCAGTGAAGTACAACTGAAACATGATGTTTGCTGATTGAAAACTTAACTCAATACCACGCAAGGATGACTTGAAAAGAGAGTGATTTCGCTTGTCCTTAGCTGTCCTCAAAACTTCTGTCAGAAGTGGGATTTGAACCCACGACTCCAGAGGAGACTGCGACCTGAACGCAGCGCCTTAGACCGCTCGGCCTTTTTGACACATAATAGGAATTGTCCAAGAGTGGATCGTTGCGTGAATAGTGTTACGTTTATCATGTATTTCAAAGATCACTTCTTGCTCACAGACACCGACTGCTCCTAAAGTAACTCAACTTTGGTTATATTGGTGACTGTGGGTTAAAGTCAATCACTCCCCGTCGGGGAATTGAACCCCGGTCTCCCGCGTGACAGGCTGGGATACTGACCACTATACTAACGAGGACCTGTTGGAATGAGAATACCTCGACATTAGTAAGCGCATTGACGTCTACAGGTGTACATTTTATATTCAACACTTGACAACACTTGCCATGGCGCTGAGTGGGGCCAGCGCTAATGCGCTCCCGGGGGCCAGCTGGGGGAGAGCGGCGGTCTGCTCCGTCTACCAGCGCTCCCCTGGGCCGTCTGGGCCGCTGCGCTGGAGCCGGGCTGACACAATGTCTTGAAACACATCTCTAGTGGGACTGCTGATGTCTTCTGTGTCTCTCTCCGTTTCTGTCTGACCAAAGACATCCTGCAGGGAGAGAGAGAGAGAGAGAGAGAGAGAGAGAGAGAGAGAGAGAGAGAGAGAGAGAGAGAGAGAGAGAGAGAGAGAGATTATTCAGTACAATACAGATTGAGAGAGAGAGAGATTATTCAGTACAATACAGATTGAGAACATAGGTATTCTACTAAATACATATTGTAGAGAATGCTCCTTTTCCACTGAATATGTCCCATTCTACTTTTGTAAATTTGAATTGAAATCAAAAAGGTTTACAAACATTTTATTACGTTATCAAAATGAACACTTCACATTGTCAATATTTTCTACTTCCTGTAGTCGTTTATTTTGATATCATTAAACGTATAAAACACAGGAACAAGAGGAGAGGGGACAGAGAGATGGAGAGAGAAATGAACTTTAACTGAACATTTAGATTGGAAGACACAGAGATAATGCTATTGACACAGAGACATCGATGACAGTCAGCTTCACTGTAGGAGAGAGGGAGGGAGAGGGAGAGAGGGGAGAATAGAGTGAGAGAGAGAAAGGGAAGGTGGGAGAGAGAGAGGGGGAGGGAGAGAGAGAATCACGAGAGTCAGGATTGCGGGAACGAAGATACTACCGGGTGGAGAGTAAAAACGAGCTGGCGCCGGCTGCTAGGAAGCGCGGTGGGGAAATAGGGAGCGTAGATTGGTGATTGCTGGCAGTGTGTGTAAACAGAAGCACGTGGAGAAGTGGCAGCCGGCGGCCGCTAGGTGGCGGCAGTGGACGGAGTGACACACAGGCCCAATGCTGTTGACACAGAGACATCGATGACAGTCAGATTCACTGTAGGAGAGAGGGAGGGAGAGGGAGGGAGGGGGGAAGAGGGAAGGTGGGAGAGAGAGGAGGGAGAGAGAGGGAAATGGAGGGGAAAAGAGTTAAAGAGAGGAGAGACACAGAGGGAAGGAAGAGGGAGGGAGAGATTGGAAGGAGGGGAAGAGAATGAGGGAAGGAGGGGGAGAGAGCGAAGGAGAGTAAGGAGAATGTACCTATTATACTGAATACATATTGTACTGAGAATGTACCTATTCAACTGAATACATATTGTACTGAGAAGGTACCTATTCTACTTAATACAAAGGTTAATGAAGGTTTAATAGAAGAGTTCTCAACAGCTTTATTCTTTGTCATTCATTGGTTGCTATAACTATGTAAGCCTATAAAGGGTATCGAAGGTTTAATAGCGCACCGCGGTGATGTTAGTTGGACGATGTTGTCTTCAAAACCAAATAGGGGGTTGAAATAGATTTGGTTCAGATTAGTCTTGGTGTAAAGACCGGACATTGGACAATATTTCACACTATTAGATCGCTGATAACGATATTCATGTTGAAAATCCCTCCGATTCTTCACTGACACAGACGTGGCGCGACAGTGTATGCCGCAGAATGCCTGCAGAAGAGCGCGTCCATGAGTCCATCCGAGCGGCTGAAGGAACGCGGAAGGCGCGGGCACGCTACCGCCGTGTTGTTCCCGCGGCTGGTCTCTTCTCATTGGTTGGCCACATCCACGCTACCTGTGCTGTGTGAGGTTCAGAGGCTGACTCCTGATACAGCCTCATGAGCAGCATCAACGTGATGTACTGGCGGCTCAGACCGCTACAAAAGACAACTAAACACTGGTTCACTTGAGGAGAAGCATTTAGCATCTAACACAAGTTATTGTTACTTATGCCACGTTCACCACCATGAGACTTATTACACTCATCTATTCTCATATCCTATTCTTTCTCCTAATAAACACAACGATGAACTATCAGTCAGTCAGTCTCTCTGCATAGAGAGCAGTAGTACCAGACGTAGGCTTATATAGTTATGGGAACCAACGAATGATAAAGAATAAAGCTGTTGAGAACTCTTCTATTAAACCTTCATTACCCTTTATAATTAGGCTTATATAGTTATAGGAACCAACGAATAATAAAGAATAGAGCTGTTGAGAACTCTTCTATTAAAACGTCACTACCCTTTATAATTAGCCGTATATAGTTATAAGAACCAACAAATAATAAATAAAGCTGTTGAGAACTCTAGCCATAGTCTTGGTGCATGGCAATGCGTCTCATACACAGAACACACAGATTATTGTATTTGTATAGGTCTATATTCCTTGTTTGAGAGACAACTTCTCGCTCTGGAAAGCAACCAGGGTTTTCTTTCTGCATTATGCGGCTATTCTAGTAACGTTGACTAAAGAGCATAGGTTACTAAGTTTAAGATCATAGAAGACATACTAAGACAGAACAAGATAAGTGTTAATGGTGGTAATGATAAGAATTGTAGGTTATATAATTATATCGAATAATGAGCACTGTCAATAACCTCCTATTTATAACACTCTACTTTTATATATAACAAGTATATATTTAAAGTAATAATAACTCAAGTAGAAGTAAAAGTAGTCATCAGATAATGACTTGAGGAAGAGTAAGAAAGTATCTAGTGAAAAGATTACTCAAGTACTGAGTTACTTCAAACCAAATTATTTATTGTTGTAATAAGCAGAGCAAGATGAACGTAAATAGACAAATATTACATTGTATATGCTTGTCTAATAGACATTAACAACATATCAAATAGCATGTATCCCTTCAAATAAAACAACACAGAATAACATATTAAATCTCTACAAAAGAACATGAAGGAAAATACAGCCACAATAAATCTCTCTCTCGCCTCCATTTTTAATTCACAAATAGACTTGAGTAAAAGCAAAAAGTATGTGACATAAAAAAATGTAAAAAGTAATTGAAGTAAATGAGAGAAAATATAACTTTTCGTGTATTTATGTGTGTGTACTGTGTGTGTGTTCTATGTGTGTGTGTGTGTGTGTGTGTGTGTACTATGTGTGTGTGTGTTCTATGTGTGTGTGTGTGTACTATGTGTTTGTACTATGTGTGTGTAAGTGTACTATGTGTGTGTGTTTACTTTGTGTTTGTACTATATGTGTATGTGTACTATGTGTGTGTGCTATGTGTGTGTTTACTATGTGTTTGTACTATGTGTGTGTGTACTATGTGTTTGTACTGTGTGTGTGTGTATGTGTACTATGTGTGTGTGTGCTACGTGTGTGTGCACTGTGTGTATACTATGTGTGTATGTGTACTGTGTGTGTATGTGTACTGTGTGTGTACTGTGTTTGTACTATGTGTGTGTGTGTGTACTATGTGTTTGTGTGCTATGTGTGTGTATTATATGTTTGTGTGTGCACTATGTGTGTGTGCACTATGTGTGTGTGTGTGTGTGTGTGTGTGTACTATGTGTTTGTACTATGTGTGTGTGTACTATGTGTGTGTGTGTGTGTCTGTGCGTGTGTCTGTGTATGAGTGGGTCCGCCTGCCCACCCGCCGGAGCGTGTGCGTGTTTTTTTTCTACAACCGACACAGAGACACTGATGAACCACCCCATACCCCAAACCCAGGGAGGAGGTCCTCCTGGGTGAAGGTGGACTGGAAGGTGTGGATGTGTGTCAGTGTGTCTGAGGACCCTCCTACATCTGGGGACACTCTGTAGAAGGACAGAGTGCCAGCAGGCCGGTCCAGATACACTCCTACTCTGTTAGAGCCAGCGGGGGGGAGACGTATGTCTGTTCTACTACCGTTGTACCATGCAGAGTAACTAACATCATCACAATCAAGACTCCAGGACTTGTTGTTCCCTCCAAGGCTGCTGTCAGCACACTCTCCTCTCCTTGTGATTCCTCTGTATGTCACTCCTATAGCAACCTCTCTTTCCCACTTTACCTCCCAGTAACAGCGGCCAGTCAGAGCCTCTCTACACAACACCTGGAACCAGGAGTCAAATCTCTCTGGGTGATCAGGATACGACTGCTCCTCTGTAACCCGCGTCACCTTTCTGTTGTCCTCAGACAGAGAGAGGTGTCTGTAAGCTGTGTTTGGGTCCAGTGTGAGTTCACAGGCATCTAAAGGGAGAACAAGACATGATTAGCTGCTGAACCACTCTTCATCATCATCATCATCATCATCATCATCATCACTAGTACTGTTCTGTTGCATACTTCTTATTCCTGTCCTTTATAACGTGCCATCAATGCTACAAACTAAAATAGAAAGACAAAATAATAATATACTATTACTATAGTTTAATACCTTAATACCTAACCCTAATATTATACTAATACTATATAGTGGAATAGTTTTCTATGAGTTTTAGATTAAAGTCTCATCAACAACAATGTTATGAATACATTAACAACAATGTTATGAATACATTAACAATGCTATGTATACATCAACAACAAAGTTTGAATACATTAACAACAATGTTTTGAATACATTAACAACATTGTTATGAATACAGCAACAACAATTTTATGAATATATCAACAACAATTTTATGAATACATCAATAAGAATGTTATGAATACATCAACAACGATCTTATGAATACATCAACAACAATCTTATGAATACATCAACAACAAACACGTCTAATTGCATCCAGATCTTACCAACAATGAGCAGCTCTGCGGTGTGATTGGCCGAGCCAGCGCTGTTGGTCGCCATGCAGCAGACCGTGTTCACACCATACTTCACACCTCTGACGAAGAGGAACCCCCTCTCCACCCAGGCCGCAGGCTCTGATTGGTTGTCCGTGCTGTCCCTCTCCAGGGGCCTTCCGTTGTGTAGCCACTCGACGGTGGGCTCCGGTGTGCTGCCGGCATCGCAGGAGAATTGGGCCGTGTGGCCCACGGGCAACACCTTGGTAGAGGAGTGGAACTCTGTGATGCTGGGGGCCTCCTCCTTCGGGGGCCTCACTGAACCGGAAGAAACCATTATGAGATGGGTGATAACCAGAGCTTATAATCACTACTGTTATTATTTAATTATATTCAGGATGATATGATTTAGACTCACAGAGGCGCACGGAGATTACGAGAATACACAGCAGTATGAAGATCGAAATGACAATGATGTGCGACTTTAGAGCTGTTCAGGAATAAGACACACACACACACACACATGCATACACACATTGTAATATACACAGATATATTCGTACTGCATGGGTATCATTCACAGTCTCCCTACGGTCTGCAGAATCCCTCCCCATCTTCAAGAAATATCTGAAGACCTCTACTGAGAACACCTCAATAAGTGATTAATGGTTCTACCCTTGCATATTTATTATTCCTGTACTATACACATACACACTCATACAGTAATACATACAGTAATAGATACAGTAATGCATACATACACGTATAGTAATTCAGTAACACATCCCCAACACGCACAGAAAATATTATATATCTAATTATATTTAAATATATGTCCATATTAATTACAAACATGATGTAATTGTGTTAAATCCATAAGTCCACTTGATATCACTTCAGTTATATGAGTACCCTTTATTAAAAGACAAAAATGTGGATAAAAAAAACATTGCACTACCACAAATAATAAGTAATGAAAATACTAAACTTGTGTTCAGCTCCCAAAGCTACTCTGCTACTTTTGTTCCACGTACAGTATCTCACAAAAGTGAGTACATCCCTCATATCTTTGTAAATATGTGAGTATATCTTTTCATGTGACAGCACTGAAGAAATGACACTTTGCTACAATGTAAAGTAGTGAGTGCACAGCTTGTATAACAGTGTAACTTTGCAGTCCCCTCAAAATAACTCAACACACAGCCATTAATGTATAAACCGCTGTCAACAAAAGTGAGTACACCCCTAAGTTAAAATGTCCAAATTGGGCCCAATTAGCCATTTTCCCTCCCCGGTGTCATGTGACTTATTAGTGTTACAAGGTCTCAGGTGTTAATGTGGAGCAGGTGTGTTAAATTTGGTGGCATCGCTCTCACACTCCCTCATACTGGTCACTGGAAGTTCAACATGGCACCTCATAGCAAAGAACTCTCGGAGGATGTTACGTCTAATGTTACGTTGCACTACCACTAATTAGGAGTGATGAAAATACTAAACAAACATATATCATGAAATACACAACTACTTGAGATGCCTAGTAATAGTCTGTAACTCATGGCTGTAATCTCAGGTCGTTTGTTCCGGAAACGTAAATGTGTGTTGTTTGTCTAGAACATACACATGTTGTTATTTAGGAGAATAAATCTGTCTGTGTGTGTTGTTTGTCTAGAACATACACATGTTGTTATTTAGGAGAATAAATCTGTCTATGCGGTCACTGGTTCATCAGGTTGGTCACTTTGGCTAAAAACGTTTGCTAAATGTAAATCTTAAATGTATGTAGATGAAAACATCTTTCTTTACTGTATTATTTCTTTTGAATTCTCTAAAAAGGGCACCTACCATATCTTCTCTTCCTGGTCTCCTCCTGGTCCAAAGACGTGTCCTCAGGTTCCTCAGTGGGTCCAGGGTCCAAAGACGTGTCCTCAGGTTCCTCAGTGAGTCCAGGGTCCAGTTCATAGATGTGGTCCATGGTTCCTCTCTGTCAGCTTCCACTGCTTCTGCTCTCAGGCTTCAGCTCTGCTGTATCAGATGTCTCACATGTTTTCATTCTGACCAATCATCAGCTTGCAATCTGAACCATCACTGTCAGGAAATGTTTTTCTTCTACTCATATTAGATACCGTTATTTTACAGGCTCGCACATGCATGCAAACACACAAGATTATTATTAATTTCATATAAAGATACAACATGTAGAGGTAAAATATAGCTGGTAGCTTAGTGGACATGTCTAGGAGTGGTCAAGGTGTATACTAGAAGCTATTGGACATGTCTAGGAGTGGTCAAGCTGTATACTAGAAGGTAGTGGACATGTCTAGGAGTGGTCAAGCTGTATACTAGAAGGTAGTGGACATGTCTAGGAGTGGTCAAGCTCTATACTAGAAGGTAGTGGACATGTCTAGGATATACTATATAGTCTACACATTATGATGTGATGTAAACACCATATAGTCTACACACTATGATGCGACCACCATATAGTCTACACACTATGATGTCATGTAAACACCATATAGTCTACACACTATGATGTGATGTAAACACCATATAGTCTACACACTATGATGTGATGTAAACACCATATAGTCTAGTATGTAGAAACATCCAACATACTAGGGCTAACATGAAATCTGTTACATACGCCCCCTCCAAGTAGAAACATCCAACATACTAGGGCTAACATGAAATCTGTTACATACGCCCCCTCCCTCCAAGTAGAAACGTCCAACATACTAGGGCTAACATGAAATCTGTTACATACGCCCCCTCCAAGTAGAAACATCCAACATACTAGGGCTAACATGAAATCTGTTACATACGCCCCCCTCCCTCCAAGTAGAAACATCCAACATACTAGGGCTAACATGAAATCTGTTACATACACCCCCTCCAAGTAGAAACATCCAACATACTAGGGCTAACATGAAATCTGTTACATACGCCCCCCTCCCTTTAAGCAGAAACGTCCAACATACTAGGGCTAACATGAAATCTGTTACATACGTCCCCTCCTTCCAAGTAGAAACGTCCAACATACTAGGGCTAACATGAAATCTGTTACATACGCCCCCCTCCCTCCAAGCAGAAACATCCAACATACTAGGGCTAACATGAAATCTATTACATACGCCCCCCTCCCTCCAAGCAGAAACGTCCCCGTTTATTAACAGCCCTGTTAACAGAACTAGGGTTAGGTGAAGCTCAAGGCCCAAAACAATCCAGAAAAATACTCGAATGAACTCGAATGAACATTGTTCTCACACACACACACATACACACACACCTGTCTGTGGTCTTAACTTGTCAAGAGGAAACCCCCAAAATTGTCTCCACAGCGTCTTACATTGTGTTGTTTGACTCATCATGGCCACTCTGACTGCTGCAGTGGCTCAAATGCTTCACTCTGTTTCTACTGGTTGATGCCCACGCCTTGGAAGAGAAGTGACTTATTTAACTAATTAGCACTGTTTATTTGTTTCCACACACACACACACGCACGCACACACACACACACACTCTACATCTCTCTCTCTCTCTCTCTCTCTCTCTCTATCTCTTTGTGTCTCTATGTGTTTCTCTATCTGTCCTCTGTGTGTGTGTGTGTGTGTGTGTGTGTGTGTGTGTGTCTCTGTCTATCTCCCTCTCTCTCTCTGTGTGTCTCTATCTCTCTCTGTCTCTCTGTCTTCTAACCACTGACTTTGTTAATCATTGTGTCAAACCTGCACATAACCTATCAAGGAAAAATATTGCTTCTTTAGTCCAATCTAAGTTCTTAATGTTCCCTGCAAACAGGACATAATTTGAACGAAGATTTGAATGAACAGTTTACAAAATTGTCTTTTCTTTCTTTGTCATTATCCCCTATCCTCCTTGTTTATCGCCAAAGTTATGTTGTGCAGCTTTAATAGTGCTTTTGGTTCGTTTACACATTTTTTAATATATAATATAACAATATTGTATAATTTGAAAAGCACAATAGTGAAACATTAAACTAACGTAGTTCTCTAAAGTGAACTGTCTGTAATTGAGAAGCGTACACGGACACATTTCCCAAGATGAGATCATTATAATATACCAATAGCCTAAAGACAATATAAACTGTAGTAAACTGTAGGCTTACCGTATCTATTCCGTGATCAAAATGTGCTCTGCCCCATACGGTATAAAGTTATAAAAGTTATAAAGTATAAATTTAAGCGAAGAATAGGAGGTTAAAGTGTTCCTACAACAAGTAAATCACGTCAATTTAAAGGATAAAATACAGTAATTATTAATAGATTAAAAGTGGATCTAGAGAAAGATTGAGCTTCACGGCTGCTCACTGCTGAAGACTGAAGTTCAAATGAGGAAGTAGACTCGAACGTCTCAGAGAGGAAGCGATGTTTTCAAGGAAAGGTTTTGCAGTCTTCAGACTTGCAAGCATGCACACACAAATACGCACACACACAAAAAGTCAGTTGGATACACCACCCAAACAAAGTCAGTTGGAGACACCACCCAAACAAAGTTAGTTGGAGACACCACCCAAATGTAGTCAGTTAGAGACACCACCCAAACATACAGTCAGTTGGAGACACCACCCAAACATACATGGGTTGGTGACACCACCCAAACATACATGGGTTGGTGACACCACCCAAACATAGTCAGTTGGATAGACCACCCAAACATAGTCAGTTGGATACACCACCCAAACATAGTCAGTTGGAGACACCACCCAAACATACATGGGTTGGTGACACCACCCAAACATAGTCAGTTGGATACACCACCCAAACATAGTCAGTTGGATACACCACCCAAACATAGTCAGCTGGATACACCACCCAAACATACTTCAGAACAGGAAGAGTTAGCAGAGGCCATTCCAAGAAAACATTTGTTTTATTAAGTAAAAAATATCACATTATTTTTTATATTCTTTGGACTCATCTTATAAAGTTTCTGTACGACTATTTATTTAAAAAAAATGCCTCCACTTTGTGTGACCTTGGTTTGGGTTTAATGCGTAACTTTCGTTTCCTGAACAAGACTTCCTGTCCTCCCCTGCGCAGTGGTTTTGACTCATGGTTCCTGTCACACACACACACACACACACACACACACACACACACACACACACACACACACACACACACACACACACACACACACACGTCTGTGGTGATAACCTGTCAAGAGGAAACCACCAACATTGCCCACACAGCGTCTAACATGGACAAGGACATTTTCTTGGTATTTGGTGCCAACTATAACAAAGAAACATAAACATGAAAATATAAACATTTAAATAAGAAATATATAAAATATATACGGACTATTTAAAGAATACAGAATATATAGTTTGTCACAACTTTTGTCAAGGGGCAGTTTACAAATGTTACTGGTCCTACACAGGCCTAATGTATGAATAGATGATTTATTAAAGATGAGACTGTGGTGAGGGGGGGCGTGGCCTAGCGCCGGCTGCAGCTAGAAGGGGCGGAGCGGCTCAATTGGGGCCACAGACGCAGCTGTAGGGGATGAGGGCGATTAGGAAGCTATTAAAAGACTGACTTGTGTTGTGCTCTCCCCACAGTGAGGTCGGGTCCAGTCACGAGGTGGACTGGCCGTAAGAGACAGAGAGATCGCACGTCCCCAGCAGGACGTTGATTGTGCCTTTTGTGTTTGAACATGAAGAGACGATAAAAACGGAAGTTTTGCCTCCGTACTCCTCGTCGTCCGGCTCTTTCATCGTGGACTCGCCATCCACGTTACTGCACTTTCCCGTTCACTCCGTCGGGCCCCTGCGTGTCGGGCCCCTGCGTGTCGGGGGACGGCGTGTCGGGCCCCTGCGTTACTACCTCCTGGGGCGCCCGTTCACCCTCTGTTCGGACCACGCCCCCCTGCAATGGCTCCACCGCATGAAGGACACCAACCCACGGATCACACGGTGGTACCTGGCCTTACAGCCACTTCACTTCAGGGTGGTCCATAGGCCGGGGGCGCAGATGGTGGTGGCGGACTTCCTCTCCCGACTGCCTGAACTGGGGGGGGGGGGGGGGGGGGGGGGGGGTTGGCTGTCGGCCGGACGGCTCCCCGGCCTAAGTGGGGCGGTGGGGATATGTGGTGAGGGGGGGCGTGGCCTAGCGCCGGCTGCAGCCAGAAGGGGCGGAGCGGCTCAATTGGGGCCACAGACGCAGCTGTAGGGGATGAGCGCGATTAGGAAGCTATTAAAAGATTGACTTGTGTTGTGCTCTCCCCACAGTGAGGTCGGGTCCAGTCACGAGGTGGACTGGCCGTAAGAGACAGAGAGATCGCACGTCCCCAGCAGGACGTTGATTGTGCATTTTGTGTTTGAACATTAAGAGACAATAAAAATGGAAGTTTTGCCTCCGTACTCCTCGTGGTGTGTTGTTTGCCCTGGATTGTAGCCTGATAGTTGCTACAACGATGCACACACAGATGCGCACACACACACACACACACAGACACATACTCCCACACGCACGCACACACACACACCGATGCATGCATGCACGCACGCATGCACACACACACGCACGCACGCACGCACACCGATGCATGCACGCATGCACACACACACACACAGACACACAGACACACGCACGCACACACGCGCACACACAGACACACAAACTGTAGGGCACAATGTATGGAGATAGTTTGATCCTATGGTAAGACTGAAAACAGGGAGGAACCATCGTGCACCAGAAATATGTGAAACAGACCTTGTGGACATACATAGTAGCTAATACACAATATCCACCAACAATTAATCCTATTGAAACTATAGTCCGTATGGATGATTGATAATGGATGCTGGATGATGGATGATGGATGATTTATAATTGATGATTGATGATTGCTAATTGATGATGCTTCTTTATTATACTGAAGCACAATGAGGTACACACGAGGGCCATTGAGACACCAACCACCTTGGCTCTGTGATTTTGATTTAAAACGTTACTTTCCCCGATCAAACAGCCTGACCTCTGCTCGACCCTTAGCGCAGCGTTGTTGCGCCATTTTGGAAATGTCCCCGAAAACGTCCGTCCCGCCTCCACTTTGAAAAGATCCCCGCGGTTCTCCAGGGGCCGTGGCTATCTGGGCAGAAGCAGTGGGGCCCGTGTCAGCGTCCCCACGGGAAGGAAGGGCCCAGCGCGAGACACAGGCATCACAGACTAGGCAGTGGACATTGTGTAGCTGGAAGCATAGGAGATAAATGGGACTGTGGCCTCAGACTTTGGTCTTTGTTCCTCTTCCAGGGGGGATTACTTATGGTTCTTTTGGGACGTTGGCCCACAGGGCAGTTTGTATTATGGGATACTTTTTGAGTCTGAGGTTGTACTTAAAAAAAATATAAAATAGAGAGATGGAGAAGAAATAGATATACTACAATTTATGCATTTATTGTTATTGCATAAAAGAACCAAATTACATCTTTTGGGATCTATCACAGAACAATTTCAACCATATCCGTCCGTTCAGCCTATTTGTAGACACAACGACTCACAGATTGAAATTCAAAGTGAAACGAACCTCGATGCAAATCAAGCGGCTTGGCTGACAGTCACGTTAGCGTCCTCGTAATCGGAGCAGACGATCCTCAATGTCTCACACACAGCGATGAGCTCGGTCGATGCTAGCCGTCGCTGTGCTCTGCATCTTAACGCAGGTGTTCACCGGGGGGGGGGGGGGGGGGGGGGGGAATTGCTCTAAATTGAGTCAAACAGCCTTTAACACGGCGATGAAGATCACCCCGATACCCTCTGCTTCATCGCAGAGAGAGCGACTTCATTATCAACAAACCTGATTCGACTTCTGGAACCGCAACGATGATTTTGTACATCATCGTGGAATCGTTTGGAATTAAAGAAACTCGTCCGAATCGGGGTATGACTTCCAGATATCCCAATGTCCAGAGACCCCAGCTTATCCCTTTAGTTCTGCTGCTGTGTGTGCCTGCAGTCCCCGAACAATCTCTAAGGCCCCTGAAGGTTTCTGTGAAAGTAGCGATGGAGGGGGCCAAAAGCCAGTGTACCATATGCTACACAAGTGGCCTACACAGCCCAGTGAAGGTCACTGGTCTGTCACTGGTCTGTCACTGGTGCAGCTGCAGAGAGAAGCACTCCTCAGCTCTTCTTCTCTTTGTTTTTGTCCTCAAATTAAAAGTAGCTGTGAAGCCCGGAGCTGTCGGAGAGCGGCCGATCACTCAGAACCAGAGAGGACACAGATTCTGTCCTTTTACTTGCTGGTTAGATGACGTCAGTGCAACTGGCTGACCTGAAAAACATGAACCCTACGTGGATGAACCAGTCATCACCATTGATTTGTGTTGAGACGATCCTGGCAGTTTTAAATCACCTTGAAGGTAATTTCATGTCCCTATCATACGAGTGATCCTCTCAAATATAGAGTAGGCCTACACTACTTAACACAATATTGAGATTGGTCCACAATATTCTAAACAATATCACATGAGTAAAAGTAGTCATCAGATAATGACTTGAGGAAGAGTAAGAAAGTATCTAGAAAACAAGATCTGAAAATCTGAAAAGACTACTCAAGTACTGAGTTATTTCATACCAAATGATTTATTGTTGTAATAAGCAGAGCAAGATTAACGTAAATAGACAATTATTACATTGTATATATGCTTGTCTAATATGCATTAACAACATATAAAATAGCATGTATCCCTTCAAATGAAACACTCAAAATATGTAATAACATATTGAAATTTCAAAGATTGAAATAACACATTCAATCTTTACAAAATAACATGAATGAAGGCAAATACAGACACAACAAATCTCTCTCTCAGACTTGAGTAAGAGTGAAAAGTATGTTACAATAAAACTACTCTTAAAAGTAATATTTTCTGAAAGTTACTGAAGTACATGAAAGAGTAAATATAACCTCTGCGTGTATTTATATGTTTGTAACAAATTTGTTTTTGTCTGTGTGTGTACTGTGTGCGTGTACTGTATGTGTACTGTGTGTGTGTGTACTATGCGTGTGTGTGCGCGTGCGTACTATGCGTGTATATGTACTATGCGTGTGTGTGTGTGTACTATGTGTTTGTACTATGCGTTTGTGTGTGTGTACTATGAGTGTGTGTGTGTGCTATGCGTTTGTGTGTGTATGTGTATATGTACAATGTGTGTGTGCACTATGTGTGTGTGTGTGTGTGTGTGTACTATGCGTGTGTGTGTGCGCGTGCGTACTATGCGTGTATATGTACTATGCGTGTGTGTGTACTACGCGTTTGTGTGTGTGTGTACTGTCTGTGTGTACCATGCGTGTGTGTGTGTGCTATGCATTTGTGTGTGTGTGTACTTTGTGTGTGTGTGTGCTATGCGTTTGTGTGTGTATGTGTGTATATGTACAATGTGTGTGTGTGTATATGTACAATGTGTGTGTGTGCACTATGTGTGTGTGTGTGTACTATGCGTGTATATGTACTATGCTTGTGTGTGTGTGTGTGTGTACTATGTGTTTGTGTGTGTGTACTATGCCTTTGTGTGTGTGTACTGTGTGTGTGCTATGCGTTTGTGTGTGTGTATATGTACAATGTGTGTGTGTGCACTGTGTGTGTGTACTATGCGTTTGTGTGTGTGTGCGCATGTCCGCCCGCGTGTTCTTTTTTTCTACAACCGACACAGAGACACTGAGGCACCACCCCCCAATAACATAAACCCAGGGAGGAGGTCCTCCTGGGTGAAGGTGGACTGGAAGGTGTGGATGTGTGTCAGTGTGTCTGAGGACCCTCCTATATCTGGGGACACTCTGTAGAAGGACAGAGTGCCAGCAGGCCGGTCCAGATACACTCCTACTCTGTTAGAGCCAGCGGGGGGGAGACGTATGTCTGTTCTACTACCGTTGTACCAGGCAGAGTAACCACCATCATTACAATAAAGACACCAGGACTTGTTGTTCCCTCCAAGCCTGCTGTCATCACCCCCTCCTCTCCTTGTGATTCCTCTGTATGTCACTCCTATCTCAACACCTCCTTCCCTCTCTACCTCCCAGTAACAGCGGCCAGTCAGAGCCTCTCTACACAACACCTGGTACCAGTGGTCAAATCTCTCTGGGTGATCAGGATACGACTGGTCCTCTCTAACCCGCGTCACCTTTCTGTTGTCCTCAGACAGAGAGAGTTGTCTGTGGGCTGTGTTTGGGTCCAGTGTGAGTTCACAGGCATCTGACGGGAGAACAAGACATGATTAGCTGCTGAACCATTCTTCATCTTCATCATCATCACTAGTACTGTTGTCTTGCATTCTTCTTATTCTTGTCCTTTTTCACGTGCCATCTACTCTACAAACTAACATAGAAAGACAAAATTATATCTTATGACAGGTACTATAGTGGACTAGTGTGCTATAGCTTTAGAAATGGTAGTGCATTTTGTTTTTAAAATAATTAAAGTTCAACTTAATAGCAAATCCCATGTGTGTGTGAGTGGCTGTCCCAGTCAAAACATTGAAACCAAGGAAAATGTATAAACTGCATTTACTCCCTCAATATTTACACTACATACACATATTATACATCAAAATGTTCAGCATGATGAGCTCATTACTCATATGAAATATCTAAGCAATACCTTGTAATACCTTTCAAGATATTAAACGTTTGGACTTCCCAATACACATACATCACACTCAACCTTCAAAGGGACACCTGTGTGAACAACAGACTGAACAAGCTGAGCTCACATACAGGCTGGAAATTAACTGTTGGAGCCTTAGAACTGGTTCATATATACTATATATACATAGACATGTACTCCTACATACACGTACATACTATATATACATAGACATGTACTCATACATACACATACACACTATATATACATAGACATGTACTCATACATACACGTACATACTATATCTACATAGACATGTACTCATACATACACGTATACTATATATACATAGACATGTACTCATACATACTATATATACATAGACATGTACTCATACATACACGTACATACTATATATACATAGACATGTACTCATACATACACGTACATACTATATATACATAGACATGTACTCATACATACACGTATACTATATATACATAGACATGTACTCATACATTTTATATATACATAGACATGTACTCATACATACACGTACATACTATATATACATAGACATGTACTCATACATACACGTACATACTATATATACATAGGCATGTACTCATACATACTATATATACATAGACATGTACTCATACATACACATATTTACGTACACATACATTTACATATACATATACATAAGTACAAATACATGTACATAAGTACACATACACATACATATTATACATTGTGGCAACCCGGTTCCACTACGTGGTAGTCTCCCCCCAGTAAACCCACACCAGAAGTCAATTTAAGCCACAAAAAGGCGTATTTATTCCACAATTAATAAATTATAAGTTAGGCCGTGCCTAACATCAAACTAAAGGTACATTAATGTTCGGGGTCCTCTCCGTCGCCTCTCCGGGGACGGTCAGGTACAGCCGTCGGGGGTTCCCGTGGAGCCTCCGCTATCTGGCTGGGAATTCCCCCTTGTCGGTCGTCCGTCGGCGACAGCCGAATTACTGGACACTCCTCCGTAACTCGGTGAGTGATCCCCTCCTTGGGTCACTGCCGCGCGATCTCTTCCTTGCGATCGCTGAGGGACCTCGTCCTCGTACCGCCGAGTGATCTCGACCTCGTGTCGCGTCTTCCGCTTATTTACTCGTTTCCGGCGAGGGAACTCCTTTTCCCCGTGTTGCCGAGGCTCCTCGTCCTCGTCTCTCGTTTCGGTAGCGCGTTGACGGGGTTTCCTTCCCCGTCTCGTACCGTTCTCTCTCCTCCCGTGGCGCTCCCGTGTTGTCGGGGGTTCTTCCTCTCGAAGCCACGCCGAGCGCCTCTTATATCCGCGTTTTTCTCCTAGGTTGCAGGTGTCGCCCATTTCGGTGATTGCTGCCAGCGGTAATGAGCTCCGGTGTGTGATATTCAGGAGAGCGGTGGTAAACACCGTCTACCACCACTCCCCTGAGCCGCCAGGGGTGGAGTTCTGGAGCCGGGTTGCCACAACATACATATGCATACTCATACATACATACATACATACATGCGTACGTACACAAACATATATAAACATTAGTACACATACATACGTATACAAACATACACATAGCTAAACATATGTATACATACTCAGGTATACGTATACATAAGTGCACACATATGTATACATAAGTACACATACATAAGTATACATACAAGTACACATACGTAAGTACACATACATATACATAAGTACATTTACTTACGTGTACATACTCATACATATGTAAACATACAGAAGCTTATGTACACATGTATACATACGTAAACATACCTACACATATGTAAACATACATACGTGCATACACATAAACATACCTACACATACATAAACAAACATCTGAATATAGACACACACATAAGCATGTAATGGCAAAGCAAGTACATTTTCTTCAGGAATTGTACGATGTCTAGTTCCTACTTCTATCCTATTTAGCTTTCCATCCACTAGTACAAACAACAACGTAGAGTGACAACAAATATATAATATGATAGGTACTATAGTGGACTAGTCTGCTATGTTTTCTTAGAAGCAATAGTGTATATGATTTGTTTAGAAGACAGGCCTCCTTCTAGATTAGTCATGGAAAATGAGAACTGTGAGTTTTTACTTTTGCATCTAGCAGTGAAACAGTCAGAGATCACATGGTCCTGCCATGTGACTATTGTGCATGCGCACATCACAATGACAATGCTGAAACCATATATGGTGCAGCCCTACTACATATTATTGTTATTATTAGGCTATATTATTATTCTCAACAAAGTTTGGGACCTTACTCATTACAAATGTTTTCACCTAGAGACTCCATTCCAATTTTAAAATGTTTATCTTTGCTTGGAATCGCTCGCTATCATTACATTTTCTTTTCTCTTTTATACTTTTTAACTAATATTTATATTTTAAAATATCACTTTTATAATAGAAGTCAACACCCATTCTCTGAGACTTCAACTACTTCAGACTTCGCAACTCTGCAGATTTCTTACCTTTAATCTTCATTTAAACATTTTACTAAATCATTACGCTTTGATCTTTAAAGAGATTCTCTATACCATTTATACTTGTTGAGATTCAACAGTTTTAAACATACTTAGTATATTTTCAGTTGGTCTCCTTGACTTCCGTTGAGCGTGATGACGTCACCCCACTCTAGCCCAAGGTGGCTATCACAAAAGCTAAACATTTCGGACGTCGCAGAGCCTTACAACGTCAATATTTAACCTAGAAACACTATATATTGTCAAGTAATGTTGATTCATCGGTGTCCAAAAAAACTGAAGGCATGGGACGTAAGGGATGTTACTAATAGTACACAATTTTTATTATATATATCACACTCTATATAAACCTAAGCACTGTTTTATCATATAACTATAAGCACTTGAAGTAATACACTGGTCATGGTGCGGCAATGTATGTTTTACTATGTGTGCAACTATATGAAAACCTATGAACACTGTCTGTTTTACTGTATACCCATCTGTATGTCATACTGCGTAACCATACATACTATAAGTAATGCACTAGCTACAATGCTGAAGCACTCGGGAGTATCGTATAAAATGAAGGAAATTCTTTATGATACGAGAAGTATGTACTGCATCCAATGTTAGTAAGCCCGGTTGGCAGGTGCAAACTATTCTATGTCTAGAGATAGTATAACACTGTTAACTAAGGGTACATGGGCTCACCATTCAGGTCTGGTGTGACTTACAGGTCTCTGAGGATAATTACTGTTTTATGTATTGTGGCATACGCCACCTAAAGTCCGGAGAAAAAGAAAATACTAAAAAGAAAATAGGAGAAGAGAGTTTCTTCTCAAAACTTCTATCAACCTCGCATTTTTACCAGAAGCTAGCCTTGACCGCACAATCTCAGAAGAGAGGATTCCTCCCTTAGCCCTAAGAAGCTATGAAGGCTTACAGCTGCAGGCACACAGAAGAATTACGGACAGAAAAAACAAATATAACTTTTTCGGCCATGTTCCAAAAAGGGATTTTTTCCCTTTCTCCCCGGCAATTGATACGTGACACCACAAGTCAGCCATATGTGTGATCGTTGTTTTAACATTTTCTTTAGATTACTTATAGAAAGTATCCTTTTTATTATTCTATTTTTTCCCTTTTACTTTTTATTGATGGTATTTTTAGCTTTATGCAATGTTCCCCCCTGTAATCCAGCAAATAAAATCATTTGAACCATTTTTCATCGGCCGACGCCCTCTTCTCTCAAACAAAGGAAACGGTACAGAAGGATCAAGCATCGTGATTCTAAGAGGTTACTTAGTCCTCATTGAAGAAACATATCCCTAGAGTTATTTTTCCAAACTCTTAAACAATCCCAGCAAACTTCCAAGTACACAGGTCCCAGAGGAGAGCTACTACACAGACGCGATCGGTAGCCACGGTCCTGGACAGGGTTATGCCCAGAGGTGGGGCGCCGGAGTAAGCGGGGTAGGTGTCTGGTATACAGTAGTTAGGGGCTGGGCGAATCTCCTCACCAGCTTGTTAACAACCGTTACAGGATAACAAGCTTCACATAGTGACGGATCTAACAGTGTGTGTACCTATGTATACGTATGTATGTGTACCTATGTATACGTATGTATGTGTACCTATGTACACGTATGTATGTGTACCTATGTATGTATGTCTACCTATGTATACGTATGATTGTGTACCTATGTACACGTATGTGTATTTATGTATGTGTATCTTTCTGTACGTATGTGTACCTATGTATATGCATGTATGTATTTATAGTATGTACGTGTATGTATGAGTACATGTCTATGTATATAAAGTATGTGTGTGTATGTATGAGTACATGTCTATGCATATAAAGTATGTGTGTGTATGTATGAGTACATGTCTATGTATATATAGTATGTACGTGTATGTATGAGTACATGTCTATGTATATATAGTATGTATGAGTACATGTCTATGTATATATAGTATGTACGTGTATGTATTAGTACATGTCTATGTATATATAGTATGTACGTGTATGAATGAGTACATGTCTATGTATATATAGTATGTATGAGTACATGTCTATGTATGTCTAGTATGTACGTGTATGTATGAGTACATGTCTATGTATATATAGTATGTACGTGTATGTATGAGTACATGTCTATGTATATATAGTATGTACGTGTATGTATGAGTACATGTCTATGTATATATAGTATGTATGAGTACATGTCTATGTATATATAGTATGTATGAGTACATGTCTATGTATATATAGTATGTATGAGTACATGTCTATGTATATATAGTATGTACGTGTATGTATGAGTACATGTCTATGTATATATAGTATGTATGTGTATGTATGAGTACATGTCTATGTATATATATAGTATGTGCGTGTATGTATGAGTACATGTCTATGTATATATAGTATGTACGTGTATGAATGAGTACATGTCTGTATATATAGTATGTATGAGTACATGTCTATGTATATATAGTATGTACGTGTATGTATGAGTACATGTCTATGTATATATAGTATGTATGAGTACACGTCTATGTATATATAGTATGTACGTGTATGTATGAGTACATGTCTATGTATGCATAGCATGTACGTGTATGTATGAGTACATGTCTATGCATATAAAGTATGTGTGTGTATGTATGAGTACATGTCTATGTATATATAATATGTACGTGTATGTATGAGTACATGTCTATGCATATAAAGTATGTGTGTGTATGTATGAGTACATGTCTATGTATATAAAGTATGTGTGTGTATGTATGAGTACATGTCTATGTATATATAGTATGTGTGTGTATGTATGAGTACATATCTATGTATGCATAGCATGTATATGTTGTAGCAACGTCCATTTACTACACGTCACCTAGCTGGCTTTTCCCCCTCCACCTAGGTGACTTTCCTCAGGCTCCTCCAAACCAATGGACACAAGGTGGTGATGTTGAACCGGTTTATTGTAATGGTTGCGTAGGATGAGGCATGCAGATGGTGCTCCATGCTGCCATGCAGGAGAGCTCTTCCCGAGTGTGTGTGGTGGTGGCTGGTTTAACCTGTGCACATTGATTGCTCAATGTGCAACAGGTGTGCAGCCCCACCCAGCCCCAGACTCCAGTCAGTCTGACTCAGGCCAGGTGAGGCTGCTTCAACCAGCCATCATCCACACACACTCCCACAGTCTGTTTTTAAAATGCAGCTGTACCATTGAGAACTCTTCTATTAAACCTTCATTACCCTTTATAATTAGGCTTATATAGTTATAGGAACCAACGAATAATAAAGAATAAAGCTGTTGAGAACTCTTCTATTAAACCTTCATTACCCTTTATAATTAGGCTTATATAGTTATAGGAACCAGCGAATAATAAAGAATAAAGCTGTTGAGAACGCTTCTATTAAACCTTCATTACCCTTTATAATTAGGCTTATATAGTTATAGGAACCAATGAATAATAAAGAATAAAGCTGTTGAGAACTCTTCTATTAAACCTTCATTACCCTTTATAATTAGGCTTATATAGTTATAGGAACCAACGAATTATAAAGAATAAAGCTGTTGAGAAGTCTTCTATTAGACCTTCATTACCCTTTATAATTAGGCTTATATAGTTATAGGAACCAACGAATAATAAAGAATAAAGCTGTTGAGAACTCTAGTCATACTCTTGGTGCATGGCGATGCGTCTCATACACAGAACGCACAGATTATTCTATTTTTATAGGTCTATATTCCTACAGTTTGAGAGACAACTTCTCGCTCTGAACCACAACCAGAGTTTTCTTTCTGCATTATGTGATTATTCTAGTAATGTTGACTAAAGAGCATAGGTTACTAAGTTTAAGATCATAGAAGACATACTAAGATGGACCAAGATAAGTGTTTTTATTGGTAATGATAAGAATTGTAGGTAATATAATTATATAGAATAATGAGCACTGTCAATAACCTCTTATTTATAACAGCCTGCTTTTGTAAATAACAATTATATATTTAAAGTATTAATATCTCAAGTAGCAGTAAAAGTAGTCATCAGATAATGACTTGAGGAAGAGTAAGAAAGTATCTAGTGAAAAGACTACTCAAGTACTGAGTTACTTCAAACCAAATGATTTATTGTTGTAATAAGCAGAGCAAGATGAACGTAAATACACAAATATTACATTGTGTATGCTTCTCCAATATACATTAAAATATAAAATAGCATGTATCCCTTCAAATAAAACACACAACACTAACTCTTTACTAAATAACATGAATGAAGGCAAATACAGCCACAAGAAATCTCTTTCCCTCTCCTCCATTTTGTATTCACAAACCGACTTGAGTAAAAGTGAAGTGTTTTACATTTAAACTACTCTTAAAAGTAATCTATTCAAAAAGTTACTGAAGTAAATGAAAGAGTAAATATAACCTTTGCATGTATTTTTGTTTTTGCAACAAATCTGTTTTTGTGTATGTGTGTACTGTGTGTGTGTATACTATGTGTGTGTGTGCGCGTGCGTACTATGCGTGTATATGTGTGTGTACTATGCGTGTGTGTAAACGATGCGTGTATATGTATAATGTGTGTGTGTACTATGCGTTTGTGTGTGTGTATGTGTGTATATGTACTATGTGTGTGCGTACTGTCTGTGTGTGTACTATGCGTTTGTGTGTGTGCGTGTCCGCCCGCTCTCCTGCGTATTCTTTTTTTCTACAGCCGACACAGAGACACTGAGGCACCACCCCCTAACCAAAACCCAGGGAGGAGGTCCTCCTGGGTGAAGGTGGACTGGAAGGTGTGGATGTGTGTCAGTGTGTCTGAGGACCCTCCTACATCTGGGGACACTCTGTAGAAGGACAGAGTGCCAGCAGGCCGGTCCAGATACACTCCTACTCTGTTAGAGCCAGCGGGGGGGAGACGTATGTCTGTTCTACTACCATTGTACCAGGCATAGTAAACACCATCATTACAATGAAGACTCCAGGACTTGTTGTTCCCTCCAAGGCTTCTGTCAGCAACCCTTCCTCTCCTTGTGATTCCTCTGTATGTCACTCCTATCTCAACACCTCCTTCCCACTCTACCTCCCAGTAACAGCGGCCAGTCAGACCCTCTCTACACAACACCTGGGCCCAGTAGTCAAATCTCTCTGGGTGATCAGGATACGACTGCTCCTCTCTAACCCACGTCACCTTTCTGTTGTCCTCAGACAGAGAGAGTTGTCTGTGTGCTGTGTTTGGGTCCAGTGTGAGTTCACAGGCATCTGATGGGAGAACAAGACATGATTAGCTGCTGAACCGTTAACATTAAAGGCACTACAGTGGAATCATGTGCTATAGGCTTTCTTAGCAATAGTACATGTAGTTTTTAAGATAATTAAAGTTAATTAATTGGAAATTCCATGTGTATGTGAGTGGCTGTCCCAATCAAAACATTAAAACCATCGAAAATGTATGAACAACATTTACTCCCTCAATATTTACACTACATACACATATTATACATCAATGTTCAGCATGATGAGCTTATTACCCATTTGAAATATCTAAGCAATCCCTGTAATACTGTTCAAGATATTAAACTTTTGGATTTCCCAATACACACACATTGCACTCAACCTTCAAAGGGACACCTGTGTGAACAACAGACTGAACAAGCTGAGCTCACAGACAGGCTGGAAATTAACTGTTGGAGCCATAGAACTGGTTTATACATACTATATATACATAGACATATACTCATACATACTATATATACACACACATATAAGCTATTTATTTGAACTCTTATAGTTATAGACTATTAGCTTGTGCACCCTACCATACCAGTGACACCGGATATTGGACAAGCCTGAGATGAATCAAACTAAACACTTACACTTCTTTAGAGCTGATCTCAGGTCAGGCACCTTCTTCATCTCCATGTTCAGTGTCTCCTCCAGCTGATCCAGGGATCTCCTCAAGGTCCTTACGTATGACGGAGGACGGACCTCCACCGTTGTCCAGTCCCTGGTGGGTGGAGGATTCTTCAGGGATCTGAAGGTCTGGAGGAAGTGGAGGTGGTCTTCACTGTGTGAGATCTGCTTCACCTCTGAGCTTCTATTGGTCAGATCTTTAATTTCCTGCTCCAGCTCTTTGATGAGGCCTTCAGCTTCTTTCTCTGTGGAGTTCAGTTTCTCTTTAACCGTTTGGTTGAAATCATCCTGCCACTTTTCAATCGAGCGCTTCAGAGCAGTGAGGACCTGCACACCATCAGCTATCTCTCTGTCTGCGTCTGCTTTGCTGTGATCTACTGTGTCTTTAATCTCCTGTATCTTTCGTTGTCTCACCTGGATCATCTGATGAACTTTCTTCCCCAGCTGGGCCGTCTTCACTTCAAATTCCTCCTTTAGAGGTACAACAGGATGGGACTTGTGGTCCGTCTCTGTGCAGAACTGACACACACACACCTGCTCAGTCTGGCAGAAGAGCTCCAGAAGTCGGTCGTGTTTCTTACACATCCTGTCTTCCAGACGGTCCATAGCCTCGACCAGCCGATGTTTCTTCAGGCCTGCGACTCTCTGATGTGGCTCCAGGTGGGTTTGGCAGTAAGAGGTAAAACACACTAGGCAGGACTTCACAGCCTTCAGCTGGGTCCCAGTACAGACGTCACAGGGAACTTCTGCTGGTTCAACACAAGGCTGCTCTTTGACTCGTACAGAACTTCTAAACTGATCAGCCATCTCTGATATGAAGGTATTGACCTGTAAATCAGGTCTTGTCTGGAACAGTTTGTTACAAACAGGACATTTATACTGGACTTGGCCATCCCAGAACCTTGTAATACAGGTTCTGCAGAAGTTGTGTCCACATGGTGTGGTGACTGGGCTGTTGAGCACATCCAGACAGATGGGACATGAAAAGATATCCTCAGACCAGGAAGAGTCGGACGCCATTCCTAGAAAAAACAATTATGAAAATTAAATTACCGTTTTAACTATACGTTATATGTTGTATACATGTAATAATGTGTTAATATTCATGAATGTGTTGTTATTTCAAGCAAAGCACTTGAGCCAACAGGTCGGTACAACAGCACTGAAAATAAACACACTGGTCACTATCGACTCTCACACCGCTACCACCGCGAATGAAGGAGCCAACTGCACTCACACACAGGGAAGATTCTAACGCCACTACTACTCTGATCCATACTGCTCATCCAGCCGCTACTTTAACGCTACTCTTATCGCTTCTTTTAGAAGACAAGTTAAGAACAAGACATCTTTCTTCAACAGCAACACCGTACACAGGTTTTGAATATATAACTATTATAGACTCTATACTATTGAGAGAATTGAAATGTGATACAAACAAAAAGAAATCAATAAACAAGAGAAAAGAAAAGACAGTGGCATAGAGCAACAGGGATGGGGTCTGCATGCAGCTGGGCCTCAAAAAGGCCTGAAGCCTTATCTGAACAGTTCTTCTGAAGGAAGATCTGCTTTATTTTCCTTTCCTGGTAATAATTCTGGATGAACGATCACCAGGAAACGACAAATGGCAGATCTTCCTTCAGAAGAACTGTTCAAATAAAGCTTCAGGCCTTCTTGCATTTAAATTGTACTCCACAATTAAATGAATTAATATACAACCAGAGGTGGGTAGAGTAGCCAAAAATGTTACTCAAGTAAAAGTACTGTTACTTCAGAATAACATGACTCAAGTAAAAGTAAAAAGTAGTCATCCAAATAATTACTTGAGTAAGAGTAAAAAAGTACTTGGTGAAAAAACTACTCAAGTACTGAGTAACTGTTGAGTAACGTCTGATTCATTTTTTTTTTAACACAAGACAACAAATCAGACAGACAAAAATACAAAATAATCATCTTTAGGCTAATTATAGTTCATCCAATCAATAAAATAAAGTCAAACAAATTACAAAATAGCTTAAATCAAAATAATTCAGGTAAATTCAAGTACTTAAAAAATAAAACATAATAATAAGAATAATAAATAAGCACAAGTAAGACAAATTTCCAGGCTGAACTAGAACGAGGCAGCCCATAAACTGTTTGTGTGTGTGTGTGTGTGTGTGTGTGTGTGTGTGTGTGTGTGTGTGTGTGTGTGTGTGTGTGTGTGTGTGTGTGTGTGTGTGTGTGTCCCCACTATGACAGAACAACAGAAGCAAACACACACACATTTTATACCAGGCATGCTGAACAGAAAACTGCACACCAGAAGGAAGCGGTCAACGTAAAATAATCAATAGGTGTTGATTAGGCCTACTCAGTACCTTTGTATTGCATGGCAAGCAACAGCCCTTTTTCTGTGTGTCTAGAAATTAATACTCTGATCTGTGATTAGGCCACACTGCACATCTCACTGAGCACAGGAAAAGAGCAGCAGTACACATCAACTGAAAAAGCACCAGTCCATAATAGATGGCCAAATAAAAACAGTTTTGCAGGACTAGTATCCCAGAACACAAATTAAGCTGAATGCATGTTCTCTAAAAGGCATCAGAGGAGAGTGATGTAGTTGTAGATGGGGCATTATGTTTACTTCCAGTTCCAATATCTAACAAGAAAAGTCAGCAAAAAAGTCACAATTGTCTCTCCCCCCCCCCCCCCCCCCCCCCCCCCCCCCCTCTGCGTACAGAGCGCGGCCCCGCGTGCCTGCGCCGCGCTCCAAACAGGACGCCGAGCACCGAGCACGCGCTGATGGAATCCGACGAGGCGACACAATAGAGCACGTGAAGGTTGGTTTAGCTAAGCATCAACATCACGTGTTCACACGGAGCGCAGGAGACCAGTGTGGGGCTAACGCTACAGTACAACATGGCGCCCTGCGGACAGGACAATGAGGATTAGAGGTTCAATGTGTTGGACCCACCTTGGAATGTTTCTGTCCCGGCTCTCCGCTTTAAAACGTCTTGTTCTTCGTCTCCGGAGAGACTAACGCGTCCATGTTGTCTCTTCGTCATGTCGTCCCTTCGTCTGTTGGATTTGCGTGAACTTCCGTTTCCTGAACAAGCGAGAGGGGTCTTTCTACAGAGCTCCAGGCTCGGGCCCGCCCCCTCGGTAGCCTTCTGACACGCTCACAGACACAGCCAAGCGCAGACACAGCCGCGCGCGCACACACACATACACACACACAGTGCTGCTTGCGCCTCTACTTGCTACTCTGACTGAATCCGCTGTCTGCTGCTCTCATAGCTCTGCTGCTCGTGTGTGCACTGTGCGCGTGCACGCCAGGGTGAGTTCCTGCAGCGAGCGTAGCGGCAATAAACACATCTGTTCTACTTCATCTAGGCTTCGCCTTATGGGCTTGTGCCTTGGACCGCTGAGTGTGTCTTTGGCTCCGTGCTTTTATATGCTTTACTGCAGAGCCCTAACTGCGGACCAATAGAAACGGGCAGGGATTACGCACACACCTACTCGAGCTGCTGAGAAGGATTCTCCGTCGGCAGGCCGACACTTTTTTTCTTTCCTGGTGGAATTCTGCATTCTAGTGCATTTGTAAGGGTGGAAAGACCAGAGTAAGAACCACATAGAACATCGGTTTGAAAAATGATGTGTATTCCTAAAAAATTAAAAAGTATATATATATTTATATGCTTTTTTTCTTTCCTGGTGGAACATGGGTTGTGAGTGCAGCTCACACATAAATGGCAGACAATACAGAACACACACAATAACCACAACACTCAAAGTTAAAACAGTTCACACAATTTGCTGTACTGTACTGAATGAAAATAAGGTTAACCTAGAAAATGCTGAATTGATATGACAGATTTACTGTATTTTTTATAACTGTATGGTGGGGAGCAAGAGGAGCAGCAACATGTGAGGACGCGTTTTTTCGAGCTCTGCACGTGGAGAACTTTATTTACAAATTAAATTGATGATATAACCCCCCTCCCACCCATACAAATATTCCTTCACTAGTCATATTTAACACCTTAATAACTGTATGGAGAAAACGAAAAACATGATGTTGATGGTGAAGAAGTCATAATAATTATAAACAAATCAAATAGTTTTCTACAATCTCGGCCATATTCTGGTTCAACATGTCCCCAGGTACCTCTGTGATGATTTTCAAGTGTTTTCACTGGAGCATTTTTAATAATGTGTTACTGCTGCGTTCCGACGCCCCGCCCTCATGTGTAAAACCCTCCCAGTGTTTGACAGCGGACGTGATTGTCCCACGAATATGTAAATTAAGATGTGTGATTCCCCGGACGTGATTGGTTCCTGCATTGGAAATGCCGAGGATCCTGATTGGCGGGGAACCCGTCATCGTCCAATCCGGAGCGAGCAATGCGGGAACTGAGGAGCGCTACAGAGCGGCCAGCTCAACAGGCGGGGCAGCTAGGACTTTGAGCTCGGCCACTGAGCCTCTCTCTTATGTCGGTAGAGACGGTGAGACCTTAATGAGTGGAAATGAGGAAAGTGAGCCACGTGTTAGCTAGCTGGGGACTGGGCCAGGATAAGAGCTCAAAGCAAACTGAAACACACGCAGCCTTTTCTTTGTCAGCGACACTAGGAGCAGGGCTGCTGTTTCAACTGTGTATTTTGGAGTCCTCCTTTAGTTAGGTTTGTTTCTTTGATCTGAACAGCATCCACATGGCACCTTTTTCCCCTTTGTAGTTTGCCTCCTCTATTTGTGTGTGTGGTTAGTTATCCAAGTTCCTTGTTAATAAATAACTTTGCCAAAAATACCTGGTTTTATGTTGCCTCCCCTTTCCCTAGCGAGCTGGGACGTAACACATTAGATGTTGAAGTCATCCCAACACATTTCAATTGTTTTTGGCTTTGTCTCGCTTGCTGTCTATATATTACGTGAATAAATAAGTAGGCCCACTACATTTACAATGGTTAAAATAGCGTTTACAAAACTCTGTTAATAAGCATTAACCAACGCTTAACTTTGAAAACAAAATACCCTTTTGAAATTAATGAAATAATCAAACAGTCACAGAAATACCAGTTCGGTTTAGAATTTATTGTCATCTCGCCTTTACACCAAATTACAGAAAACTATCAATGCATCAATGAAAGTATCAAAACTATTGAATAAAAACAGTTACATTTACAATCAACAATATCACAAATTTTAACTTTGTAGAACCAGCTCTGTTAACCCTATGGAAGATCTTAAAAGACACTTCCTCTCATTGTACATCCATAGGTCCAGATGCATGTATTCCAAATGTACATCCAGATAACTGGTCATCATCAACAAACGTTTCATCAAGAATTATAACCTGCATGTAAATCTCATACAGTCAGTCGGTCTATGTGTGTGGCTACAACCGACACAGAGACACTGAGGCACTTTTAGTGCATAACCCAACCCCAAGATAGAGGTCCTCCTGGGTGAAGGTGGCCTGGAAGGTGTGGATGTGTGTCAGTGTGTCTGAGGACCCTCCTACATCTGGGGACACTCTGTAGAAGGACAGAGTGCCAGCAGGCCGGTCCAGATACACTCCTACTCTTTTAGAAGGCTCAGGGAGACGCAGGACTGTTCCAATACCGTTGTGCCAGGCAGTGTAACCACTTTCATGACAATAAAGAATCCAGGAATTGTGATTCCTTCCAAGCCTGCTTTCACCAGCACGTCCTCTTCTTGAGATTCCTCTGTATGTCACGCCTATCTCAACACGGTGTTTCCTCTCTACCTCCCAGTAACAGCAGCCAGTCAGAGCCTCTCTACACAACACCTGTCTATAGGAGTCAAATCTCTCTGGGTGATCAGGATACGACTGGTCCTCTCTAACCCACGTCACCTTTCTGTTGTCCTCAGACAGAGAGAGTCGTCTGTGGGCTGTGTTTAGGTCCAGTGTGAGTTCACAGGCATCTGACGGGGGGGGGGGGAAAGACATGATTAGAATAATTACCATTATTATACACACTTTAACTTTTAAAAAGGTTCCAATAGACATTGTAATACACCTTCAAAGAGACACCTGTATGTACCAATAAGTATACATACGTACAATTTCAAATCAGGATTTATTTTCCTAGTTCTAATAAAGACCATCACCACTTATAGTAGTAGTTTAAATCCGATATGAAATAAATGCATCGTTATAATCATTTAATAAACATGTTATGTTATGTCTAATATGACAGTAATAATTAAATTAATAAAGATTATATATCACCACAAATTATAGTAATTAATACATTCATAATAATAAATAAGCCTAGTAAGAATGATGATAATAAAACAGTAGTCTAGAGTGCAATTTAAAATACACAAAAAAAAAACATTTATTCACGTTTGTATCATGATTGATTTTGTCCAATCATAACAACCACGCTACTATTTATCATAATTAATAAATAACACTAAGAATACCTATTGTTTTACAGACTTCACCTACTGCTGTGTGGATGGACTTTCCATCTAAACAGTTGGTGTGTGTTGTGATGAATCAAACGGATAAGACACTTACACTTCTTTAGAGTTGATTTCAGGACAGGCAGATTCTTCATCTCCATGTTCAGTGTATCCTCCAGCTGATCCAGGGATCTCCTCAAGGTCCCCACGTATGACCGAGGACAGACCTCCACCGTTGTCCAGTCCCTGGTGGGTGGAGGATTCTTCAGGGATCTGAAGGTCTGGAGGAAGTGGAGGTGGTCTTCAGTGTGTGAGAGCTGCTTCACCTCTGAGAATCTATTGTTCAGATCTTCTATTTCCTGCTCCAGCTCTTTGATGAGGTCTTCAACTTGTTTCTCTGTGGATTGCTGTCTCTCTTTAACCGTTTGGTTGAACTCATCCTGCCACTTTTCAATAGAGCGCTTCAGAGCAGTGAATACCTGCACACCATCAGCTATCTCTCTGTCTGCGTCTGCTTTGCTGCGGTCCGCTGTGTCTGAAATCTCCTGAATCTTTCGTTGTCTCTCCTGGATCATCTGCCGAACTTCAGACTCTATCTTCCCCAGCTGGGCCATCTTCACTTCATATTCCTCCTTTAGAGGTACAACAGGATGGGACTTGTGGTCACCCTCTGTGCAGAACAGACACACACACACCTGCTCAGTCTGGCAGAAGAGCTCCAGAATTAGGTCGTGTTTCTTACACATCCTGTCTTCCAGACGGTCCATAGGCTCGACCAGCCGATGTTTCTTCAGGCCTGCGACTCTCTGATGTGGCTCCAGATGGGTTTGGCAGTAAGAGATAAAACACACTAGGCAGGACTTCACAGCCTTCAGCTGGGTCCCAGTACAGACATCACAGGGAACTTCTACTGGTTCAACACAAGGCTGCTCTGTGACTCGTACAGAACTTCTAAACTGATAAACCATGTTTGATAAAAGGGTATTGACCTGTAAATCAGGTCTTGTGTGGAAAATCTTCTTGCAAAGAGGGCATTTCAACAGGACATGGTCATCCCAGAACCTTGTAATACAGGTTCTGCAGAAGTTGTGTCCACATGGTGTGGTGACTGGGCTGTTGAGCACATCCAGACAGATGGAACATGAAAAGATATCCTTAGACCAGGAAGAGTCGGACGCCATTCCTAGAAAAAACAATTATGAAAATTAAATTACCATTTTAACTATACGTTATATGTTGTATACATGTAATAATGTGTTAATATTCATAAATGTGTTGTTATTTCAAGCAAAGCTCTTGAGCCAACAGGTCGGTACAACAGCACTGAACATAAACACACTGGTCACTATCGACTCTCACACCGCTACCACCGCGAATGAAGGAGCCAACTGCACTCACACACAGGGAAGATTCTAACGCCACCACTACTCTGATCCATACTGCTTATCCAGCCGCTACTTTAACGCTACTCTTATGGCTTCTTTTAGAAGAAGACAAGTTAGGAACAAGACATCTTTCTTCAACAGCAACACCGTACACATGTTTTGAATATATAACTATTATAGACTCTATACTATTGAGAAATGTTAACGTGATACAAACAAAAAGAAATCAATAAACAAGAGAAAACAAAAGACAGTGGCATAGAGCAACAGGGATGGGGTCTGCATGCAGCTGGGCCTCAAAAAGGCCTGAAGCCTTATCTGAACAGTTCTTCTGAAGGAAGATGTGCTTTTTTTCCTTTCCTGGTCCTCATTCTGGATGAACGATCACCAGGAAGTAAATCTATTTCCTTTGTTCCTCAAATACCGCTTGCAGCGCCGGGTACGTCGTAGCTAATCGATACTTAGATTAGATTACACTTTATATACTACGGTGTGTAATAGTATCATGGGGCCACCCCCAGGGGCCCCGGTTAATACCCGGTTTCGGGACCCATCCCTACTCACGCATGCGTCCTCCTCGTGAAGAACGCCCTGATGCTTTAACACCAAACTAACTTTGTTAAAGTCCCGTGTTGGCCTCGCCTGGTCGGGTTCAACCAAAGCGTACAGAGCGCGGCCCCGCGTGTGGCGCCACGCTCCAAACAGGACGCCGAGCACCGAGCACGCGCTGGTGGAATCCGACGAGGCGACACAATAGAGCACGTGAAGGTTGGTTTCGCTAAGCATCAACATCACGTGTTCACACGGAGCGCAGGAGACCCGTGTGGGGCTAACGCTACAGTACAACATGGCGCCCTGCGGAAAGGACGGCAACAATGAGGATTAGAGGTTCAATATGTTGGACCCACCTTGGAATGTTTCTGTCCCGGCTCTCTGCTTTAAAACGTCTTGTTCTTCGTCGCCGGAGAGGCTAACGCGTCCACGTCGTCTCTTCGTCATGTCGTTCCTTCGTCGGTTGGATTTCCGTAAACTTCCGTTTCCTGAACAAGAGAAGGCTCTTTATACAGAGCTCCAGGCTCGGGCCCGCCCCCTCGGTACTTCCGGTTCGAGTTTGGAGAAGCGGCACTAGGAGCAGGGCTGCTGTTTCAACTGTGTATTTTGGAGTCCTCCTTTAGTTAGATTTGTTTCTTTGATCTGAACAGCATCCACATGGCACCTTTTTCCCCTTTGTAGTTCGCCTCCTCTATTTGTTTGTGGTTGGTTATCAAAGTTCCTTGTTAATAAATAACATTGCCAAAAAGACCTGGTTTTATGTTGCCTCCCCTTTCTCTAGCGAGCTGGGATGTAACACATTAGATGTTGAAGTCATCCCAACACATTTCAATTTTTTTTGGCTTTGTCTCGCTTGCTGTCTATATATTATGTGAATAAATAAGTAGGCCCACTACATTTACAATGGTTAAAATAGCGAGTACAAAACAGAAATAATAAGCATTAACCAACACTTAACTGTGAAAACAAAATACCCTTTTGAAATTAATGAAATAATCAAACAGTCACAGAAATACCAGTTCGGTTTAGAATTTATTGTCGTCTCGCCTTTACACCAAATTACAGAAAAGTATCAACCTTTATGAAAGTATCACAACTATTGAATAAAAAGAGTTACATTTACAATCAATCAGACTAATTTTAAATTTTGTAGAACCAGCTCAGTTAACCCAATTGAAGATCTTAAAAGACACTTCCTCTCATTGTACATCCATAGGTCCAGATGCATGTATTCCAAATGTACATCCAGATAACTAGTCATCATCAACAAACGTTCCATCATGAATTATAACCTGCATGTAAATCTCATACAGTCAGTCGGTCTATGTGTGTGGCTACAACCGACACAGAGACACTGAGGCACTTTTAGTGCATAACCCAACCCCAAGATAGAGGTCCTCCTGGGTGAAGGTGGCCTGGAAGGTGTGGATGTGTGTCAGTGTGTCTGAGGACCCTCCTACATCTGGGGACACTCTGTAGAAGGACAGAGTGCCAGCAGGCCGGTCCAGATACACTCCTACTCTTTTAGAAGGCTCAGGGAGAAGCGGGACTGTTCTAATACCGTTGTGCCAGGCAGTGTAACCACCATCATGACAATAAAGAATCCAGGAATTGTGATTCCTTCCAAGCCTGCTTTCACCAGCACTTCCTCTTCTTGAGATTCCTCTGTATGTCACGCCTATCTCAACACGGTGTTTCCTCTCTACCTCCCAGTAACAGCGGCCAGTCAGAGCCTCTCTACACAACAACTGTCTATAGGAGTCAAATCTCTCTGGGTGATCAGGATACGACTGATCCTCTCTAACCCACGTCACCTTTCTGTTGTCCTCTGACAGATAGAGTTGTCTGTGGGCTGTGTTTGGGTCCAGTGTGACTTCACAGGCATCTGACGGGGGGAAAAAGAAGACATAATTAGAATAATTACCATTATTATACACACTTTACCTTTTAAAAAGGTTCCAATGCAGACATTGTAATACACCTTCAAAAAGACATCTGTACATACCCATAAGTATACATACGTACAATTTCAAATCAGGATTTTTTCCCCTAGTTCTAATAAAGACCATCACCACTAATAGTAGTTTCATACGATATGAAATAAATGCATCGTTATAATCATTTTATAAATATGTAATGTCTAATATGATAGTAATAATTAAATTAATAAAGATTATATATCACCACAAATTATAGTAATTAATACATTCATAATAATAAATAGGCCTAGTAAGAATGATGATAATAATACAGTAGTCTAGAGTGCAATTTAAAATGCACAAAAAAAAAACATTTATTCACGTTTGTATCATGGTTGATTTTGTCCAATAATAACAACCACGCTACTATTAATCATAATTAATAAATAACACTAAGAATACCTATTGTTTTACGGACTTCACCTACTGCTGTGTGGATGGACTTTCCATCTAAACAGTTGGTGTGTGTTGTGATGAATCAAATGGATAAGACACTTACACTTCATTAGAGTTGATTTCAGGACAGGAAGATTCTTCATCTCCATGTTCAGTGTCTCCTCCAGCTGATCCAGGGATCTCCTCAAGGTCCCTATGTATGACGGAGGACTGACCTCCACCGTTGTCCAGTCCCTGGTGGGTGGAGGATCCTTCAGGGATCTGAATGTCTGGAGGAAGAGGAGGTGGTCTTCAGTGTGTGAGAGCTGCTTCACCTCTGAGCTTCTATTGGTCAGATCTTCTATTTCCTGCTCCAGCTCTTTGATGAGGTCTTCAACTTGTTTCTCTGTGGATTTCAGTCTCTCTTTAACCGTTTGGTTGAACTCATCCTGCCACTTTTCAATAGAGCGCTTCAGAGCAGTGAAGACCTGCACACCATCAGCTATCTCTCTGTCTGCGTCTTTCTTGCTCAATTATACTGTGTCTTTGATCTCCTTAATCTTTAGTTTTCTCTCCTGGATCATCTGCTGAACTTCAGACTCTATTTTCCCCAGCTGGGCCGTCTTCACTTCATATTCCTCCTTTAGAGGTACAACAGGATGGGACTTGTGGTCCGTCACTGTGCAGCACAGACACACACACACCTGCTCAGTCTGGCAGAAGAGCTCCAGAAGTCGGTCGTGTTTCTTACACATCCTGTCTTCCAGACGGTCCATAGGCTCAACCAGCCGATGTCTCTTCAGGCCTGCGACTCTCTGATGAGGCTCCAGGTGGGTTTGGCAGTAAGAGGTAAAACACACTAGGCAGGACTCCACAGCCTTCAGCTGGGTCCCAGTACAGACGTCACAGGGAACTTCTGCTGGTTCAACACAAGGCTGCTCTTTGACTTGTACAGAACTTCTAAACTGATCAACCATCTCTGATATGAAGGCATTGACCTGTAAATCAGGTCTTGTCTGGAACAGGTTGCTGCAAACAGGACATTTATACTGGACTTGGCCATCCCAGCATGTTGAAATACAGGTTCTGCAGAAGTTGTGTCCACATGGTGTGGTGACTGGGCTGTTGAACACATCCAGACAGATGGAACATGAAAAGATATCCTTAGACCAGGAAGAGATGGACACCATTCCTAGAAAAGAAATATGAAAATTAAATTACCATTTTAACTATATGTTATATACATGTAATAATGTGTTAATATTCATAAATGTGTTGTTGTTTAAAGCAAAGCTCTTGAGCCAACAGGTCGGTACAACAGCACTGAACATAAACACACTGGTCACTATCGACTCTCACACCGCTACCACCGCGAATGAAGGAGCCAACTGCACTCACACACAGGGAAGATTCTAACGCCACTACTACTCTGATCCATACTGCTTATCCAGCGGCTACTTTAACGCTACTCTTATCGCTTCTTTTAGAAGAAGACAAGTTAAGAACAAGACATCTTTCTTCAACAGCAACACCTTACACAGGTTTTGAATGTATAACTATTATAGACTCTATACTATTGAGAAATTTTTACGTGATACAAACAAAAAGAAATCAATAAACAAGAGAAAAGAAAATACAGTGGCATAGAGCAACAGGGATGGGGTCTGCATGCAGCTGGGCCTCAAAAAGGCCTGAAGCCTAATCTGGACAGTTCTTCTGGAGGAAGATCTGCTTTATGTTCCTTTCCTGGGAATAATTCTGGATGAACGATCACCAGGAAACGACAAATGGCAGATCTTCCTTCAGAAGAACTGTTCAAATAAAGCTTCAGGCCTTCTTGCATTTAAATTGTACTCCACAATTAAATTAATTAATATACAACCAGAGGTGGGTAGAGTAGCCAAAAATGTTACTCAAGTAAAAGTACTGTTACTTCAGAATAACATGACTCAAGTAAAAGTAAAAAGTAGTCATCCAAATAATTACTTGAGTAAGAGTAAAAAAGTACTTGGTGAAAAAACTACTCAAGTACTGAGTAACTGTTGAGTAACGTCTGATTCATTTTTTTAACACAAGACAACAAATCAGACAGACAAAAATACAAAATAATCATCTTTAGGCTAATTATAGTTCATCCAATCAATAAAATAAATTCAAACAAATTACAAAATAGCTTAAATCAAAAGAATTCAGGTAAATTCAAGTACTTAAAAAATAAAACATAATAATAAGAATAATAAATAAGCACAAGTAAGACAAATTTCCAGGCTGAACTAGAACGAGGCAGCCCATAAACTGTTTGTGTGTGTGTGTGTGTGTGTGTGTGTGTGTGTGTGTGTGTGTGTGTGTGTGTGTGTGTGTGTGTGTGTGTGTGTGTCCACTATGACAGAACAACAGAAGCAAACACACACACATTTCATACAAGGCATGCTGAACAGAAAACTGCACACCAGAAGGAAGCTGTCAACGTAAAATAATCAATAGGTGTTGATTAGGCCTTCTCAGTACCTTTGTATTGCATGGCAAGCAACAGCCCTTTTTCTGTGTGTCTAGAAATTAATACTCTGATCTGTGATTAGGCCACGCTGCACATCTCACTGAGCAGAGGAAAAGAGCAGCAGTACATATCAACTGAAAAAGCACCAGTCCATAATAGATGGCCAAATAAAACAATTTTGCAGGCCTAGTATCCCAGAACACAAATTAAGCTGAATGCGTGTTCTTTAAAAGGCATCAGAGGAGAGTGATGTAGTTGTAGATGGGGCATTATGTTTACTTCCAGTTCCAATATCTAACAAGAAAAGTCAGCAAAAAAGTCACAATTGTCTGCCCCCCCCCCCCCCCCCCCCCCCCCCCCCCACCCCCGCCCCCCCCCCCCCTCCGCGTACAGAGCGCCCGCCCCGCGTGCCTGCGCCGCGCTCCAAACAGGACGCCGAGCACCGAGCACGCGCTGGTGGAATCCGACTAGGCGACACAATAGAGCACGTGAACGATAGTTATGTTATTATAACTCTAGTTCTATGATTGTAGGCGTAGCCGTCTAGGCTTCGCCTTATGGGCTTGTCCCGTGCGCGCACTCGCGTGCACTGAAAATTTTCAGCAATGCACCAATCAACGTGGGCACAGCCCACACTTCCCACGACACCGTGTATATAACGCGGCGCACAGCTGCGTTCGTCTTCCTAGCTATTCTTTCAGCATTTTCTTTCAGCATTTTCAGCATTCTTTCAGCATTCTTTCAGCGTGCCTGCGCCGCGCTCCAAACAGGACGCCGAGCACCGAGCACGCGCTGGTGGAATCCGACTAGGCGACACAATAGAGCACGTGAAGGTTGGTTTAGCTAAGCATCAACATCACGTGTTCACACGGAGCGCAGGAGACCCGTGTGGGGCTAACGCTACAGTACAACATGGCGCCCTGCGGACAGGACAATGAGGATTAGAGGTTCAATGTGTTGGACCCACCTTGGAATGTTTCTGTCCCGGCTCTCTGCTTTAAAACGTCTTGTTCTTCGTCTCCGGAGAGACTAACGCGTCCATGTTGTCTCTTCGTCATGTCGTCCCTTCGTCTGTTGGACTTGCGTAAACTTCCGTTTCCTGAACAAGCGATAGGGGTCTTTCTACAGAGCTCCAGGCTCGGGCCCGCCCCCTCGGTAGCCTTCTGACACGCTCACAGACACAGCCACGCGCAGACACAGCCGCGCGCGCACACACACACACACACACACACACACAGTGCTGCTTGCGCCTCTGACTGAATCCGCTGTCTGCTGCTCTCATAGCTCTGCTGCTCGTGTGTGCACTGTGCGCGTGCACGCCGGGGTGAGTTCCTGCAGCGAGCGTAGCGGCAATAAACACATCTGTTCTATTTCATGTAGGCTACGCCGTCTAGGCTTCGCCTTATGGGCTTGTGCCTTGGACCGCTGAGTCTGTCTTTGGCTCCGTGCTTTTATATGCTTTACTGCGGAGCCCTAACTGCGGACCAATAGAAACGGGCGGGGATTACGCACACACCTACTCGAGCTGCTGAGAATGATTCTCCGTCGGCAGGCCGACACTTTTTCTTTCCTGGTGGAATTCTGCATTCTAGTGCATTTGTAAGGGTGGAAAGACCAGAGTAAGAAGCACATAGAACATCGGTTTGAAAAATGATGTGTATTCCTAAAAAATAAAAAAGTATATATATATATATATATATATACTTTTTTTCTTTCCTGGTGGAACATGGGTTGTGAGTGCAGCTCACACATCAATGGCAGACAATACAGAACACACACACAATAACCACAACACTCAAAGTTAAAACAGTTCACACACTTTGCTGTACTGTACTGAATTAAAATAAGGCAACCTAGAAAATGCTGAATTGATTTGATAGATTTACTGTATTGTTTATAACTGTATGGTGAGGATCAAGAGGAGCAGCCACACGTGAGGACGCGTTTTATCGAGCTCTGCACGTGGGGAACTTTATTTACAAATTAAATTGATGATATAACCCCCCCTCCCACCCATACAAATATTCCTTCACTAGTCATATTTAACACCTTAATAACTGTATGGAGAAAACGAAAAACATGATGTTGATGATGAAGAAGTCATAATAATTATAAACAAATCAAATAGTTTTCTACAATCTCGGCCATATTCCGGTTCAACATGTCCCCAGGTACCTCTGTGATGATTTTCAGGTGTTTTCACTGGAGCATTTTTTTAATAACGTGTTACTCCTGTGTTCCGACGCCCCGCCCTCATGTGTAAAATCCTCCGTGTTTGACAGCTGTATGCAAATTACCATGTGTCGTTCCCCGTATGTGATTGTTCCACAAATATGTAAATTACGATGTGTGATTCCCCGGACGTGATTGGTTCCTGCGTCGGAAAAGCCTAGGTTCCTGATTGGCGCGGAACCCGTCATCGTCCAATCCGGAGCGAGCAATGCGGGGACCGAAGAGCGCTACAGAGCGGCCAGCTCAACAGGCGGGGCAGCTAGGACTTTGAGCTCGGCCACTGAGCCTCTCTCTTATGTCGGTAGAGACGGTGAGACCTTAATGAGTGGAAATGAGGAAAGTGAGCCACGTGTTAGCTAGCTGGGGACTGGGCCAGGATAAGAGCTCAAAGCAAACTGAAACACACGCAGCCTTTTCTTTGTCAGCGACACTAGGAGCAGGGCTGCTGTTTCAACTGTGTATTTTGGAGTCCTCCTTTAGTTGGATTTGTTTCTTTGATCTGAACAGCATCCACATGGCACCTTTTTCCCCTTTGAAGTTCGCCTCCTCTATTTGTGTGTGGTTGGTTATCCAAGTTCCTTGTTAATAAATAACTTTGCCAAAAGTACCTGGTTTTATGTTGCCTCCCCTTTCCCTAGCGAACTGGGACGTAACACATTAGATGTTGAAGTCATCCCAACACATTTCCATTGTTTTTGGCTTTGTCTCGCTTGCTGTCTATATATTATGTGAATAAATCAGTAGGCCCACTACATTTACAAGGGTTAAAATAGTGTGTACAAAACAGAAATAACAAGCATTAACCAACAGTTTCCTGTGAAAACAAAATACCCTTTTGAAATTACTGAAATAATTAACAGTCAGAAAAATACCAGTTTGGTTTAGAATTTATTGTCGTCTCGCCTTTACACCAAATTACAGAAAACTACAAATGCATCAATGAAAGTATCAAAACTATTGAATAAAAACAGTTAGAACAATGAAAGAAGATGAGAGACGTGAAGCAGAGATTAACAAAGAGGACGAGAGTTAGAGAAGGACAGATGGACAGAAAGACCAAATACTGAGAGAGAGAGAGAGAGAGAGAGAGAGAGAGAGAGAGAGAGAGAGAGAGAGAGAGAGAGAGAGAGAGAGAGGCACGCAATATACAGTGTGAGATAGAGAGGCAGAGAAAGAGAGTGAAAGACAGAGAAAACATATATATATATATATATATTTATGACAATGGTACTGGCCTACAAGTTGGTCAACAAAACCGCCCCTGCCTACCTCTGAGCTTTCGTCAGACAGTACACCCCAGCTCGAGCACTCTGTTCATCTACCTGGACGCCTGGTACCGCCATCGCTAAGAGCAAGCAAAGGTCGCACAACTAAATCACAACTCTTCTCTGTTTTGGCACCGCAATGGTGGAATGAGCTCCCTGCCGATGTCAGGTCGCTCACCAGCTTCCGCAAGAGACTCAAGACTCACTTGTTCAGAGTTCACCTGGACTCTGCATAGCCTCCCTCCTTACCCCCCTCCTCCCTTGCTCTCCAAAAAACACCCCTCTTACGCACTTATAGTATGTTTGTACGTCCTGGCACTTAAAAACGGCACTTAGCATCATGTAGCATCTTATCCTAGCTATCTTTGTTGTATACGGGGAATGGGTTAACCTAGCAATTGTACGTGTGTTTGGCACTTGTTTTATGAACATCCTAACTGTACCGACAGCGATGTATTGTTGTTTCTGTTTCTTCTGACAAATGTACTTATTATAAGTCGCTTTTGATAAAAGTGTCTGCTAAATAAATGTAAAAATCTAAATGTTTGTCAAATGATTTGCCAATAGTGTTTCATCATTCATGCCAACAAGGCAAATTTAATTGAATGGAGAAATAGAAAGCTGAAGATAAAAATAGATGGAGGGAAAGAGCTTAAGAAAGGTGGAGAGGGAGAATGAAAGAAGTTGAGATGTGAAGGTGAGATTAATAAAGAGCACGAGAGATACAGAAAAATAATGAGATACAGAAAGACAGATGGAGAGAAAAACCAAACTGTGAGAGAGACAAGAAAAGAGAGAGAGAGGAAGAGAAGAGGGAAGAGAGAGGGAGAGGGAGAGAGAGGAGAGAGATATGAACTTTAATTCCCCGTGTGGATGGAAGACACAGGCCCAATGCGATTGACATAGAGACACACATCGAAGACTGTCAGCTTCACTGTAGGAGAGAGGGAGAGAGGGGGAGGATACAGCGAGAGAGGGAGGGAGAGAGAGGGAGGAGGATAGAGTGAGAGAGGGAGAGAGAGGGAGAGAGGGGGAGGATAGAGGGAGGGAGAGGGTGAGAGAGAGGGAGGGAGAGGGAGAGAGAGGGAGAGAGGGGGAGGATAGAGCGAGAGAGAGGAAGGGAGAAGGAGAGAGAGGGGAGGATAGAGCGAGAGAGAGGGAGGGAGAGGGAGGGAGGAGGATAGAGTAAGAGAGGGAGAGGGAGAGAGAGGGAGAAGGATAGAGTGAGAGAGGGAGAGGGAAAGAGAGGGAGAGAGGGGGAGGGTAGAGGGAGGGAGAGGGTGAGAGAGAGGGAGGGAGAGAGGGGGGAGGATAGAGCGAGAGAGAGCGAGGGAGAGGGAGAGAGAGGGGAGGATAGAGAGAGAGAGAGAGTGGGATGGAGACAGAGAGAAGTAGGGAGAGAGAGAGGTGGGCAGAGAGAGAAAGAGAGAGGGAGAGAGGAGAGGGAAGGAGGCAGAGGGAGAGAGAGGGAGTAAGATATTATTCAGTTATTCAGTGTGTGTGTGTGTGTGTGTGTGTGTGTGTGTGTGTGTGTGTGTGTGTGTGAACTACTAGTCCTGCATTGGGCCAGATGTTAGAATACAGCAGTTCTCCTTGTCATACAAAGACCTCGTAGAGTTTAGGTTTTATTTCGTAACGTTTCATTTAACTCTTTTTTCAGTTGTCACGTGCCACCTCTCTCTTTGATACTCCTGGAATAGTTAGGATGTGTGTGTTTGTGTGTGTATGAGTGTGTGTGTGTGTGTGTGTGTGTGTGTGTGCGGGATCATTATTTTGATTTCTAACATCCATGATATTCGCTTGTAAACTCATAAGCTATCATGGACCAATCTTTGCCACTTTATTTGAATTATGGGATACCTAAATTAAAGTTAAAGTAAAGTACTAAACAAATAAAAATATGCTTACTGTTGTAATGTGTACACAATGTGTATGCATGACAAGAATGAGCATAATCCCAGATTAGCTAGAAAGGAGAGCAGAGATAGCAGAGAGGAGGAAGAGAAGGAAGAGGAAAGAGAGAGGAGAAACTAAGATGAGAGGATGGAGAGGAGAGTTGTCAAGACAAAGTCACTTTACTCACACACATGGAGTGAATCTTTACATGTAGTCACTGTGACCTTTGTGTAAGGTGTAACACATGTTGGGTTGTTGTATGGTGGACATTAAGTCATTGACTGGCTCATCAGCTACAAACTTGTGCAATCGATCAGTGATTTTAATCGTCCATGAATCCCATACTGTGTAAAATAGGGTTTTTAGGCAACAATTGTAAAAACAATTATCCCCCTGATAATGTACCTAATCTACTTAATACATATTGTACTGAGAAAGTACCTATTCCACAGAACATTTACCTATTCAACTAAACACATTGTACTGAGAATGTACCTATTCCACCGAAAATTGACATATTCCACTACATATTGTACTGAGAATGTACCTATTGCACTGATCATGTATTCCACTGAATACATGTTGTACTGAGAATGTACCTATTCCACTGAATACATATTGTACTGAGAATGTATTTATTCCACTGAATAAATAGTGTACTGAGAATGTATATATTCCACTGAATACATATTGTACTGATGATGTACTTATTCCATTGAGAATGGCCCATTATATTTTTCGCAATTTATTGTTGAAATCAGAAAAGTTTACAGACATTTCATTATGATGTCATTCATGATTCAGAAATATAAACTAATGTTTAAAAAAATACCGATTATGTTATACAAACTGTTCACCCAAACATGTTCTACACAACTGCAACCATTTACAATTTTATAGCATTACCCTTGAACAACAGAGTGTAATCTAAGAATTTCTAATGGGTTACATTTTATATTAGTAAGAGTCATTTTCTTAACGAATTTATCCTTGTTAAAAGACAGCAGATTATACATTATATACATTAATGCAGTTCTCTCAGATGTCACATAGCAGAGATTCTCAATCATGAAACAACATTAGTTGTTTTGGTCGTTTGATTATTTTATCATCAAACAAAGGTCCTAGTCTGTTTGATTGACAGGTGAGATGATCAAGGGGGCAGAGTTTTTACCTGCATCACGAAAATCTGGGCAGAGGAATGGATAGAGAGGCTCACTAAAGGTGCAGCCAGTAGCAGAGTAGATATGAACCCTGGCTTCCACATCATAGAAGGAGACCAGACCCTCATCATAATCAACAAACACCCCCACCTTCTGGAGCTTAGCTCTCAGTTTGAGATGGACAGCAGGGTTATAATTAAACACCAACCCATCCTTGTTGAATAACATAGTCCAGGAGCCATTCTCAGGGGTCAATATGATCTGTAAACGCCCCTTCAGTTCAGTTTCACCAAGCGGAGGACAGGTGTGTCACATCAGCGCTTAGTCAGCAGGTGACCGGGCCCGGACGCCACTCGTCAGCGTAGCGTCACTGCCCCTCCGAGGGGTTGGTCCGTCCAGCTTCTCGTTCCGGGTAGCTGCGCTCCAACGTCCGTTCCCCAGGGCGGCTCCGGTTCTAGGGAAGAGGGAAACGGTCCTCTACCCGCGAGCATCCTCTCCCCCAGGCTGTTGGGTGTTCGTGGCGTTAGGCTGCGTTCTCCGCTCTGCGACACACGACACACACACGCAGCCCGTTTACACGTTTGGCAGGACAAACCTTAAAACAAGTCACCCCGAGTCCCGTGTCTGCTGGCGTTCCTCCTCCTCCTCCTCCTCCGTCGCAGGTGTTTCCCACGGCGCTGAGCGGGGCCAGCGCTAATGCGCTCCCGGGGGCCTGAGAGAGAGAGAGAGAGAGAGAGAGAGAGAGAGAGAGAGAGAGAGAGAGAGAGGGGGGGGAGAGAGGAAGGGGGAGAGAGAAAGAGGGAGTGAGAAAGAGGGGGAGAGAGAGAGGTTATTATTCAGTACAGATTGAGAATGTAGCTATTCTACTGAATACATATTGTAGAGAATGCTCCTTTTCCAATGAATATATCCTATTCTACTTTTGTTAATTTGAATTGAAATCAAAAAGGTTTAGAAACATTTTATGATGTTATCAAAATGAACACTTCACATTGTCAATATTTTCTATTTCCTGTAGTCGTTTGCAATTTGATATCATTAAACGTATAAAAAACAGGAACAAGAGGAGAGGGGACAGAGAGATGGAGAGAGATATGAACTTTAACTGAACATTTAGATTGGAAGACACAGGCCCAATGCTGTTGACACAGAGACATCGATGACAGTCAGCTTCATTGTAGGAGAGAGGGAGGGAGAGAGAGGGGGGAGAGGGGGAGAGAGAGGGGGAGAGAGAGAGAGAAAGAGAGAGAGAGATTATTCAGTACAATACATATTGAGAGAGAGATTATTCAGTACAATACAGATTGAGTGAGAGAGATTATTCAGTACAATACAGATTGAGTGAGAGAGATTATTCAGTACAATACAGATTGAGAGAGAGAGATTTCAGTACAATACAGATTGAGAGAGAGATTATTCAGTACATTACAGATTGACAGAGAGAGATTATTCAGTACAATACAGATTGAGAATGTAGCTATTCTACTAAATACATATTGTAGAGAATGCTCCTTTTACAATGAATATGTCCTATTCTACTTTTGTACATTTGAATTGAAATCAAAAAGGTTTAGAAACATTTTATTATGTTATCTAAATGAACACTTCACATAGTCAATATTTTCTACTTCCTGTAGTCGTTTGCAATTTGATATCATTAAACGTATAAAAAACAGGAACAAGAGGAGAGGGGACAGAGAGATGGAGAGAGATATGAACTTTAACTGAACATTTAGATTGGAAGACGCAGAGCTAATGCTGTTGACACAGAGACATCGATGACAGTCAGCTTCACTGTAGGAGAGAGGGAGGGAGAGGGAGAGAGAGGGGGAGAGAGGGGGAAAGAAGGAAGGTGGGAGAGAGGAAGGGGGAGAGATAGGAGAGGATAGAGCGAGAGAGGGAAGGTGGGAGAGAGAGGGGGAGAGAGGGAGAGGGGGAAAGAGGGAAGATGGGAGAGAGCGAGGGGGAGGAAGGGAGAGAGATATAAACTTTAACTGAACATTTAGATTGGAAGACACAGGCCCAATGCTGTTGACACAGAGACATCGATGACAGTCAGCTTCACTGTAGGAGAGAGGGAGGGAGAGGGAGGGAGGGAGGGGGGAAGAGGGAATGTGGGAGAGAGAGGGAGGGAGGGAGAGGGATATGAACTTTAACTGAACATGGAAGACACAGTGTTATAGTACGGAACGAGGGTCCCAAATACAGGACACAGGAGACAGAGACGAAGGAGGGTTCAAAGGGATTTACTCACGGGAAGCAGACAGGGGCTGGGCTAGTCGCGGTCAGGCGGGCAAGAGTAGGGCGGCAGGCGGACAGTCAGGCAGACAGGGGCTGGGCGATAGGCGGGTGGTCGGGCAGGCCAAGGTCACAGCAGGTACCGGAATCAGGAGGGAAGCTGGACACAGGAAGAGGGCAAGCTAGGGACAGGCAGAGAGAGAGAGAGAGAATCACGAGAGTCAGGATTGCGGGAACGAAGATACTACCGGGTGGAGAGTAACAACGAACTGGCGCCGGCTGCTAGGAAGCGCGGTGGAGAAAGAGGGAGCGTAGATTGGTGATTGCTGGCAGTGTGTGTAAACAGAAGCACGTGGAGAAGTGGCAGCCGGTGGCCGCTAGGTGGCGGCAGTGGACGGAGTGACGCACAGGCCCAATGCTGTTGACACAGAGACATCGATGACAGTCAGCTTCACTATAGGAGAGAGGGAGGGAGAGGGAGGGAGGGGGGAAGAGGGGAGGTGGGAGAGAGAGAGAGGGAAAGGGAGGGGAAAAGAGTTGAAGAGAGAGAAGAGACAATGAGAGGGAAGGAGAGGCAGGGAGAGAGTGAGAAGAGGGGAAGAGAATGAGGGAAGGAGGGGGAGAGAGCGAAGAAGAATGTACCTATTCTACTGAATACATATTGTAGAGAATGTACCTATTCTACTGAATACATATTGTAGATAATGTAGCTATTCTACTGAATACATATTGTAAAGAATGTACCTATTCTACTGAATACATATTGTAGAGAATGTACCTATTCAATTGAATACATATTGTACTGAGAATGTAGTTTTTCTACTGAATACATATTGTACTGAGAATGTACATATTCTACTGACTAATTATTGTACTGAGAATATAGCTATTCTACTGAATACATATTGCAGAGAATGTACCTATTCTACTGAGTAATTATTGTAGAGAATGTAACTATTCCACAGAAAATTACCCCATTCTACCTTTTCTACATTTTTATTGAAATAAAAAAGTGTACAAACATTTGATGTCATTCATATTTCAGAAGTATAAACTAATAAACTCGTTTTGTTTAAGAAACTAGAGATTTTTAACATGCACCTGCAAATGTTTACAATTTCATATTGTTAAATGTGTAAAAAACATTCAGCAGTAATCAGATATTGATCAATATAGTATATGTAATCGAATCACGTATCATGGGTTATATTTGACAATAGTCAGGGTTCTTTTCCGAAGGAATTCCTTCTTGTCAAATGAAAGCAGTACAACATTAATGCAGTTCTCTCAGATCAACATAGTAGAGATTCCCATGCAGGAAACAACATAAGTGGTTTTGGTAGTTTGATTATTTTATTATCAAACAAAAGGTCTTAGTCTGTTTGATTGACAGGTGAGATGATCAGGGGGGCAGAGTTTTTACCTTTATAAACATAGATCCCTGGACCGAGGAATGGATAGAGAGGCTCACTAAAGGTGCAGCCAGTAGCAGAGTAGATATGAACCCTGGCCTCCACATCATAGAAGGAGACCAGACCCTCATCATAATCAACAAACACCCCCACCTTCTGGAGCTCAGCTCTCAGAGGGAGACAGACAGCAGGGTTATCATTAAATATAAACGTATCCTTTCTGAAGTAAAGAGTCCAGTAATCTTTCTCAGGGGTCAACATGATCTGATCTTTTCTGTTGATGGACTCTCTGGCCACTCTTAAACACAATTTAGTCTTGTCTTTAACCTGAACCTCAAAGTAAAATCTTCCTGAGGAGAAGCTCTGCTTTGTGAGTACACATAGATACCGTGCAAATCTCTTAGGGTTGTCTGGGAGTTTCACATGTTGGGTTGTTGTATGGTAGACATGAAGTCATTGACTGGCTCATCAGCTACAAACTTGTGCAATCGATCAGTGATTTTATTCCTTCCATGAATCCCATAATGTGTCAAATAGGGTTTTTGGGCAACAAATGTACATTTTATATCCCCCTGATATTGTACCTAATCTACTTAATACAAATTGTACTGAGAAAGTACCTATTCCACAGAACGTTTACCTATACAACTGAACACATTTTGTACCGACAAAATATCTATTCCACTGAAAATGGACATATTCCACTACATATTGTACTGAGAATGTACCCATTCTACTGAATACATATTGTACTGAGAATGTACCTATATACTGACGATGTACGTATTCCAATGAGAATGACCCAGTCTATTTTTTGCAATTTATTGTTGAAATCAGAAAAGTTTAAAGACATTTCATTATGTTGTCATTCATGATTCAGAAATATAAACTAATGTTTAAAAACTACAGATTATGTTATACAAACTAATCATCCAAACATGTTTACACAACTGCAACCGTTTACAATTTTATAGCATTACACTTGATCAAGAGTGTAATCTAAGAATTTCTAATGGGTTACATTTTATATCAGTAAGAGCTATTTTCTTAACGAATTGATTCTTGTTAAAAGACAGCAGATTATACATTATATACATTAATGCAGTTCTCTCAGATCTCACATAGCAGAGATTCCCATGCAGGAAACAACATTAGTGGTTTTGGTCGTTTGATTATTTGATCATCAAACAAAGGTCCTAGTCTGTTTGATTGACAGGTGAGATGATCAGGGGAGCAGAGTTTTTACCTCTATCCCAAAACTCTGGGCAAAGGAATGGATAGAGAGGCTCACTAAAGGTGCAGCCAGTAGCAGAGTAGATATGAACCCTGGCTTCCACATCATAGAAGGAGACCAGACCCTCATCATAATCAACAAACACCCCCACCTTCTGGAGCTTAGCTCTCAGTTTGAGATGGACAGCAGGGTTATAATTAAACACCAACCCATCCTTGTTGAATAAAATAGTCCAGGAGCCATTCTCAGGGGTCAATATGATCTGATCTTTTCTGTTGATGGACTCTCTGGCCACTCCTAAACACCATTGAGTCTTGTCTTTCACCTGGACCTCAAAGTAAAATCTTCCTGAGGAGAAGCTCTGCCTCGTGAGAACATATCGATTCTGTGTAAATCTCTTAGGGTTGTCTGGGAGGGTCTTCACTACACCTCCATCATGGACTTGTTTCCCATCCTCAGACAGGATGAGCTGGGGTGGAGCTGTATCAGGATCCAGAGTCACATCTACTTCATACTGCTGGACCCTTTTCAGTTCAGCAGCACACAGCTTCTTCATATCCATGTTCAGTGTCTCCTCCAGCTGATCCAGGGATCTCCTCAAGGTCCCTACGTATGACGGAGGACGGACCTCCACCGTTGTCCAGTCCCTGGTTGGTGGAGGATCCTTCAGGGACCTGAAGGTCTGGAGGAAGTGGAGGTGGTCTTCAGTGTGTGAGAGCTGCTTCACCTCTGAGCTTCTATTGGTCAGATATTTCACTTCCTGCTCCAGCTTTTTGATGAAGTCTTCAGCTTCTTTCTCTGTGGATTTCAGTCTCTCTTTAACTGTTTGGTTAAAATCATCCTGCCACTTTTCAATAGATCGCTTCAGAGCAGTGAAGACCTGCACACCATCAGCAATCTCTCTGTCTGCGTCTTTCTTGCTAATTTCTACTGTGTCTTTGATCTCCTTAATCTTTCGTTTTCTCTCCTTGATCATCTGCTGAACTTCAGACTCTATCTTCCCCAGCTGGGCCGTCTTCACGTCATATTCCTCCTTTAGAGGTACAACAGGATGGGACTTGTGGTCCGTCACTGTGCAGCACAGACACACACACACCTGTTCAGTCTGGCAGAAGAGCTCCAGAAGTCGGTCGTGTTTCTTACACATTCTGGCTTCCAGACGGTCCATAGCCTCGACCAGCCGATGTTTCTTCAGGCCTGCAACTCTCTGATGTGGCTCCAGGTGGGTGTGGCAGTAAGAGGTAAAACACACTAGGCAGGACTTCACAGCCTTCAGCTGTGTCCCAGTACAGACATCACAGGGAACTTCTCCTGGTTCAACACAAGGCTGCTCTGTGACTCGTACAGAACTTCTTAACTGATCAGCCTTCTCTCATATGAAGGTATTGACCTGTAAATCAGGTCTTGTCTGGAACAGATTGTTGCAATAAGGACATTTGTACTGGACTCTACCATCCCAGAACCTTGTAATACAGGTTCTGCAGAAGTTGTGTCCACATGGAGTGGAAACTGGGCTGTTGAACACATCCAGACAGATGGAACATGAAAAGTTATCTTCAGACCAGGAAGTAGCAGAGGCCATTCCTAGACACAGACGACAAGGTTTAAGTATTGAGCAATTCCAGTTATGTTCTTATTCCATTACAGGAAGAGAGGTTTTAACTTCCTTCAAAAGTTGTGTTGTTTTACTCACCTTGTTGTGGTCTAGTCTGTCGTCTTTTGTCCCAAAATGCGTTTTATCTTTCGCCTGAAAGAGAGAACTGCTTCCACGTCGGGTGACTTTGGTTTCTATGAACCTTAAGTTTCATTTCCTGAACAAGACATCCTCTCCTCTCCGCCCCTAACACCTGGCTCTTCCCCTAACACCTGGCTCCGCCCCTAACACCTGGCTCTTCCCCTAACACATGGCTCCCCCCCTTACACCTGGCTCCGCCCCTAACTCCTGACTCTTCCCCCGCAGACACACAGTTCACTGACGTTTCAACTTTCACAGCCTGGCTTTTGGCACATTCATGCACTGTGTGGGCTACTTCAAATGTGTTTATGTGTGTTCTCCTCTTCTTTCTGGAGTTAATAGAAAGCCGGAGCAAAACTAGAGACACTGTGCTGATTGAATGGTGATTTGCCACTTTAACTGTGATTAAGAGCTATGCAAAAACAATTGACTTGACTTTGCCTGAGGCTGGTATTTTTGTCTACAGTCTTAAAAACAACCCTCTTCCTGCACAGGTTATATTTGCTATTATGGTTGTTATTTAATATTGAGTTAACACTGGTAGTTATGTAAGGCTCATCTCCCAGACTCTAACCTCATACAATAGCTGCATCATGTGACTTGGTGTAGTGCTGTCCAACCAGACTGCATCGGCGATGGCAGCTGCGCCAAAGCGGTTCTGAGTGCTAAACGCTGCTGGGTAACGTTGCATAATAACGCAAGACCAACGGAAGTCAGACTGGAAACGTCAACCACTTAGATGTGGTCGCTGTTGGGGGAAACATTGTAAGTCCAAAACCTGCTACAGTCAGTAGAGGCGGACCCAAACGCAGACAGCGACAAGGGAATTTAAATAAATGCAAAGGCATTTGTTGTAGGGGTAAGAGGGGTGGGGGGGGGGGGGGGGGGGGGTTGAGAACGGCAGGCAAACCAGGAGGTGGAAAGGCAATGGCGGCGGACAGAACTGAGCAGTGAGCCAGGGAGATGAGCAGGCAGGCAGATGAGCAGGCAGGCAGAAAAAGGTCCCACGAGAAATCAACCTGAGTGAACAAGTCAAGGAGCGGGTGCTTTGAATCTAACCACAGTGGTTGAAACAACGATCTGGGGATGAGTGATGGAACAACCGGGGTAGATATACTGCAGAGCTGATGAGGTGGAGGTGGAGAGCAGGTGAAAGGGATCAATAGCAATCAGGGAGCCGGGAGAATGAATGGATTGACACCGCAAACACACACACACACACACACACACACACACACACACACACACACACACACACACACACAAACACCAAGAAAGGGAGAAAGACCAGAGAACACAGGAGACACAAGGGAGAGGGAAAACATGAGAAACACAAGGAATGACAGGAGGCACGGCTGTAGCCTTGACAGATGGTGACTTATTAATGCATTTGTAACTATTTGTTGTTGTTTTGTAATGTTTGTCAAATGAGCTCTTAACATCTCCTCCGCCTAGCTATCAGGATGCTAGCAGCAATGCTAACGGGCTCTTCCATAGAGCTGGGTAGTTACACCCTTTCCTTTCCCTAGAAAGTAAATTAACCCTTTTATGAGGATCTAGTGCATTGTAGGAACCAAACCACAACCTGCGTAATATACACATAACGTGTGTGTATATTGTGTACTGGCTCCCGCTAACTCAGTAGCCTTTACAGTCTGTGGTAGCTCGTAGCTGCCCTCTCCCCCCAGCACCCTAGGTGTTGGTAAAGAAATGGCGCGCACTCTGTCAAGTCTTGAAGTCTCTGAAGGCAAGTTGTTTTGTAATGCATGCAAATATATCGCAAATTTTCTACCGCCTATCCAAAAGCTGTCTGTCCGTCTGATGTAACCTTTGTATGGTTCAAGAGGCAGCTCAGGGACAAACGAGTAACTCACAAAGAACTGCACTGAAACACACATATGCCCTCACAGAACCTTGCACGTAAACACTTGAGCACACACACACACACACACACAACCTTTGTGCGTCTCTTATAAAGCTAATTTGATTACTGATCAAATTATTTAGTGATAACTGCTCCAAAAATGGATTCAGAAGGACCTTCAGCAACATGGTGTTTTTATCAGCTTGTGTGGAACTACTACACACAGAAATAAGTGCACACACACAAGTACACACACACACACACACACACACACACACACACACACACTCCTACCTGTGAGTGACTTGCACATTACATGCCAGCCTTATTTCCCACCGAAGCAAAGGCTTTTTAGTTGAAGTAAAAATTCTAATTCATTCAGGGATTTTCCACAAGCTGTGTGTGTCTTTTCACGTGTTGGTGTGGTTGTGTGTTTGTTTGTGCTTATGCAAACATTCACGTCACAGTTTTATTCATGTGAAGTTGCTGGTGACATGCTTTACATTAGCCTTTTACAGAGTGTTGTCATTGTGATTTGAGCAACTAGCATCGGAAACGATCCCCATGTTGCACAGTGTACAACATTGAGGGTTCAACATTGGGCTCACTCCAATGTCTGCCCCAAAACTCATTACTATTCACTGTTTTACAACTTTTTAATGAATTCAACCAGGATCTCTCAAAATGCATAGTATGACGATAAACTAGCCGTTGATATCCTATAGCCAAATAAAGAAACATTTATTGGCTTTGTATTACGAGAAGGAAATCACATTTATTCCCATGCATTGAATTGTGCCCCATATCTCACCCCTTGTCGCCCTCCCCTCTTCAGTTCCTCTCTCCCCTCATCTCCCTCTTCTCCTTTCCACCTCTGCCCCTATCTCCCTCTTCTTCTCTAATCTCCCTCTCCTCTCACTCTCATCTCCTTCTCCTCTCCCATAATCTCCCTCCTCTTCTCTAAACTCTCTCCTCCTCTACCCTCATCTCCTTCTCCTCTTCCAGTCTCCCTCCAATTCTCTCCTCTAATCTCTCTCCTCTCATGTAATCTGACTCCTCTCATGTAATCTGACTCCTCTACTCTGATCTCCTTCTCTCCTCTCGCACCTCTCCTTCTCTCCTCTACTCTCCAACAACAAGATATCTCAAGACATAGTGTGTATTCTCACCAGCGTTGCAAAACAAAACCTGTAATATACAATAAAGAAGAAATGATTAGACTTAGACCGGTTAGACCAGTTCAATCTGATAAACATTTGTGTTTTGGGCATTTCTTATCCCAAAGGGAAACCCAGTTTATGTGGAGGCAAAGTGCATGTGTGGCTACAAACAATAGACATGCAGCTGGCGTAGTAGGCTAGGGCATTTTTCCATGTACACAAATTTCTGTAATTCTCTAGTAGTTTACATATTCAAATACTGTCGTGACCAGCGCTGGCGGGGCAGCAGGAACAAAAATGGTTTGGATCCAAATGCAAACTAGAACTCGGGAAATGAAACACAAAAGGCTGAATAAAGAAAACTCAAAAATCTCAGTTCCACAAACTGCCTTGGAAAAGCCTAACAATGGAGAGACCACAATGACAAAGGGACATGACAAACATAACAAACCGACATGGCAAAGGAAGTGAACTTGTATAGATGGGGAGAGAATGATCAGGGAATGAGGTGCAGGTGGGAAGATTGACAAGGATGCTCAGGTGAGGGGGATGAAGTGATCGCACATGGGAGCGGAAGGATTTGTGAGGTGAGGGAACAAGTCTAAGGACATCTGGTGGACAGGTGGAGAATGACATCTAATTAACAATAAGTTATTATAACTAGTCATATGATTGTAGGCGTAGCCGTCTAGGCTTCGTCTTATTTGCGCACACTTGCATGCACTGAACATGTAAACAATCTGCCGATCAGCGTAGGCCCCGCCCACATTTCCCACGGCACCGTGGATGTAGTGTGGCGCAGGGCAGCGCTCTTCCTCCACGCTATGCTTTCAGTAGTTGGAGACATTTTCAGTGCACACGAGTGAGAGCACGGGACAAGGCCACAAGGCGAAGCCTAGACGGCGTAGCCTACATGAAATGTCCGGCACTTCCCCCGAATACTATTTATCCAGCCCCGATCCGAATATTCAACAAAAAAAAGAAAGAGAACAGATGTGTTTATTGCCGCTACGCTCGCTGCAGGAACTCGCCCCGGCGTGCACGCGCACAGTGCACACACGAGCAGCAGAGCTATGAGAGCAGCAGACAGCAGATTCAGTCAGAGTAGGAAGTAGAGGCGCAAGCAGCGCTGTGGGTGGGTGTGGGGGGGGGGGGGGGGGGGGGGGGGGCGGAGTGTGTGTGTGTGTGTGTGTTTTGTAATGGGTTATGTTTCTATAATTAGGGTTCTTTTCTTTCTTCAGTTCTCTTCAATGAGTCATCGTTTTTCTTCCTCTTGTAACACCCTTTACAGGAAGGTATTCAGAAAGGCAGACACACACACACATACATGCACACATACACATACAAATACACATACACACACACATATTATATAAGCAATGTAAGCGAGTTAAAAAACAATTAAAATAATCTGAAGGGTTTCTTTTCTTTACCAAGAATCCATGCAACAGCGTATGGTACTCCTCTTGTTCCGAACAGGACCGGTCCAACAGAACCATTATAGCTCCCCTCTTGGTCATTCAGACGCTCTGCACTTTGATTTGACCTCTGAACCCACTGGAGATGTTCCATACTTTGTGATTGTGATTCAATATTCAATATTCTTTATCGTCACATGTCATATACAAGTAGACAGCAGTACAATTACTTTGTTCTGGCTCCTCGGCCTAGCAGCAGAAAGAAGTTATAATATCTATAAAACACAATATAATTTAAACAAATAGAAAATTTTATAAAAATAGAATAGCAACGGTAATAATTATAAGAAGAAGAAGAAGAGCAATAGTGCAATGGATTAGGGACAGGCAGCAGGCAGACAGACAGGCAGACAGGCAGCAGGCAAACAGGCAGAGAGACAGACAGGCAGCAGGCAGACAAGCAGCCAGACAGACAGACAGACAGACGGGCAGACAGACAGGCAGCAGGCAGACAGACGGGCAGACAGACAGACAGACAGGCAGCAGGCAGACAAGCAGCCAGCCAGACAGACAGGCAGACAGGCAGCCAGACAGACAGACAGACGGGCAGACAGACAGACAGACAGGCAGCAGGTAGAAGAAGCTGTCCCGTAGTCTGCTGGTCCGGGCCTTGAGACTTCATTCCTATAGGCCGCCTCATCGCCGTCGGTGATCAGGCCGTCGTGTCATCTGCAAACTTGATCACCGTGTTGGAGCTGTGTGTGGCCACGCAGTCATGGGTGTACAGGGAGTAGAGGAGGGGGGCTTAGAGCACAGCCCTGGGGGGCTCCTGTGCTGATGGTCAGGGGGGCGGAGATCTTAGAAGCCATGTGATGTTATTGAGGCAGGATATCTACAGTTAGGAGTGACCGCACACCTAATTGAACAATGGCGATAATCATAAGCCTGACCAATCCCAAACAAGAATCCACTTGTCCCCGGGGTCCCACACCCTTTTCATCTCTCTCTCTCTCTCTCTCTCTCTCTCTCTCTCTCTCTCTCTCTCTCTCTCTCTCTCTCTCTCTCTCTCTCTCTCTCTCTCTCTCTCTCTCTCTCTCTCTCTCTCTCTCTCTCTCTCTCTCTCTCTCTCTCTCTCTCTCTCTCTCTCATAACACTTATTATAGCTCTTCTAATGGAGCAGGGCCGGGCTAGTAGACTAAACTAGTGAAGATAAGTCGACTACCCAGGTAACCGTGTTGAAATAAAATCAGCAAAATGTCCAATGTCTCCTGCACATGCACAAATAGGCATGTCCATACAGGCATCACTTCGTGAGGGCGCTTGTAAAAATAAAATGATGTCATGATGATATGGTGAACTTGTGAACCATCACCAGCGGCAGTGCTACTGCCGCTAAGTGGAACAAGGCATCTGTTCATGCAACGTACACACACTATTCGTCCCCATTGTGCAAGCCGTTTGCTTCTAGTCATTCACAAAACCGCCGGCAAGATTTGAGATTTGAATACGTAGTTGCTGGCTTTGTGTTGAGCGTATGAAGATTCCCCACTGCGCGCGCACACACACACACACACACACACACACACAGACAAATGCACACATAGACACATACACACACACTCACACACACACACACACACACACACACACCCACACACACACACACACACACACACAATGATCGGGCGATATTATTGTGCAACTTAACAGTCCTTCAACCAGTTGGAAGTCACTAGGTGATTAGGTGTTGACACAACAGTACTTCAAGAAATGATTCAAACGGGGAAAACCCTGTGTGACGTCATAATCCACAAGGCTCACCGTGCCTACGTGTCAGGTGGTTCGTTCGTTCTCTTCCGTCACGGCGTGCGATGGAAAAGCCATACGTTGGTTACTTTTAATCACTCAAGCTTTGTTTTCTTCAGGTTTGTGTGACCCGGCCACGCCCCCTCTGGTAACCAGTGGTATCTAGTTCCCCTTCGTTGAACACCTTTTGCCCGGGGTGAACCGCTCACAAGGAGGCAGTGACCCCCTTATCTATTCGAGAAAAACTCCTTTATGGCAACACTTCCCTCACATGACGTATGGACAATTGCATTGTGGGTAGGGGGTGGAACTGTATTCGGGGCTCACTCTGCTAGAGAACTACATTAAAGAGGTATTCCGAGCTACTATTCGTACTAGTGTGTGCTTTCTGCATTTAGAAATCTCATCTGTCCCAGGCGCAACTATTTCATAAAGGAAAAAGAGCACGGGCGAAAACATATCGACCAATATGTCCTTTGTTAGAATATATATGTCCTACATAGGAGTCCAATATGTAATATGTGTAATGTCCAATATGTCCTCCCCCGGCGAATCGGTTCCTGTATCAGCTTCCAACATGGCCGCCGGGTTCCTCTTCTTCTAGAACTGCTGTGAAACTCTCCGATAGGTCTTCTGTGCCACGGTGTGTCAGGGAGGTAACATCGTAATCCCAGTTCCGGCCTCAAAGGGCCTCAAAGGCCCACCATTATACGACAACCTGGAGCCCTTTAAAAAAGGAAGAGGAAACACTAAACCTAGATGTTGAAACCGGTTTATTGCAGAGTCAGGAGTAAAATGATAAATTGAGCAGGTGTTGCATGCTGCCATGTCAGAGATCTCCTGAGTGTGAGTGTGTGTTTGTGTGTGTGTGTGTGTGTGTGTGCCTTGGTGTGTGTCTTTGTGTGTGTGATTGTGTGTATGGGAGTGTCGTGTGTGTCTTTGTGTGTATTATGATTTGAAACACAAGAGATGGCGTTAACGTATGCCAGAGCTCAACAGGAAGGGTACAGCAAGTAGCAACAAAGCCAGCTAACCCTCGGACAGACCCTGGGAGCCTTTGTTTTTTTGGATACAGGTGCAGAACACCATCTGTAGATTGGCTTGCCTTCTTTGCATTCGATGACTCCCTCTCTAGGTTAAAACGCCTGCTGCTGCAGGCATCGCCTCTGATTGGCTGATAGGGTTACTCGGTCACCTGCTGACTAAGCGCTGATGTGACACACCTGTCCTCCGCTTGGTGAAACTGAACTGAAGGGGCGTATACATGGGGGGGGGGGGGGGGGGGGGGGGGGGCGGCAGCCCCGCAGCCCCAGAATGAACCAGGACTGTTAAGGGCCTCAGGGGACCCAGTTGTTTGGTTTGTCCTACCTGAGTAACCCATATCTGGTCAGTCGTCTCGTTGGGATCTTTGGACAAAAATAAAAACGTTGGCTTCCGTTCATATTGGAGTTATAATTTGGCTAACACAACATCTTATTTCGGTGTCTTGTATAGTTGAAGGTGAGAGCATTTTTACTACTACTGTGGCTATCCCCACACAACAACCACATGTCACGGGACCACACACACACACACAACCACCAAGCCAAGGTTTACACGTTACATGGGGGGGGGGGGGGGGGCTGTGCGTGAGAACGAGCACTCATAACCCTAACCCTCTCACCAGAACAGCAAGTAGTAGAAAGATGGATATAGCTCTGCTCAAATCGACCAATGACAATCCACGTCCATCAACCTACAGCTCCACCTGAATGTTTAGACCCCCCTGTTTCCGTGTCGTTGGTAAACCCAAAAGAGCCCCCCCCCCCCCCAAAAAAAACAAAACAAGGCAGCAGCTATCGAGCGACAGCTTTCAACTCACCGCCAATGTCGGGTCGAAGCGTCTTGTCGTACTCCTTGAGTAAATTGTTCAGTATGTGAGTGGCGTCCGCCTGGTGGTTCCTGGGGGCCATGATCCGACTGACAGGGACGTCGTGGTGGTCCTGGTAGTCCTCGCTGTATTCCAGTTGGTCGGAGCTGACGGAGACGGAGGAAGACGTGAATGAAGAACACTCAAGAACTAACTTGTCTGTGAGATTGTCTCCAGAGTTGTTTTTGCTTTTATGAGACCATTGATTGATTCATGTCGTGTATAGACCTCCAGTGGGTGTGCTATCTCGACTTTCACCGTGATAACCATGTATAAAACCTTGGCATGGCAGGACACGAATTTATCTAGCCATCATTTAAGGAATTAAATCATACAGAATTTGACGATCTAAGTGTGTGTGTGTGCGTGTGTGCGTGTTTTGCGCGCATGATAACCATATCAGCCATGTATTCGTATCGTTCGCAAGCTGTTCCAAAAACAAACGCAAAAAGACGTCCACGGTCCAACGTGAGCGACAACTGAGAACTTTGAACCACACGGAAACGCTTGAAAACGTCAAATCCTCACCGAGTTGCTTGAACGACGAGAAGTAATAAAACGACGCACGCTAACTTGTTTTTCATTTTCCCCACCAGCAGCGATCAAATGATTTGGTTCTGTGCGCTGGACAAAACGTCACCACGATCAACGGCGGTACCTCGTCTCTCCTCGGAGGTGCGGACCAATAATCCGTCTTCTGAACTTGTTCGTCGTCGTCGTCCCCTCCCACACACACACACACACACACACACACACACACACACACACACACACACACACACACACACACACACACACACACACACACACACACACACACACACACACACACACACACACACACACTCTCTACTTCTCCTGCGTGTAATCTTTCATCCTAGGTCCACACAGGTTTGGTTTTTGGTCTGTTTCCCGTTCTGTCTTGGCTCGTGTTTTTCTTAAAGCTCCAACGGTCGACCAGCGTCGCCCCCCCCATTAAATAAAAATAAAAAAACGAATACAGAAAGATAATAAAGACACCTTGCTCCTTCTCCCTCGATGTGGTGGTGGGAACAACTGAAGCGACATGGGGAGCCGTGTGGTTTGCTTCGGTAGTGTCGGGGACCCCTGACGTGAGAGACGGAGAGATGGGCGTGTCTGACTCATGCGCCGTGCGCCCCCCCCCCCCCCCCCTCCCCCTTTTACCGTAAAGTCTACATCACCGCGAATATGGACGGCGTTCTATCTGCGAACGACGACGTGATGCACGTTTTTAAACGGCACCTGCTCTAAGTAGCCCACGTGAGATAATTAAGGACATCATTAATTCATAAGTGGCACGTGGCTGTAGTTTATACCTTAATCATGCCATAAAATGCAACAAAATATCAAAAATCATGTCTCATGATATTAAATAGTCCAATTAGATGTACTCTAAGATAGAGCTTAATATATACTATGTAAATATGTTATAGGCTAAAGTTTGTGTAATGAACCAGTCGACGGAGTGAATTTCTACCATTTAAAGGACTAGTGCACCCCCTGACGGTCAAAGTAGGCATTGCACATCAGCCCGGTGATACAATATCCAATATCGCTGACCTCAAATATGACAAAATAGAAACAACAGAAACAATAAAGTTTAGAACATTAATCTATTGTTTTGAATATATTCAACAAATTATGATGGGGACAAAATCCACCATTTCAAAGAGTGGTGGGGACATGTCCCCAGCGTAAAGGACACCATTGGGTGTTGTGATGGCTGTATATGTTTGAATAAAGTTATTTTGTTTTGTGAGAATTACCTAAAGGAAAACAGCATTTGGCTGGACTTTTAAGTTGCTCCTTCTATATATTTTACAAATGGTTTGTGTGGCATAATGTGTGAGGAATACAGCTTATTTGTTTAAATCAACTATTTTATATTCATGAAAGGAGTCTGTGGTGATTCCCCATTCCCACCACTGGGTATCGCTACAACACTGATTATGGGAAAGCTGCTTGTATGTGCCAGGGCATAGGTAGTAGACTACAGCAAAGATGTGTCAAAAGGGACTATTCTGAACTACCTACATTTAACTTAAAGTAGTTCAAATATTAGACTAAAATAATCTAAATAGTACCTATGTAATGTCAACACACGTAATGTGTAGGCACGACAATAATTAACACAATCCTAGATGAGCTAGAAAGGAGAGCAGAGATTGGAGAGAGGAGGAAGAGAAGGGAGAGGAAGGAGAGAGGAGAAACTAAGATGAGAGGATGGAGAGGAGAGCTGTCAAGACAAAGTCACAGCACTCACACACATTGGGTGAATCTTTACATGTAGTCACCGTGACCTTTGTGTAAGGTGTAACACATGTTGGGTTGTTGTATGGTGGACATTAAGTCGTTGACTGGCTCATCAGCTACAAACTTGTGCAATCGATCAGTGATTTTAATCCTTACTTGAATTCCATATTTTGTAAAAGGGTTTTTAGGCAACGTTTTTTTTATATCCCACTGAGAATGTACCTATTCCACTGAATACATAGTGTACTGAGATTGTACACATTCCACAGAAAATGTCCCCAGTCTACTTTTGGTAAATCTTTATTCAAATCTGAAAACTGTACACATTTTTTAATGTGTTGTCAAACATGATTCAAAAGAATAAACTAATTGAACTATTTGGTTTGAGGTGATGGCAGCCATCCGAATATCAGAACCAAAAACGGTCCCTGAAACAGCTCAGTTGTCCCAATTCCACATATAAAGAAAAACACACAAAATGGGTAAAAATTAAAACATGTTTATTTATGAAACAACAAGTGTTCAAACATGCATTTCAAGCCCTCAAGGATTAAAACTCAAAAACCCCCATGGGGAAAAGAGAAACCTTTAAAAAATAAAAGTGGAGCAACCAAGGGACAAGTCTGGTTTAGCGCTAAATGAGTCTAGTTTAGGATTAAGGATGGTTGACTTAGTATAAAGTTTGAAATAGGTCATTTTAGGGGTGTTTGGGTATCCGTTATGTTTAGGCCCCGTTTGGTTTAGGCATTAGTTATTGTATTAAAGAATTATACGTTTAGGTATTAGGTGAGAGTTTACACATTTTAGAGATGTTTAGGTTTGAAGGTTACGTTTAGGTAAGCGAGTTTAGGTACTAGGTTAAGTTTTGGCCTTTATGACGTTTAGATTAGATGGCTACGTTTAGGTATTAGGTTGGATAATCCTATTTTATTTGTGGTTAAATTGAGGCCTTAGGGTTAGAAAGAAGGTTAAGATCAGGGCCCAGGTTTGCTTCCAGCCTTGTCCCTTTAGTCGCTCCCTTAAGAGGGCTCCCAGCTAAGGGTGTTGGAAATATAATAGCTGGGATCACAGATAGTGTACAGAAAAATCAACAAATCAAAAGATTGAGCTACACATACTTTCCCCAAAAGCTGGTGTGACATAATGGTTTGTTTTCAAAGTGAACAGTAAAGTGACATCAGTATGGTGTGTAGTAGGCAGTTGATGAGCTCTGCGTGGTTATGTTGGCTGTAGGTGTAGCCAGGGATCCTCAGGGTGGATGGGGAATAGGACACTGGAGTAGATCAACTGTTCAGGTCATCATACTGTGAAGTAAAAAGAAAAAAAGTAAGTTTCACATTGTGCTGGCTGATTTAGAAGACATATTGATCACCAAATGTGATTGGGCATTTAAAGATTCCTAAACACAGCACCACGCTTACCTTGCCATTTGGTCCATTTATCGAAGCTCTCACCCGGGTCTGAGCAAAACTTACCATGTTGAATATTCAAAGTAAAAATCACATAAGATTGCAAGTCAAGCATCTTACCTGGGTCCACATGGGGTCTTTAGGGCGCTGTACTGCAGGCCTTTGGTCCATCCTCTGCTCCGGGCCGCAGTCCTGAGTTTAAAGAACCAGTCAGTCATCGAGCCGCTTGGTGGTTTGACCGCTTGCACAATTATGACCCTGGTTATACTCTGTCTCTGCTTACTCTAGTAGCACCCACTACTAAGTTTCAAGTGATAGAAATGATCAAGTTACAATGTACTAGAGCTCCTAAACACATACCTAGTTGATCAGATTTACTCTATGAACCTTTACATCGGTTGAAGAGTTCACCTTACCTGGATGAGTAGCTGCTAGGTCTTAACACAAGCTGCAACTGCAAGGACCTCCAGCTGACCACCACCGCCAGGACCTCCAGCTGCGTCGCCTCAGTCCTTCTGAAACTTAACACATGCGCTCCATTTGCACATTTTACAAAAGGGGTCACCGCCAGAGGCCAAATCATACACGAAACCAGAATGCACTAAATAAAAATATATAAAATAAACCGTATGGCACAGAATGAATGCACTGTAGAAAATAACAAACCGTATGGCACAGAATGAAAGTGCATTGCAAAAAATAACAAACCACATGGCACAGAATGAATGTGCATTGCAGAAAATAACAAACCGTATGGCACAGAATGAATGCATTGTAGAAAATAAACCGTATGGCACAGAATGAATGCATTGTAGAAAATAATAAACCGTATGGCACAGAATGAATGTGCAGTGCAGAAAATAACAAACCGTATGGCACAGAATGAATGTGCATTGTAGAAAATAACAAACCGTATGGCACAGAATGAATGCATTGTACAAAATAAACCATATGGCACAGAATGAATGCATTGCAGAAAATAACAAACCGTATGGCACAATGAATGCATTGTAGAAAATAACAACCCGTATGGCACAGAATGAATGCATTGTAGAAAATAACAAACCGTATGGCATAGAATGAATGCATTACTGAAAATAACAAACCGTACGGCACAGAATGAATGTGCATTGCAGAATATAAACCGTATGGCACAGAATGAATGCATTGTAGAAAATAACAAACCGTATGGCACAGAATGAATGCATTGTAGAAAATAACAAACCGTAAAGCACAGAATGAACGTGCAGTGCAGAAAATAACAAACCGTATGGCACAGAATGAATGTGCAGTGCAGAAAATAACAAACCGTATGGCACGGGATGAAACCATCGTAGAAAACAACAAACCGTATGGCACAGAATGAATGTGCATTGTAGAAAATAACAAACTGTATGGCACAGAATAAATGTGCATTGCAGAAAATAACAAACCGTATGGCACAGAATGAATGCATTGCAGAAAATAACAAACCGTATGGCACAGAATGAATGCGCATTGCAGAAAATAACAAACCGTATGGCACAGAATGAATGCGCATTGCAGAAAATAACAAACCGTATGGCACAGAATGAATGCATTGCAGAAAATAACAAACCGTATGGCACAGAATGAATGTGCATTGTAGAAAATAAATCGTATGGCACAGAATGAATGTAAATTGCAGAAAATAACAAACCGTATGGCACAGAATGAATGCATTGCAGAAAATAACAAACCGTATGGCACAGAATGAATGCATTGCAGAAAATAACAAACCGTATGGCACAGAATGAATGCGCATTGCATAAAATAACAAACTGTATGGCACAGAATGAATGTGCATTGTAGAAAATAAACCGTATGGCACAGAATGAAAGTGCATTGCACAGAATGAAAACCACGTTGCACAGAATTCAACGTCAAGCATCAGCAGTTTGTAAGTGTATGGAAAGTTGTAAAAGCGAACCAGCAGCCAAACTTCAACCAGCTCATGAAATAATGAACGTTGGGTGACTCACTGTGAGGATCGTCCTTGAAGCTCCCGTTGGTGGCCACGTTGTCCGGATTGTTCAGTCGAAAGAGCACAACACACACATAAGCAACCGCAGGACCTTAGAGTCGCGTTAGAGAGCACGGAATGAAACCATCGTAGAAAATATCAAATCGTATGGCACAGAATGAATGTGCACTGTAGAAAATAACAAACCGTATGGCACAGAATGAATGCGCATTGCAGAAAATAACAAACCGTATGGCACAGAATGAATGCGCATTGCAGAAAATAAACCGTATGGCACAGAATGAATGCATTGTAGAAAATAACAAACCGTATGGCACAGAATGAATGTGCATTGTAGAAAATAACAAACCGTATGGCACAGAATGAATGTGCATTGTAGAAAATAAACCGTAAGGCACAGAATGAATGCATTGCAGAAAATAACAAACCGTATGGCACAGAATGAAAGTGCATTGCACAGAATGAAAGCACATTGCACAGAATTCAACGTCAAGCATCAGCATCTTGTAAATGTGTTGAAAGTTGTAAAAGCGAACCAGCAGCCAAACTTCAACCAGCTCATGAAATAATAAACGTTGGGTGACTCACTGTGAGGATCGTCCTTGAAGCTCCCGTTGGTGGCCACGTTGTCCGGATTGTTCAGTCGGAAGAGCACAACACACACATAAGCAACTGCAGGACCTTAGAGTCGAGTTAGAGAGCACGGAATGAAACAACCGTAGAAAATAAACCGTATGGCACAGAATGAATGTGCATTGCAGAAAATAAACCGTATGGCACAGAATGAATGTGCATTGTAGAAAATAACAAACCGTATGGCACAGAATTAATGTGCATTGCAGAAAATAACAAACCGTATGGCACAGAATTAATGTGCATTGCAGAAAATAACAAACCGTATGGCACAGGATGAAAGTGCATTGCAGAAAATAACAAACCGTATGGCACAGAATGAAAGCACATTGCACAGAATTCAACGTCAAGCATCAGCAGTTTGTAAGTGTATGGAAAGTTGTAAAAGCGAACCAGCAGCCAAACCTCCACCAGCTCATGAAATAATAAACGTTGGGTGACTCACTGTGAGGATGGTCCTTGAAGCTCCCGTTGGTGGCCACGTTGTCCGGATTGTTCAGTCGAAAGAGCACAACACACACATAAGCAACCGCAGGACCTTAGAGTCGCGTTAGAGAGCACGGAATGAAACCATCGTAGAAAACAACAAACCGTATGGCACAGAATGAATGCATTGCAGAAAATAACAAACCGTATGGCACAAAATGAATGTGCATTGTAGAAAATAACAAACCGTATGGCACAAAATGAATGTGCATTGTAGAAAATAACAAACCGTATGGCACAGAATGAATGCGCATTGCAGAAAACAACAAACCGTATGGCACAGAATGAATGTGCATTGCAGAAAATAACAAACCGTATGGCACAGAATGAATGTGCATTGTAGAAAATAACAAACCGTATGGCACAGACAGAAAACCACATTGCACAGACAGAAAACCACATTGCACCGATTTCAACATCATGACGCAGTCAAACTTCTGCAGTCAACAGCAGCTTGCAAGTGTATTGAGAATTTTGAAAGGGAAAGATCGGGAGAGTTTGCAAGTGCAAAGCAAGTACAGCATCTAACCATTTCTAATTCCAGCATGCCAACCATCTACCAAGCCAAAACCAACCTTCTACCAAGCCAAAACCAACCAATGAAACCAAACCTCAACATGCCCCCAGTCAGTAGTCTAGTTAGTCTGATGGATTTCCAAAAAACACAGAGGGTCCAGTGGGGTTATGGATGGAGCAAAAAAGTTCTCTGTGGATTCCTGAGGGAGGTAGAGCATCTGGAGAAAGCGCTGTGCCGTTCAATTGTCTAACGCAGCATGGATTGCACAGGATTGTCATTTCAACCTAGTGGAGGTCCTGTAGTCCAGTGGTGCTGTTAAAGAAAAAAAGAAAGCAATTGGCGAAAATAGTTGTATTCGCCAATTAGTCTACTTACCTCTTCATCCACGACTGTTTGCTTTCAACAGTTCCAGTTTGACCCAAAACGTCGTTGTTGCGCAATTGTTGCAGCTGTTCCTCCATTTTGCGTCCAGTTTCCAGAGCACACACACACACACTTCCCAGTGTTCACACGGTGGTTGTCGGTGCAGCGCCGGTAAAGTCAGTCGGTTAGTCCTCCCCAGTTAGGCCCAATACAAACACGTGTACACACTGCACTCACAACACAAGCTACAACTCCACATTTCAACTATAAATGAGCAAAACCAAATCGACTATGAGCGGTCAAATCCGGGGTAACTTTGAGGGGAAAGAACAGTGATATAGATTGTGAGTTAGGAGACGGGCAGAGTGTAATGTGTGCGGTGCACTGATGCACAATCACAGGCTGATCTGAAGCCAGCGGCCGAACACAACCAAACAAACAATCAAGCAGCTCATTAAACAATAAACGTCGGTGAAGCTCCCCCCGTTGGTGGCCACGTTGTCCGGATTGTTCATTCAAAAGCGCCCAAAACAAATACGCAACAGCGGGCACAACGTCTAATTAATAAAAGGTACAGACCTAAGCCATCGGTTACCGCAGTCAAACGCAAAAAAAAAGAAGTAATGGCCGATGCCACCTGGGAGCTATGTGCACGTCGGGGGCGACTCAGCTAAATTCAATTAAGAACTAATGACAACGAGGAGGTGATTGGCTGTCAGCGAGAAGCTCCACACGAGAAAGGGCCTCCGTATGGAGCGCAGCATATGAAGCACATTTATAGAATAAAAGCGCTCAAATAATAATGTATCGCTTCTTTTTATTTTTGGGGGGTCATAAATGACATCAGTATAATGTAGACATACGGAAATGTGATGATTGCAAGTATTGTTGTCTACTGTTGGAATCATTCTGTGCTGCGATCTTTGCCTATGTAAATACTTTGTGGACAAATTGTGAGTCAAATGCTTTATTGGTTAAGCATTGGTGGTTCAGTGGTAGAATTCTCGCCTGCCACGCGGGAGGCCCGGGTTCGATTCCCGGCCAATGCAAGGCACACTTTTGATTAGTTCTGAACGGCAAATAAAACCTTTTGTGTGAGGTTACCTCTTTCTGAACATCTAGCTGATGATGGCAAACTAAACTTCGTTTTTCCTCTAATTCAATTTTTTTTATTCATTAGTATGAATTAAAAAATAAGAAAAATAAACTTTCGTTAGCCAGTTTTGTATGGGGTTTGGAGTGGATCACAAGGTCACAGGTTCAAGACTGACCAGTGACAAACAAAATTAAAAAAAATGCACAAGCACTGTTCTGCTTTAATGGATGTATTTAAGATCTCTTGCGTGAATATAATTATCCTTGTGCCGTATTTACACACACACATTTTAATGGGAATGTTCTGTTTATTGTGCTATTATCTATTACTCCATTATCATAGCCATAGAACTATTCACAGCACACCTGTCCACTCTTTACCACGCTATTTGTATATTTATTATTTGTATTGTGAAGTGTAGGCTCAATTTAGCTTCAGCCTCCACCTTCACAGAAGTGTTTTATCTATAAAACACTGATATTATTCATTTAAATGACAAAAAGAAATCCAAACTAAGCTACTGTTTGTTAAACCACTAATGTTGCATGGCAGAAAAAAGACTGACATCTAAAATGTTCAGTTAAAAAAGAACTGTCAATATTATATATAAAAGACTAACATCTGACATCTAAAATGTTCAGTTAAAAAAGAACAGTCAATAACATATATATATATATATATATATATATATATACATACATATATACAGTATGTACGCGCTCAAAAATATATATTACAGTATGTTGCTTTCTTTTCTTCTTTTCTGGCTAGGGGCGTGTGGAAGCACTGCAGAGGGGACAGCAAACATCTATCCGCTACACGCTAAAACACCAGTGTAGAGGTTATTACAGCTGCACTAACCAGAGGGGAAGAGCCGGTCCTGACAGATGACACAGTGGGGCTGGATGGGGGCAGAGAGAAAGGGGAGATAGGCCTGATATATCACAAATAAAAAAAATACTCCTCCTTCTTGCTCACATACACCGACTGCTCCTAAAATAACTAAACTTTGGTTATATTGGTGACTGTGGGTTATTGTCAAACAATCCCCGTCGGGGAATTGAACCCCGGTCTCCCGCATGACAGGCGGGGATACTGACCACTATACTAACGAGGACCTGTTGCAATGAGAATACCTCGACATTGGTAAGCGCATTGACGTCTACAGGTGTTTTACGGCAACTTAAACGCTTTGTGTGACGTCTCCTCTTTCTTGACATCTAGCTGATGAGGGCGAACTAAACTTTAGAGTAATTTGATATGAAGATGTTATTTCGCTTGTCATTAAAACTTCTGTCAGAAGTGGGATTTGAACCCACGCCTCCAGAGGAGACTGCGACCTGAACGCAGCGCCTTAGACCGCTCGGCCATCCTGACTATGATATAATTTGTCCAAGAGTTGATCGTTGCGTAAATTTCGTTAAACTTGTCACTGAAATCAAAGATCACTTCTTGCTCACAGACACCGACTGCTCCTAAAGTAACACAACTTTGATTGTACTGGTGACTGTGGGTAAATGTCAAACACTCCCCGTCGGGGAATTGAACCCCGGTCTCCCGCGTGACAGGCGGGGATACTGACCACTATACCAACGAAGAACTGTTGGAATGAGAACACCTCGACAGAAGTAAGCGTATTGACGTCTATCGGTGTACATTATATATTCAACACTTGACAACACTTGCCATGGCAAGTTTTTCATCATCTTTGTTATTATCTCCCATGACAGAGATAATAACAAAGATGATGAAAAAGACACAGAAAGATGATGAGAGAGTGAAGGACCAGTGTGCCATAGAGATAAATTGTAAGATAAGAGAGAGAGAGAGAGAGAGAGAGAGAGAGAGAGAGAGAGAGAGAGAGAGAGAGAGAGAGAGAGGGAGAGGCAATAGACAGAGAGAGAGAGAGGAAGAGAGGGAGAGGCATGCAATAGACAGAGAGAGAGAGAGAGAGAGAGAGAGAGAGAGAGAGAGGGAGAGAGGGAGAAGCATGCAATAGACAGAGAGAGAGGGAGAGAGGGAGTGGCATGCAATATACAGTGTGAGATAGAAAGATTAAGGGAGGCAGAGAGAAAGAGTGAAAGAGAGAGAGTGAAAGAGAGATATTAACTTTAATTTATAGTTTGGATGGAAGACACAGAGATAATGGTGTTGACAGAGACACACATCGATGACAGTCAGCTTCACTGTAGGAGAGAGGGAGGGAGAGGGAGAGAGAGGAAGATATTATTCAGAGTTATTCAGTACAATACAGATTGAGAATGTAGATATTCTACTAAATGCATATTGTATTTTGTATGATCCTATTCCACAGAATATGTCCCATTTTACTTTTGTAAATTTGAATTGAAATCAAAAAAGTTTACAAACATTTTATTACATTGTCATTCACAATTCAGAAGTATAAATTGATGTAAAGATTTTGTTTAAAAACCTAGAGTGTTATCAAAATGAACACTTCACATTGTCAATATTTTCTACTTGCTGTAATCGTTTTGAATTATAAAGGTTTAAAAAAACAGTAACAAGAGGAGAGGGGACAGAGAGATGGAGAGAGATATGAACTTTAACTAAACATTTAGATTGGAAGACACAGGCCCAATGCTGTTGACACAGAGACATCGATGACAGTCAGCTTCACTGTAGGAGAGAGGGAGGGAGAGGGAGGGAGAGAGGGAGAGAGGGAGAGAGAGGGGAGCATAGAGCGAGAGATAAAGGGAGAGAGAGGGAAGGTGGAAGAGAGAGTGGGGAGAGAGACAGGAAGGGAGGGGAAGAGAGGTGAAGAGAGAGGAGAGAGACTGAGAGGGAAGGAGAAAGAGAGGGGAGAGAGAGAGGGGAGGATAGAGCAAGAGAGAGAGGGAGGGAGAGAGAGTGAGGGGGAGAGAGGGGATGATAGAGTAAGAGAGAGAAAGAGGGAGAGAGAGCGAGGGGGAGCGGTAGAGAGGGGGAGGGAGGGAAAGAGGGAGAGGTAAAGAAAGGAGAGACACTGGGAGGGAATGAGAAAGGGTGGGAGAGAGTGAGAGGAGGGAAAGAATGAGTGAAGGATGGAGAGAGAGCGAGGAAGAGTAAGAAGAACAGGTGTTCTACTGAATACATATTGTACTGAGAATGTACCTATTCAACTGAATACATATGTGGGAGTGTGTGTGGATGGTGGCTGGTTTAAGCAGCCTCACCTGGCCCGAGTCAGACTGATTGGACTCTGAGGGCTGGGTGAGGCTGCACACCTGTTGCTCATAAAGCAATCAGTGTGCAACAGGTTAAACCAGCCATCACCACACACACTCAGGGAGATCTCCGGCATGGCAGCATGGAGCACCATCTGCATGCCTCATTATATGCAACCTTTACAATAAACCGGTTCAACATCACCACCCTGTGTCCATTGGTTTGGAGGAGCCCGAGGAAAGTCACCTAGGTGGAGTATGGGAGCCACCAAGGTGGCGTGTAGTAGTGGACATTGCTACACACCCCTACCCCAATATCAACCCAAAACCCACCCCATCACCACCCTAACAGAAACAATCCCCCAACACCACCCCAACACCAACACCAACCCTACCCCAACACCACCCCAACACCACCCCAAAACCACGCCAACGACACACAACCTAACACCAACATAACCCCAACACCACCCAACCCCAACACCAACACCATCCCAAACACCACCCCAACATCACCCAACACCACCTCAACTACACCCCAAGACCACCCCAACATCAACACCACCCCAACACCACCCCAACCCCAACATCAACCCAAAACCACCCCGACACCACCCTAACACCAACAATCCCCCAACACCACACCAACAACAACCCTACCCCAACACCACCCCAACACCACCCCAACACCACGCCAACGACACACAACCTAACACCAACATAACCCCAACACCACCCAACCCCAACACCAACACCACAACAACACCATACCAAACCCAACACCACCCCAACACCAACACCACCCCAACACCAACTCCTCCCCAACACCACCCCAACACCAACACCACCCCAACACCAACACCAACACCACCCCAACACTCTCCCAACACCACCCAACACATACACTACCCCAACACCACCCCAACACAAACACCGTCACAAAACCAACACCACCCCGACACCACCCCAACATCAACACCACCCTAACACCACCCCAACACCACCGAACCACAAACACCAATCCAACACCAACACTACCCCAACACCACTCCAACACCACCCAACACTAACACCAGCCCAAAACCAACACCAACCCAACACCACCACAAAACCACAACACCCCAACACCAAAACCACCCCTACACCACCCTAACATCAACACTATCCCGACACCATCACCACCCCAACACCACCCAAACCCCATCACCATCCCAACATAAACACCACCCCAACACTACCCCAAAACAACCCCAACACCTCACCACCCCAACACTAACACCACCTCAACACCACCCAACACCAACACAACTTCAACACCACCCACACCCCAACACCACCCCAACACCACCCTAACTCCACCCCAACACCATCACAACACCAACACCACTTCAACACCACCCTCACCCCAACACCAACACTACCCTAACACCACTCTAACACCAACACCACCCCAACACAACCCCAAAACCAACACAACTTCAACACCACCCACACCCCAACACCACCCCAACACCACCCTAACTCCACCCCAACACCATCCCAACACCAACACCACTTCAACACCACCCTCACCCCAACACCAACACTACCCTAACACCACTCTAACACCAACACCACCCCAACACAACCCCAAAACCACCCCAACCCAACACCATTTCAAAACAACCCCAACACCAACACCACCCCAACACCACCCGAACACCAACACCACCCAAACACCACCCAACACCACCCAATACCACCTCAACTACACCCCAAGACAACCCAAACATCAACACCACCCCAACACCACCCCAACCCCAACATCAACCCAAAACCACCCCGACACCACCCTAACACCAACACCACCCCAACACCACCATAACACCAACACCACCGCAACACCAACACCAACCCTACCCCAACACCACCCCAAAACCTTGCCAACGACACACAACCCAACACCAACATCACCTCAACACCACCCAACACCATTCCAAAACCATCACCACCCGGACACCACTCCAACACCAAAACCACCCCAACACCAACTCCTCCCCAACACCACCCCAACACCAACACCACCCCAACACCAACACCACCCCAACACCAACACCAACACCACCCCAACACTCTCCCAACACCACCCAACACATACACTACCCCAACACCACTTCAACACAAACACCGTCACAAAACCAACACCACCCCGACACCACCCCAACATCAACACCACCCTTACACCACCCCAACACCACCGAACCACAAACACCAATCCAACACCAACACTACCCCAACACCACTCCAACACCACCCAACACTAACACCAGCCCAAAACCAACACCAACCCAACACCACCACAAAACCACAACACCCCAACACCAAAACCACCCCTACACCACCCTAACATCAACACTATCCCGACACTATCACCACCCCAACACCACCCAAACCCCATCACCATCCCAACATAAACACCACCCCAACACTACCCCAAAACAACCCCAACACCTCACCACCCCAACACTAACACCACCTCAACACCACCCAACACCACCCCAACACCAACACAACTTCAACACCACCCACACCGCAACACCACCCCAACACCACCCTAACTCCACCCCAACACCATCCCAACACCAACACCACTTCAACACCACCCTCACCCCAACACCAACACTACCCTTACACCACCCTAACACCAACACCACCCCAACACAACCCCAAAACCACCCCAACCCCAACACCATTTCAAAACAACCCCAACACCAACACCACCCCAACACCACCCGAACACCAACACCACCCAAACACCACCCAACACCACCCAATACCACCTCAACTACACCCCAAGACCACCCAAACATCAACACCACCCCAACACCACCCCAACCCCAACATCAACCCAAAACCACCCCGACACCACCCTAACACCAACACCACCCCAACACCACCATAACACCAACACCACCGCAACACCAACACCAACCCTACCCCAACACCACCCCAAAACCTTGCCAACGACACACAACCCAACACCAACATCACCTCAACACCACCCAACACCATACCAAAACCAACACCACCCGGACACCACTCCAACACCAAAACCACCCTAACAACACCCCAACACCACCCCAACACCACCCCAGCACCAACACCACCTCAACCCAACACCACACCGCCCCAACACCTACACAAACACCACCCCAATACCACCCAACACCACCCCAACACCAACACAACACCACCCGAACACCAACACCACCCCAACACCACCTAACACCAACACCACCCCAACATCACCCCAACACACCACTACCCCAAGACAATCATCAGCCCAACATTAACACCACCCAACACCACCCCAACACCAACACCACCCCAACACACACACCACTTCAACACCACCACCACCCCAACACCACACCACCCCAAAACCACCCCAACCCAAACCCCACCCCAAAACCACCCCAACACAACCCTAACACCACCCTTACACCACCCCAACACAAACAACACCCATAAACCACCCCAACACCACACCAACCCAACACCAACACCACCCCAACACCTCCCAAAACCAACACCAACCCCACCACAACACCAACCCAACACCAACCACAACACCACCCTAACCTCACCCCAACACCACCCAACATCACCCCAACGCCAACACCACTTCAACACCACCCACACCCCACACCCCAACACCAACACCACCCCAACACCACCCTATCTCCACCATAACACCAGCCCAACACCACCCCAAATCCACCCCAACACCACCCCAACACCACCCCAACCCCAACACCACCCCAACACCTAAACCACTTCAACACCACCCTCACCCCAACACCAACATCACCCCAACCTCCACACCACCCCAACACCACCCCATCCCAAACACCACCCTAACACCACCCCAACACCAACACCACCCCAAAATCAACACCACATTAAAACCACCCCAAAACCATCCCAACACAAACACCACCCCAACACCAACACCACCCCAACACCACCCTAACACTAACACCACCCCAACACCACCCCAACACAACACCAACCAAACACAAACACCACCCCAACGCCAACCCCAACATGACCCCAACAACACACCACACCGCCCAAACACCAACACCATCACCACCCCAACACTATATTACCCCAACACCATCACCACCCCAACACTAACACCACCCCAAAACCACCCAACACCACCCCAAAACCACCCCAACCCCAACCCCACCCCAACACCAACCCAACTCCACACCAACTCCATCCCAACCCCAACACCACCCCAACACCACAGCACCCCAACACCGACACCACCCTAACACTAACACCACCTCAACTCCACCCCAACACCACCCTAACACCAACAGACCCCAAACCCCAACACCACCCCAACACCACCATACCACCACCCCAACACCAACACCACCCCAACACCACCCCAACTCCACCCCAACACCACCCTACACCAACACCACCTTAACACCAACCCCACCCCAACACCACCCCAACTCCACCCCAACACCACCCCAACACCACCCCAACACAAACACCAACACCACCCCAACACCAACACCACCCCTACACCACACCAACACCACCCCAACACCAACACCACCCCTACACCACACCACACAAACACATACATCACCCCAACACCACCCCAACCCCATCACCATCCCAACATAAACACCACCCCAACACCAACACCACCCCAAAACTACCCCAACACCTCACCACCCCAACACTAACACCACCCCAACACCACCCAACACCACCCCAACATCAACACTACTTCAACACCACCCACACCCTAACACCAAAACCACCCCAACAGCACCCTAACTCCACCAAAACACCACCCCAACACCAAAACCACTTCAACACCACCCTCACCCCAACACCAACACCACCCCACACCACCCCAACACCACCCCATCCCAAACAGCACCCTAACACCACCCCAACACCAACACCACCCCAACACCAACACCACCTTAACCCCACCCCAAAACCCTACCAACACCAAACCAGCACAGTGCACACACGAGCAGCAGAGCTATGAGAGCAGCAGACAGCGGAATCAGTCAGAGTAGGAAGTTTGGTGTGTGTGTGTGTGTGTGTGTATGTGTGTGTGCTTGTGGGTGTGTGTGTGTTGCATCAATATAGACATGATTATTAAGCTGCATTTGCGACCCACATAAACGTAATATTATGAAACGCAAAAATTTGAATTTATTTTCAAACGTAGGTTAACCCACCCCTAGGTATTTTATTTAGTTACAAATCCAACTAGATTTTGTTATGTGTGTGTGTGTGTGTGTGTGTGTGTGTGTGTGTGTGTGTGTGTGTGTGTGTGTGTGTGTGTGTGTGTGTGTGTGTGTGTACTACGTGGTAGGGGCAAGGAGGGAACTTGGATTGGGCCTAAGTCTCTTAACCTCAGGGTTCAGAGGATAGCCTAGCATCATAGAGCCAGAGTCTAGGGTCATGGGGTCAAGGTCCCTCTGTCATGGGGGAGGTTGTTAGAGTCATCCAACATTAGCTCACATCCAACAGTTCACCTCCCTGCTCAAGCTTTGACACACTCTGTGTTTTAAGATGCCTCGACCAAGTGCAAATATATAAATATACACACACACACACCTATACACACACACACACACGCACACATACACACACACACACGTTCCCTAGTTTCTGCCCCAGTTTGTCGGTTCGGATGGGGGGGGGGGGGGGGGGGGGGGGGAGGATGCTGTAACCCCATTCACTACATGTATTTCCTGTGTCGTTAGTATAATGTTTGTCTGTGTTAATTAGTAACTCTGGTCACCTGTGTTCCATGTATTGGAAGTTCTCTAGCTGCTGGCCCAGTTTGTCTGTTCCTTGTTTGTTGTAGGTTTGTTTCTGTCTGTGTACATGAAGTAAAGGTTCCTTTTGCACCCACCCCTCTGAGTCTGATGTCTGCATTTGGGTTCACCTCCCTGCACAAGCTGTGACACACTCAGTGTTTTAAGATGCCTCGACCAAATGCAAATATATATCCATATATTAACCTCCCTCCCCTCTCGCTATCACTCGCTTCGTCTCCCTTCCTCCTCCATCAGAGTATTTTGTATTTGTGTATTCCCAACATGTTTGCCTACAGGGATTTACATAATCAGTATCTGTCATGAATAAAAAAAAAATTCTAACCATAAGAGACTTGAGACTAGACTTGGACTTACAAACATCAACCTTTCATTCAGAACGAGGACAAACCACTGTAATATTAACTTCATTACGCCCACATCATATCATAAATATGTGTTGTTTGTTCAAATAGATGCAGTGTGTTTGTTTTGTTATCAGTAGCCTACATTTATTGTACCAAAATCATCATATGCACTAACTTTTACCATATTCACATTAAATGCATTTTTAATTGACATTCTTTTACTGATTTTATCCAATGAAGATTGTCAGTGATCTTCAAATCATCACACACACACACGTCACTGGACACACATACACCCACACATACACACATCAACACCAAGAAACCATGCAACAATGTAATGCTGTCATTATTCAAATGTCTGAGCTGTAATTTACCCACGTTAAACACACACACACACACACACACACACACACACACACACACACACACACACACACACACACACACACACACACACACACACACACACACACACACACACACACACAACATGTATTTAAGTTCTCTAGTTTCTGCCTGGGGCACTATATAAATATTTCTCTCTCTCTCTCTCTCTCTCTCTCTCTCTCTCTATCCTTCCTATTTGTATATTCACAGACTGTTTGCCTACAGGGATTTAAATAACCCTGCAGTTTTTATTATCCAACCCTCTGCTTGTTTAAGCATCTGATTTTGTAAGGTCATAAACATTGATACTAAGTGCTTGGCTTTGTTACTTTAATATTAAATACTCATGAATATTAATATTACTTAAGAACATTTTGTTCTGTTCTGGAGACATGGGTTCAACTCCCACCAAAAACAACCACCCCCACACCAGCACCACCCCAACATCAACACCACCCCAACACCACCTCAACTCCCACCAACACCAAATCCACACCAACACCAAATCCTCCCCAACACTATCACCACACCACCCAAACACCATCCCCACATAAACACTACCCCAACACCAACACCACCACAACACTACCCCAACACTACCCCAACACCATCACCACTTCAACACCACCCCGACACATACACCACCCAAACACCACCCAATACCAACCCTACCCCAACTCCACCCCAACACCAAAACCACCCCAACACGACCCCAAAACCACAACACCCCAACACCAACACCACCCTAACATCGACACCATCCCGACACCAATTCCTCCCCAACACCACCTTAACACCACCCCAACCCCAACACCACCCCAACCAAACCATATTACCACCTCAACACCACCTCGACACCACCCTGACACCACCCCACACCCCACACCTCCCAACTCCAACACCACCCTAACTTCACCCCAACACCACCCTAACCCCAACACCACACCATCCCAACACCACCCCAACACTAACTCCACCCCAACACTACCCCAACACCAACACCACTTCAACACCACCCTCACCCCAAGACCAATACCACCCTAACACCAACACCACCCCAACATCACCACAACACCAACCCTACCCCAACACCACTCCAACACCACCCTAACCCAACACCATACCGCCCCAACACAACACCACCCCAACACCAACACCACCCCAACACCAACACCACCTCAACTCCAACATCACCCTAACACCACCCCAACACCAACACCACCCCGACACCATCCCAACACCACCCCAAAATCACCCCAACACCACACCACCCAAACAACACCCCAAAATCACCCCAACACCACACCACCCAAACACCACCTCAACACCACCCAACACCTCCCAACTCCAACACCACCCTAACTCCACCCCAACACCACCCTAACACCAACACCACACCATCCCAACACCACCCCAACACAAACACCACTTCCACAACCCAACACCAACACCACCCTAACTCCACCCCAACACTACCCCAACACCAACACCACTTCAACACCACCTTCACCCCGAGACCAAGACCACCCTTACACCAACACCACCCCAACATCACCACAACACCAACCCTATCCCAAGACCACCCCAACACCACCCAACACCAACACCACCCCAATACCAGCATCATCCCAAAACCAACACCACCCGGACACCACTCCAACACCACCCTAACACCAACCTAACCCAACACCATACCGCCCCAACACCACCCCAATACCTCCCAACACCAACACCGCACCAAAACAACACCACCCCAACCCCAACACCACCCAACACCAACACCACCCCGACACCATCCCAACACCTACAGCACATTAAAACCACCCCAACACCAACAAAATCCCAACACCACCCCAAAATCACCCCAACACCACACCACCCAAACACCACCTCAACACCACCCAACACCTCCCAACTCCAACACCACCCTAACTCCACCCAAACACCACCCTAACACCAACACCACACCATCCCAACACCACCCCAACACAAACACCACTTCCTCAACCCAACACCAACACCACCCTAACTCCACCCCAACACTACCCCAACACCAACACCACTTCAACACCAACACCACCCCAACTTTAACTTTTTTTGGGTTATGGGGTGGTGCCTCAGTGTCTCTATCAGTTATAGTCTCTCTCTCTCTCTCTCTCTCTCTCTCTCTCTCTCTCTCTCTCTCTTTCCTCAGCTCTCTCTCTGTTACTCTCTCTATCTCTCTTTCCTCAGCTCTCTCTCTGTCTCTCTCTCTCTTTGCTCAGATCTCTCTTTCTGTCTCTCTCTCTCCTCCTCAGCTCTCTCTGCCTCTACCTCTCTCCTCAGCTCTCTTCCTCTCTCTCTCAGATCTCTGTCTCTCTGTCTCCCTGTCTCCCTCTACCCCTCTTTCTTTCCTCAGCTCTCTCTTTCCTCAGCTCTCGCCCACTCTACTTCCTCAGCTCTCTCCTCCTCTCCTTTCTCAGCCCTCTTGCTGTCTCTCTCTCTGTCTCTCTCTCTTTCCTCAGCTCTCCTTCTGTCTCTCTCTATCTCTCTTTCTTTCCTTAGTTCTCTTTCTGTCTCTCTAAGTCTCTCTTTCCTCAGCTCTCTGTCTCTCTCTTTCCTCACAGCTCTCTCTCCCTCCCCTTCCTCAGCTCTCTCCCCCCTCTCCTTCCTCACTTGTCTCTCTCTGTCTGTCTCTCTCTATCTCTCTTTCCTCAGCGCTCTCGCTGTCTCTCTGTCTCTCTGTCTCTCTGTCTCTCTCTTTCCTCAACTCTCTCTCTGTCTCTATCTCCTTCTCTCCCTCACCCTCTCTCTTTCCTCAGCACTTTCGCTGTCTCTCTCTCTGTCTCTCTCTTTCCTCAGCTCTCTGTCTCTCCCTCCCTCTCCCCCTCTCTCTTTCCTCAGCTCTCTCGCTGTCTTTCTCTGTCTCTCTCTCCTTCTGCCCCCCTCTCTCTTTCCTCAGTTCTCTCTCCCCCTCTCCTTCCTTAGCTCTCTCTCTCTCCTCATCTCTATAACGCGTCCTGTGAAGCCCTTCAGATCTGTGGTCAAGCTCACTGTCTCTCTCTCTCTCCTCATCTCTATAACGCGGCCTGTGAAGCCCTTCAGATCTGTGGTCAAGGGCGTTCTAAAATGATTGACCTGATGGGACGTGTTGCCCTGGCCGAGAACATATTTCACAAATACATTCAATAATTATTCTGATGACATGGAAAAAAACACAAGACTACGCACACACACACGCCACACAACCACAGATCCCAGATAAGACTCACGGTGTAGCGTCCTGTAGCTATACATATCTGGAGAGGCAGCGGTGCAGAATGAAATGCATGATCAGAAGATAAATAAGTTACTGGGTGTGAGGAAACATCCTGTGAGATCTATACCAGTTTACCCAACAGAGCCATACAGCCAAATACAAACATGTTGCCCTGGCTTATGAATATCTTACTTTTAATAAAAGTGGTCTGACAGCAACAGTTTATTAATATTGTTAACCATCAAATTAATCATACTTGTATAACGTCTAATAGGTATTATTGTTATATTTTTATTTAGGAACTATGATAATTAGTATTATTGTTTGACATAATCATGTCATAATAATGATACAAACATTATTAATAATAGTTATGTGTGTATTTCATATTCTATTAGAAAGTATTTTGTTTATAGCCTTATTAGTAGGGCTATTATTTTAAATAATCTTCCATAGTTATTTAAATTTTATTATAAAATATTTATTATTGTTATGTTTTTATTATTATTTGATTCAGTTTATTATATTAGACATAACAACCAAATAATCATGACTATAATGATACATGTATTTCATATTACATTTTAAATACAATACTAATAATACTGTTTAATGTTTATCATTAACAACAACAGTAAAGATTTAGCAGCCTAATCATGTCTTGTTCTCCCGTCAGATGCCTGTGAACTCACACTGGACCTCTCTCTCCTTAGCTCTCTCTGTTTCTCTCTTCCTCTCCCCCTCTCTCTCTTTCCTCAGTTCTCTCTCCTCTCAGCTCTCTGTCTCTCTCTCCCCCTCTCTCTCTCTTTCCTCAGTTCTCTCTCCCCCTCTCCTTCCTCGGCTCTCTCTCTCTCCTTATCTCTATAACGCGGCCTGTGAAGCCCTTCAGATCTGTGGTCAAGCTCACTGTCTCTCTCTCTCTCCTCATCTCTATAACGCGGCCTGCGAAGCCCTTCAGATCTGTGGTCAAGCTCACTGTCTCTCTCTCTCTCCTCATCTCTATAACGCGGCCTGCGAAGCCCTTCAGATCTGTGGTCAAGCTCACTGTCTCTCTCTCTCTCCTCATCTCTATAACGCGGCCTGTGAAGCCCTTCAGATCTGTGGTCAAGGGCGTTCTAAACTGATTGACCTGATGGGACGTGTTGCCCTGGCCGAGAACATATTGCACAAATACATTCAATAATTATTCTGATGACATGGAAATAAAACACAGGACTACGCACACACACACGCCACACAACCACAGATCCCAGATAAGACTCACGGTGTAGCGTCCTGTAGCTATACATATCTGGAGACGCAGCGGTGCAGAATGAAATGCATGATCAGAAGATACATAAGTTACTGGGTGTGAGGAAACATTCTGTGAGATCTATACCAGTTTACCCAACAGAGCCATATAGCCAAATACAAACATGTTGCCCTGGCTTATGAATATCTTACTTTTAATAAAAGTGGTCTGACAGCAACACAGAGTTTATTAATATTGTTTACCATCATAATTAATCATACTTTTGTAACATGTAATAGGTATTATTATTCTATTATTATTGAGTAATTATGATAATTAGTATTAGTATTGTTTGACATAATCATATCACAATAATACAGACATTATTACTAGTTATTATGTGTGTATTTCATTTTCCATTAGAAAAAAGTACTTTCTTTATTATAGCCTCATTATCAGGCCTATTATTTTAAATATTTTCCATAGTTATTTATATTTGAAATGAAGATTATAGAACTATTAGTCTTACTATTTAATAGTATCATTATATGAGACATAAGAACATAATAGTGATGGTAATACTGACATTATTAATCATAGTAATTAAACATGCATTTCATATTCAGACCATGATATAAAATAATTGTTATTTTATTATTAATGCTATTTTTATTATTTAATTCAGTTTATTATATTAGACATAACAACCTAACAATCATGACTGTAATGATGCATGTATTTCACATTACATTTTAACTACAATACTATTATTACTGTTTATTGTTTGTCATTAACAACAACAACAACAACAATAAAGATTTAGCAGGCTAATCATGTCTTGTTCTCCCGTCAGATGCCTGTGAACTCACACTGGACCCAAACACAGCCCACAGACAACTCTCTCTGTCTGAGGACAACAGAAAGGTGACGCGGGTTAGAGAGGATCAGTCGTATCCTGATCACCCAGAGAGATTTGACTACTGGACCCAGGTGTTGTGTAGAGAGGGTCTGACTGGCCACTGTCTCTCTCTCTCTCTCTCTCTCTCTCTCTCTCTCTCTCTCTCTCTCTCTTTCTCTCTCTCTCTCTCTCCGGACGGCCGGGGAGTTTCCTCAACAGAACCATCCCGCCAAATACAGACGTGTTGCCCTGGCTTATAAATATTTTACTTGAAATGAACGCAGAAAACAGGAACACAGAGTTTTCACAAAAAGGTGTTTTATTTATTTATTGTAAATAATAAAACAGATAGTGGAGAACCAATGAAAGGAACACAACTGAGGTCAAAATAATAGAAACATGAATGAATGAGGTTCAACATAAAACTGGTTTGTGTGGATGTTAATTATGTATGTTAGAATGAAAAAAAGTAAAACAACATGACATATCTATGTATTCTTTATATATGTAACCCTGAGCCGCTGTCTCTGATGACGTTAGTAGAACAGATAGTCTTCACACAAATGATAAGCATCATTTAAAGCCTTAATTATAACTGCCTT
>JACYXH010000282.1:127500-162500 GCA_026745465.1 Lota lota | reverse complement strand
AATAGGCTGTAATAAAACATGTATCCTATTGTAAAAAAACTCAGAATACAATGTGCATGTAATGTAAATACAGTATTCTGTCCAACAAATATCAAGATATTAAAAACATCACGTAGGACTTTGTAGAACAGGCTATAATGGCTTTAAAAGATATGCAATACCAAACTTGAACTAAATAATTAGGATGGCATACAAGAGCTAGGTGATAGCAATAAATTAAGAAGCTGAATTTAACTAACCGGCCGCAAATCACCCGCATATTTTAAATACTTTGCCTTTTTCTCTTTGTTTGCACTAGTTTCAATTTGAGCTGGTTAAAGGTTTTTTGTTCTCCTCTGCAAGCTCCGCCCCCGACTCGTTTATCTCTGAGCTGGAGTGTCTTCCCCTCCCTGGGAAATCTTTGTAGATACTGCTGTGATATTCAACCATGTATGAAAAGGCAGGCAAGAAAACTGGGTCTGAATCTTCTGGGTCGCCCTCTAGTGGACAGGTATTAGAGAGAGTGAAGGGAGTGTTTTGATGGTTCATCTCTAGATATGTGTTGTACAACGTTCACTCATCTCGTCCTGGTGTCTTCTGGTTCAGTGATGCCCGCGAAGGAGGAGGCCCCCAGCATCACAGAGTTCCACTCCTCTACCAAGGTGTTGCCCGTGGGCCACACCGCCCAATTCTCCTGCGATGCCGGCGGCACGCCGGAGCCCACCGTCGAGTGGCTACACAACGGCAGGCCCCTGGAGAGGGACAGCACAGACAACCAATCAGAGCCTGCGGCCTGGGTGGAGAGGGGGTTCCTCTTCGTCAGAGGTGTGAAGTATGGTGTGAACACGGTCTGCTGCATGGCGACCAACAGCGCTGGCTCGGCCAATCACACCGCAGAGCTGCTCGTTGTTGGTAAGATCTGGATCCAATGAGAGATGTTTGTTGTTGATGTATTCATAGCATTGTTATTGATGTATTCTTAATATTGTTTTTGATATATTCATAGTATTGTTGTTGATATATTTTTTAATGTATTTTTTAATGTATTCATAACATAGATAGATAGATAGATAGATGTCAAATAGTTGTTTTTAGTTTTAAGATCATTTGAAGCCTGTGCTCTAACCAATTGAACCATTCAGAAATGAAAGGGCGCTTCTCGTACATTGTGTGGGGAGAACCCTGCTCTTATTACTAGTAGAGCATTACTGATGATGTTTATTCTCTTTAGATATTAATTATACATCAAATATCTGCTTTGTGGGGAAGATGGAAACATCTCATCAGTGTATTTCTGTGTTTTTAGCAGCTAATCAGAATCAAAATCAGAAACAGATGTTTGGCCAAGTAGGTTTTCACATACAGGAATTTGTTTTTGCCTTGGTGGTGCATAACAATAAACATTAAACCCATAATGGGACAAGACAGGCAAAAAGAAGGTGACTAATAATAATAATAATAATAATAATAATAATAAATAATAATAGAGAGAGATAAATAGATAACAGAATAGATGAGGTATTTATAATGGGAGTGCAAGTAACAGTCACAGTAATAAAGATAGTGCAAGTATAAGAGCACTGCAATGAGACTGTGTGTACGGTGTCAGTGGGAGACCAGATACATGACAGTCAGTGTCAGTAGGGGACGGGGCCTTGGTGGTGAGGCGAACTGCTGTAGGAAAGAACCTGTTGTGGTGGGAAGTTTTGGTCTTGATGGACCACAGCCTACTGCCGGAGGGAAATGTATGGAAGAGTTTGTGACCATGGTGGGAGGGGATGGCCATAATATTTTATAATCGTTCATAATAATCATGGCTTGTTCTCCCATCAGATGCCTGTGAACTCACACTGGACCCAAACACAGCCAGCAGACAACTCTCTCTGTCTGAGGACAACAGCAAGGTGACGAAGGTTGAAGAGGTGCAGTCGAATCCTGATCACCCAAAGATATTTGACTTCTGGGCCCAGGTGTTGTGTAGAGAGGGTCTGACTGGCCGCTGTTACTGGGAGGTACAGTGGGAAGGAGTTGTTGTTATAGGAGTGACATACAGAGGAATCACAAGGAGAGGAGGGGGTGATGACAGCAGGCTTGGATGGAACAACAAGTCCTGGAGTCTTGATTGTCATGATGATGGTTACTCTGCCCTGTACAACGGTAGAGAAACAGTCATACGTCTCCCCCTCCCTCGCTCTAACAGAGTAGGAGTGTATCTGGACCGGCCTGCTGGCACTCTGTCCTTCTACAGAGTGTCCCCAGATGTAGGAGGGTCCTCAGACACACTGACACACATCCACACCTTCCAGTCCACCTTCATCCAGGAGGACCTCCTCCCTGTGTTTGTGTTACGGAGGTATGGTGCCTCAGTGTCTCTGTGTCGGTTGTAGAAAAAAAGAACACGCGGGAGGGCGGGCGGACATACGCACACACACACAAACGCATAGTACACACACACACACATAGTGCACACACACATTGTACATATACACACATACACACACACACGCATAGCACACACACACACACACACGCATAGTACACACACACAAATGAATAGTACACACACACACACACATAGTACACACACACACACACATAGTACACACACACACGCATAGTACATATACACGCATAGTACGCACGCGCACACACACACGCATAGTACACACACACACAAACACACACACACACACACACATAGTGCACACACACATTGTACATATACACACATACACACACACAAACGCATAGCACACACACACACATAGTACACACACACAGTACACACACACAAACGCATAGTACACACACACACACATAGTACACACACACACACACACATAGTGCACACACACATTGTACATATACACACATACACACACACACACAAATAAATAGCACACACACAAACGCATAGTACACACACACACACACACATAGTACACACACAAGCACACGCGTAGTACATATACACGCATAGTACGCACGCGCACACACACACCCATAGTACACACACACACAGTACACATACAGTACACGCACACAGTGTACACACAGACAAAACAAATTTGATACAAACATATAAATACATGCAGAGGTTATATTTACTCTTTCATGTACTTCAGTAACTTTTTGAATAAATTACTTTTAATAGTAGTTTTATTGTAACATACTTTTCACTCTAACTCAAGTCTGAGAGAGACAGATATTTCTTGTGTCTGTATTTGCCTTCATTCATGTTATTTTGTAAAGATTGAATGTGTTATTTCAATCTTTGAAATTTCAATTTAAATATGTTATTACATATTTTGAGTGTTTCATTTGAAGGGATACATGCTATTTTATATGTTGTTACTGTCTATTAGACAAGCATATACAATGTACTATTTGTCTATTTACGTTCATCTTGCTCTGCTTATTACAACAATAAATCATTTGGTATGAAGTAACTCAGTACTTGAGTAGTCTTTTCACTAGATACTTTCTTACTCTTCCTCAAGTCATTATCTGATGACTACTTTTACTCATGTGAAATTGTTTTGAACACTGTGGAGCCAATCTCAATATTGTGTTATGTAGTGTAGGCCTACTCTATATTTGAGAGGATCACTCGTATGAGAGGGACATGAAATGACATTCAAGGTGATTTAAAACTGCCAGGACCGTATCAACACATAAATCAATGGTGATGACGTAGGGTTCATGTTTTTCAGGTCAGCCAGTTGCACTGACGTCATCTAACCAGCAGATGGTGCTACAGTGCACCTTTTTCTAGTGTTTAAAAACAGACCTTATATCAAATCAATTGGTTTATTATTCTCAATACGTTTAAATGATTCAAATAGGCCTATAACTTCATTCTCCATGTTACTAGCTAGAGTTGAATGAAACAGACAGTCTATCTTCTTCTGCTCCTGGGGACGGTGGTGGAGGAAATGGTGGAGGTGGTGCTGGTGGTGGAGGTGGTGGTGATGGAGGTGGTGGTGGTGGTGATGGAGGTGGTAGTGGTAGTGGAGGAGGTGGTGGTGGAGGTGTTGGTGGTAGTGGTGGTGGAGGAGGTGGCGGTGGTGGTGGTGGTAGTGGTAGTGGTGTTGGAGGAGGTGATGGTGGAGGTGGTAGTGGTTGTGGAGGTTGTAATGGGGGTAGTGGTTGTGGTAGTGGTGGTGGAGGTGGTAGTGGTGGAGGAGGTGGTGGTGGAGGTGGTGGTGGTAGCGGCGGTGGAGGAGGTGGAGGTAGTGGTGGTGGAGGTGGTAGTGGTGGTGGAGGTGGAGGTGGTAGTGGTAGTGGTGGTGGAGGAGGTGGAGGTGGAGGTGGTGGTGGAGGTGGAGATGGTGGTGGTGGTGGAGATGGTGATGGTGGTGGAGGTGGTGGTGGTGGTAGTGGTGGTGGTGGTAGTGGTGGTGGAGGTGGAGGTGGTGGTGGTAGTGGTGGTGGAGGAGGTGGAGGTGGGCCCTTCCTTCCTGTGGGGACGCTGACACGGGCCCCACTGCTTCTGCCCAGATAGCCACAGCCCCTGGAGAACCGCGGCGATCTTTTCAAAGTGGAGGCGGGACGGACGTTTTCGGGGACATTTCCAAAATGGCGCAACAACGCTGTGCTGAGGGTCGAGCAGAGGTCAGGCTGTTTGATCGGGGAAAGTAGCATTTCAAATCAAAATCACAGAGTGAAGGTGGTTGGTGTCTCAATGGCCCTCGTGTGTACCTCATTGTGCTTCAGTATAATGCAGAAGCATCATCAATTAGCAATCATCAATCATCAATCATCAATCATCATCCATCATCCATCATCCATCATCCATCATCCATCACCCATCACCCATCATCCATCACCCATCATCCATCATCCATCACCCATCATCCATCATCCATCATCCATCATCCATCATCCATACGGACTATAGTTTCAATAGGAATAATTGTTGATGGATATTGTGTATTAGCTACTATGTATGTCGACATTGTCTGTTTCACATATTTCTGGTGCACGATGGTTCCTCCCTGTTTTCAGTCTTACCATAGGATCAAACTAGCTCCATACATTGTGCCCTACAGTTTGTGTGTCTGTGTGTGCGCGTGTGTGCGTGCGTGTGTCTGCGTGTGTGTGTGTGTGTGCGTGCGTGTGGGAGTATGTGTCTGTGTGTGTGTGTGTGTGTGTGTGCGCATCTGTTTGTGCATCGTTGTAGCAACTATCAGGCTACAATCCAGGGCAAACAACACACCACGAGGAGTACGGAGGCAAAAGTTCTGTTTTTATTGTCTCTTAATGTTCAAACACAAAATGCACAATCAACGTCCTGCTGGGGACGTGCGATCTCTCTGTCTCTTACGGCCAGTCCACCTCTTGACTGGACCCGACCTCACTGTGGGGAGAGCACAACACAAGTCAATCTTTTAATAGCTTCCTAATCGCGCTCATCCCCTACAGCTGCGTCTGTGGCCCCAATTGAGCCGCTCCGCCCCTTCTAGCTGCAGCCGGCGCTAGGCCACGCCCCCCCTCACCACATATCCCCACCGCCCCACTTAGGCCAGGGAGCCGTCCGGCCGACAACCAACTCCCCCCCCCCCCCCCCCCCCCCCCAGTTCAGGCAGTCGGGAGAGGAAGTCCGCCACCACCATCTGCGCCCCCGGCCTATGGACCACGCTGAAGTGAAGTGGCTGTAAGGCCAGGTACCACCGTGTGATCCGTGGGTTGGTGTCCTTCATGCGGTGGAGCCATTGCAGGGGGGCGTGGTCCGAACAGAGGGTGAACGGGCGCCCCAGGAGGTAGTAACGCAGGGGCCCGACACGCCGTCCCCCGAAACGCAGGAGCCCGACACGCAGGGGCCCGACACGCAGGAGCCCGACACGCAGGGGCCTGACACGCAGGGGCCTGACACGCAGGGGCCCGACACGCTGTCCCCCGACACGCAGGGGCCCGACACGCAGGAGCCCGACACGCAGGAGCCCGACACGCAGGGGCCTGACACGCAGGGGCCCGACACGCTGTCCCCTGACACGCAGGAGCCCGACACGCAGGAGCCCGACACGCTGGGGCCAGACAAGCAGGGGCCAGACACGCAGGGGCCAGACAAGCAGGGGCCCGATGGAGTGAATGGGAAAGTGCAGTAACGTGGATGGCGAGTCCACGATGAAAGAGCCGGACCATTGAACAAACATCACCACCGTTGGTTGACAACGGTCAACCAAGTGGCCATTCCACACACACACACACACACACACTTAATCTAGTGTATGAAATAATTATATTCCATCATTAATAAGTTTTCCACCAACTTTTTATACTAATGATTTATAATTTGTAAAAGGGGTCTTATTTGTTTATTTTCTCAACCCCAGGCTCTGTTAATGGGCCCTGTTTTGTTTTAAGACGATGCTGAAGTTGAACTTCATATCCTTTTGTAAATTTGTTACGTTTGTAAATACAACCGTTTCTTTTGTCTGAAAAATATATAAATATAATAATATATATATATATATATATATATATATATATATCCGAACCTCCTCAGGTCCCTGTTCAGGCACCAATGTAGCAACTATCAGGCTACAATCCAGGGCAAACAACACACCACGAGGAGTACGGAGGCAAAAGTTCCGTTTTTATTGTCTCTTAATGTTCAAACACAAAATGCACAATCAACGTCCTGCTGGGGACGTGCGATCTCTCTGTCTCTTACGGCCAGTCAACCTCGTGACTGGACCCGACCTCACTGTGGGGAGAGCACAACACAAGTCAATCTTTTCATAGCTTCCTAATTGCGCTCATTCCCTACAGCTGCGTCTGTGGCCCCAATTGAGCCGCTCCGCCCCTTCTAGCTGCAGCCGGCGCTAGGCCACGCCCCCCCTCACCACAGTCTCATCTTTAATAAATCTTCTATTCATGCATTAGGCCTGTGTAGGACCAGTAACATTTGTAAACTGCCACTTGACAAAAGTTCATTTTATTATGGTGCCACACTCTGGCCTACGCTATCTGTTGCAAGAGACAGTTGACAAAATAAACTACTGGCCCATAGACTACTTACAAGGTGAGGGAATAGTTAAGTGACAATGTGAAAATACTACAGGCCCATTTTTAGGTGAACTAAATATGCAAGAGTAGTCTTACATGTCAGTGTTTATAACACAGGGGGCTTATCCTTTGCTGGACTGGCTGCTTAAAAAATTAAGAGTATACCCACTTCTCAAGGCACCGCTACACCACTGTGTATATTTATGTGTGTGTGTGTGTGTGTGTGTGTGTGTGTGTGTGTGTGTGTGTGTGTGTGTGTGTGTGTGTGTGTGTGTGTGGAGCCTTCGCTTGCCCTGAAAACTCATGCTATTCCGACAACATCGCTTTCTTCCTGGGATGTGAGTCATACTGGAACAGACCCAACAACCACATACCACAGTCCCTATCTGGCTATCACAGAGAGGGTGTGGTTCCTGTGAGGTCTCCCAGGCAAGAAAGTATTGTCAGCTTGCTCAGTGGTAAAGTCTACTTCCTCATTTGAACTTCAGTCTTTCTAAGTGAGGAGCCCTTAGCTCAATCTTTCTCTAAATCCACTTTTAATCCCTTTTACCCCATTTACATGTTTTAGGAACACTTTAACCTCTGTTTCCTCCCCTGCATTTATACTTTTATAAATGTATACTATGTGGGGAGGATCGCATTTTGATCACAGAAAATATAAGGTAGGCCTCCAGTTTACTACAGTTTATATTGTTTTTAGGTTATTGGTATATTATAATGATCTCATCTTGGGAAATGTGTCCGTGTAACGCTTAACACTTTTGGACAGTTTACTTTAGAGAAATACAACGTTAGTTTAATGTTTAACTATGTTGTGCTTTTCTTTTTTCGATATTCAAGTGATTCATTTGTCTTGATTCTACTCAAAATGAAAAGAAGGAAGTCATGTCTATGATGATGTTAGCAGAACAGATAGTCTTCACACCAATGGTCCGCTGTCTCTGGTCCAGACAGTGGTTTGTTACCAGCAGAGCTCTGGTCCAGATAGTGGTTTGTTACCAGTAGAGCTCTGGTCCAGACAGTGGTTTGTTACCAGTAGAGCTCTGGTCCAGACAGTAGTTTGTTGGTTTGTTAGAGTATTGGCACAGTGTTTACATCACATCATAGTGTGTAGACTATATGGTGTTTACATCACATCATAGTGTGTAGACTATATGGTGTTTACATCAGAGTGTGTAGACTATATAGTGTTTACATCACATCATAGTGTGTAGACTATATGGTGTTTACATCACATAGTGTGTAGACTATATGGTGTTTACATCACATCATAGTGTGCAGTCTAAATGGTGTTTACATCACATCATAGTGTGTAGACTATATGGTGTTTACATCACATCATAGTGTGTAGACTATATGGTGTTTGCATCACATCATAGTGTGCAGTCTATATTGTGTTTACATCACATCATAGTGTGTAGACTATATGGTGTTTACATCATAGTGTGTAGACTATATGGTGTTTACATCACATCATAGTGTGTAGACTATATGGTGTTTACATTACATCATAGTGTGTAGACTATATGGTGTTTACATCACATCATAGTGTGTAGACTATATTGTGTTTACATCACATCATAGTGTGTAGACTATATGGTGTTTACATCACATCATAGTGTGTAGACTATATGGTGTTTACATCACATCATAGTGTGCAGTCTATATTGTGTTTACATCACATCATAGTGTGTAGACTATATGGTGTTTACATCACATCATAGTGTGTAGACTATATGGTGTTTACATCACATCATAGTGTGTAGACTATATGGTGTTTACATCACATCATAGTGTGTAGACTATATATTGTTTACATCACATCATAGTGTGTAGACTATATGGTGTTTACATCACATCATAGTGTGTAGACTATTTGGTGTTTACATCACATCATAGTGTGTAAACTATATGGTGTGCACATCATAGTGTGTAGACTATATGGTGTTTACATCACATCATAGTGTGTAGACTATATGGTGTTCACATCATAGTGTGTAGACTATATGGTGTTTACATCACATCATAATGTGTAGACTATATGGTGTTTACATCACATCATAGTGTGAAGTATGGGAGAAATGGATTGGGGTTTAAAGAAAGTATAAGCAGTATCTTGCCTACATGGCTGAAATAAGTGTGGAAAAAAAGTCAGCGAAGGCCTACATTCCGAGCGGCATTCATGTGTCCCTCATTTACACCTTCTGCCGTCCCTGAGATGAACCCCTGTTACTTAGCTGAATCCAAGTTGGCCCCTAAAAAGCTGTAAACCTCTCTGTACCTGGCTCATGTCATCCTGAGAGAAAGAAAAGGGGAAGGCTTTATGATATCCATAAAGAATAAAGGAGCCCCGTGTATCCTTTCTCTCCCTTTACTTATACTGACTTATATGTTAAGGTTAACTAGTTAGTACTACAGTCAAAGTCAATCACTGCCTGCTTTATGAATGTAATCCACAATCACATACAGTGGTATTGTTGTCAATTGTTTGAATGTCTGTATAGAAGTGATTGTTATTGTGCTCATGCATGTCATATCTTTATGTTAACCCATATATGTGGTATAGGGATTGGTTGCTCATCTCATGTGGTTTATTTTATTTGTTTTAAATCATTTAAATTAAAAAGGTGATTAATGGATTTTAATCACAGAGTATCTCACTGCTCTACATATGATTACATATGAACTGTAAAGTTTAAGATGTGGATTCTTTACACTGTAATAAACTGAGAATCCAGAGAAGTAGGATAAGTTCATGTTTAGTTAATGAGGAACTGGGTTGGGGGACACGGGAGGTGTCCAATTTCTAGGCCCGATGCATAGGATGTTGTGATTGGTCAGTGCATGTAGGGGGAATACCAACATTTTGGGAATATAACCTGAAGACTGATTCCAGGTTAGGAGTTCTTTGCAAACCAACTCAGGTTTTGTTATTACTTATGTACAAGTGGTAATGAAGATAGTGAAATCTTTCAAACTTCGTCTTTCTCGACCTATCTTAGTTTGTTAAAGTGTGGGGGTACCGCAGTGATGTTAGTTGGACGATATTCTCTTCAAAACAAAATAGCTGGTTGAAATAGATTTGGTTCAGATTAGTCTTGGTGTAAAGACTAGACATTGGACAATATTTCACACTATTATATCGCTGATATCGATATTCAACGCGTTTTTTCCTCACATCAAGGACATGGTGTGGCACTCGGGGAAATATGTGGGAAACATTTTCCGATGTGGAAACAGGACTAATATGAAATAAATCAGCTCTCAATGAGCTATTGAGATTAGGAAGCAAAAAGGAAGGAACATTGAAGGTCAAACTGAATTCTTCATCGTGGATATCATTGTGTGTGTCGCCGTCCGTCTGAAACAACCTGAATATATGAAATGTTTCTTAAACCAATCAATCCCATTTGATGGTAGGCTATAATATAAAACTAAATAGGCAATAAAAGTGTGAGTGATGTTGTGTCATCGACTCAAGACAAGCGTGTTATCAGTTAAACACACACCTTGTGCGCATGGGTGCGTGCACACCACGCACACACACGCACACACACACACACACACACACACACACACACACACACACACACACACACACACACACACAGCAAGTGAACAGAATAAGATAGAGACCCAACCCCACTAAATGAACACAAGACATAATAAAAGGTTCATTCAAGGTAGCTTTGTTAAACCGTATTCATCCTTTCACCACAGTGACTGAATCACTCAGAGAACTGGAGACACTAGCTCTGCGTCTTGCATTTCAACACCATTAAGGTGGAGTTGAGCTTTTGGTGGAGGTGTGTGAAGTGTGGAGATAAGGTGCAGCAATGCACAGCCACTAATAGACCTAACAAAACAATAATCATCTTTAGTTAAGTATTGATTATTTAAATGACTTCAACAGACAGCCTTTATTGTTCCAGGTCTGATTCCTGGTTTGATCCATGGTGCTGGTTCTACCAGTGTTTTATGTGGTTTTTTAGGTTAGATTTTTTGATCATTGTAACTTATTGTTTCCCAACACTGTGTGTGTGTGTGTGTGTTAGATTAAAATAAATAAACAATGCTAATTTGTTAAATAAGTAACTTCTCTTCCAAGGCGCGGGCATCAACCAGTAGAAACAGAGTGAAGCATTAAGCCACTGCAGAAGTCAGAGTGGCCATGATGAGTCAAACAACACAATGTTAGACACTGTGGAGACAATGTTGGGGGTTTCCTCTTGACAAGTTAACACCACAGACAGGTGTGTGTGTGTGTGTGTGTGTGTGTGTTACAGCAACCATGATGAGACAGAGAGAGAGAGATACAGAGAGAGAGAGAGAAGGGTAGGGCAAGAGAGAGAGATAAAGAGGACGAGAGAGGGGTACTGAGAGAGGTGGAGATACAAAGGGGTAGAGAGAGAGAGATAAAGAGGATGAGAGAGGGGTACTGAGAGAGATGGAGATACAGAGAGGGGTAAAGAAAGAGAGATAAAGAGGATGAGAGGGGGTACTGAGAGAGATGGAGATACAGAGAGGGGCAGAGAGAGAGGCAGAAAGAGGTCATGAGACGGAGAGAAAGGTACAGAGAGGGAAGTAGAGAGAGTGGGGTGTTGCGAGAGAGAGAACTGTAGAGAGAGTGTGCAGTAGAGCTAGTGAGATGTGACACACTCCTACACATACTAGTAGTGTGACAACATGCTGTTGTCTCAAGAGAGACTTGAGGTTTGTGTGAAAACTAATTTATCAGCAGCGTATGTGTGTGTGTGTGTGTGTGTGTGTGTGTGTGTGTGTGTGTGTGTGTGTGTGTGTGTGTGAGAAAATAAAACAAACTTGAAAGAGCCAGTGAACCCACTGTTTCAGCTGGAATTATCTTAAAGAGCCAGTTAACCCACTGTTTCAGCTGGAATTATCTTAAAGAGCCAGTTAACCCACTGTTTCAGCTTAAATTATCTTAAAGAGCCAGTGTTCTATGAAGGAGTGTTATATCCATGGTTACGACCCACGCCAACTTTGTGATACTTTGTATTATAGCACCGGGGCCTTAATGATCTGCTTACGCCACTGTCAACTTGCCATGTCTTATGACGATGAAAGGCAATTGACTTAGTCCGTGTTATTTAGCTTACGTCAAAGATTACTGTTTGCCGATCACAAAGTACTAGTACGGTTAATGTTAATGCTAATTCCAAGCTGCCTAATAGCACACTCCTAAGTACATAATATGAACTAGTAGCAATTGTGTTGTTTGGTCGTGTCGATTTACTATCACGTGTGATGAAACACACACACACACACTCTAATCTATGAAAGTTATGTTTTTAATCCATATCTCCTCTCTATTGTTTAAGTGTTGACAAACCCCACTACTACTACTACCAAAATGTTGACCGTGGAATATGACTAAACATGGGAGAACAAGGGGGGTCATGTGTCGACGTCTGTCCAAATCTGCCCCCATCGTCCTTCTCCTCGCACTCTCTGGTCTCCTCTTCCTGCTGCGCAACATTCTCACTCTGGAGGTTAGTGTTTCATCATCATAGTCTGTGTGATAAAGTTATATTTTGTTTAATTTAACATTGGAAAATCCCCATGTGAATCAGTGGGCATAGGTCAAATTATAGTATTTATAATTTATTATCCTTAATTCTATTGTTTATTTCAACTTGCTGCTAGGCCTTCCTGAAGAAACCTGAAATATTCCTTGATAATAGTACGCCATTTAATTTATATAGCACTATTGAAGGCACTCAATAAGGTTTGCATATTGAGTTTTGGGGGGGATATCACACCTCCTCCTCTACCAGTGTGTAGCACCCACCTGGGTGATGCATTCCGGCGTGTGTGAACTTTGCCAGGAGGCACCAACCAAAATGATATAATCCCGGCCCTCACGCATGGCTGATACACCGATTTGTCGCGTGTCCGCACCTCTGGACGTTTGATGCTCCGCAAACAGAGTGTGTGAACTGCCAGGCCCCAGCCAACATGACGGCAAAACGGCGACTATAAATTACGCTTTAGTTTTCAAGACTAATAAACCAATGCTGCGGTCAGCTTCACTTTAAACTGGACATCTCTTCTCGTCCTCCTCAGAACCTGAGCTTCCACACAGTGTCAACGCTTTTTCAGCTCCAGAAGGGGCCCCTCCCTCCGTACCACAACCCCACCTTCTGCAGCCACCTGGGCCTGGAGCCCACCCCCGACGAAGCCCTGGAGGATCGCTACCTCCTCAACGCCATCGCCTGGCCCAAGCCCCCCGCACACTCCTCCCCCGTGCTCCTCAACCAGACCAGCGACCCCGTGCACAGCCTGTTCGCCATCCTGCCCTCAAAGGGCCGGAGTGAGTGGCACGTGGGGGGCCAGCTGGAGGCCCTGGTCCAGATGCACGACTTCCAGGGCCGTCCCAAGCGCTACGGCGGGGACTTCCTGGTGGCCCGGCTGCACTCCCCGGAGCTGGGGGCCGGGGTGGCGGGCGAGGTTGTGGATCACCTCAACGGCTCCTACTCGGCGCTGTTTCCCCTGCTGTGGGGGGGGCCCGGCCCGGGTGGAGATCACCATGGTGCACTCCAGCGAGGCGGGGGCCGTGCTGCAGCGGCTCCGGGAGCAGCGGCCCCAACCGGGTCTTCTTCAAGAGTCTGTTCCGCTCGGGCGAGCTGTCCGAGACCACCGTGTGCATCCCGTGCCTTCCTCCCAGTTACCCGCAGGAGCCGCTGTGCAACCACACGGACCCCCACACCGGGGAGGCCCTGGTACTGCTTGAAGCCCAAGCTGCTGGGCTGTGACGCCAGGATCAACCACGCCATGGGAGGCTACCAGAAGCCCCTCTACACCCACGAAGAAGCACTGCTCTTTCAGAGGTCTGGCGCTAGGCTTTATCGTTCATGTCATTTTAGAACTTTGGAAATGTGTTTTATCCTTGTTTGTTTTATTACTCGCAGCCGTGTAAACATCAAAGTTGTCCTCCGTGCGTCAGGACCTGATCGGATCAACGTGCTTCCTAAGAAGACAGGTACACAATCATTGCTGCAATTTATGGCTGTTTGTTTGTTTGTTTGTTTGTTTGTTTGTCTTTATGAAAGAAGTGCTCATTTGTTGGTTGTGCCCACTTGTATGTATTTCATCATGTGCCATTTGTGTCATACTCATCCTAGATGAACCAGAGTTGGAAAACAGCAGCATCAAACCAGAGCCGGTCAAGTACACCCCTTCTGGGTATTACTACCAAGGCTCTTGGAGGTCCTTCGGTGGAACTCCTGCTCGCCAGTTTAACGACTCCTCGTCCATCACGCGGTGCCTTGACTGGCAAGGTGATCCACATGTACGGAGACTCCACGGTGAGGCAGTGGTTTGAGTACCTCAGCGCCTTCATACCAGGTGAGCACTGACACCCCTCTCTCTCTCTGTGCGCACGACGCTCTGACCCTTATTCATGTCCCATTGTTCATTTCCAATGTGCGCGCTCTTTCGGTCTCTCCTACAAATCAGAGTTCAACCTGCACCGTCCGAAGAAGGTGGGGCCCTTGATGGCGGTGGACGGTAAACACAACATCCTGTTGAAGTACCGCTGTCACGGTCCGCCCATCAGAATCCTCCCCGTCAGCACCAGCGAGCTACGCTACGTCGCCAATGAGCTGGACGGCCTGGCCGGAGGCCCCGACACCGTGGTGGTCTTCAGCATCTGGGCCCACTTCACATCCTTCCCCGTGGAGGTCTACATACGCCGCATGCGGCACATCCGCCCGGCGCTGGTACGGCTCCTGGACCGGGGCCCCCGGCACCCTCGTGGTGATCCGCTCGGCTAACTTTGTGGCCATGGACCAGGAGACGAGCGTGCACAGCAGTGACTGGTTCTCTCTGCAGTTGGACAGGGTTCTCAGGACCATGTTCACGGGCCTGGCTGTTGTGTTTGTGGACGCCTGGGAGATGACCTTAGCCCATCGTCTCCCCCCACAATATCCACCCGCCCCCGGCCATCATCAAGAACATGGTGGATCTCATCCTGTCTCACGTGTGCCCTGACAAGAAGATGAAGAGCTAGTGGCAAAAGAAGGAAGGGGGGGGGGGGGGGGGGGGGGGGAAGTAGTGGATTCAAATACTGGACAGATGCGTATCACCCAGACCCAGTACACTGGTTTAGAATTACCTTTGTTTTATGTTTAGACTTTTCTGTGAGAATGTGAAAACGCATTCCTGAATCCGTCTCCTCTAGACTGTTTGGATGCTGTGATAGGAACTTCCCTTGCACGGTGTGACGACTCTCTGTCTGCTGGTTCCTCTGTGTTTGCCTCTCTGGCATGGGGAGCCAGTGGGCGGGGCTGAGAGTCAGTCTCTCTCTCTCTCTCTCTCTCTCTCTCTCTCTCTCTCTCTCTCTCTCTCTCTCTCTCTCTCTCTCTCTCACTCACTCACTCACTCACTCACTCACTCACTCTCATTCATCCATCCATGAATCAATATTCATCATTCGGCTTCCCCGAATACTATTCATCCAGCCCCGATCCAACATTCAAAAAAAGAAGAAGAGAGAACAGATGTGTTTATTGCCACTACGCTCGCTGCAGGAACGCGCCCCGGCGTGCACGCGCACAGTGCACACACGAGCAGCAGAGCTATGAGAGCAGCAGACAGCGGATTCAGTCAGAGTAGCAAGTAGAGGAAGCAGCACTCCGGGTTTGGGGTGTGTGTGGGTGTGGGTGTGTGTGTGTGGGTGTGGGTGTGTGTGTGTGTGTGTGTGTGTGTGTGTGTGTGTGTGTGTGTGTGTGTGTGTGTGTGTTTGTGTGTGTGTGTGTGTGTGTGTGTTACGTGGTATGGGCAAGGAGGGAACTGGGATTGGGCCTAAGTTTCTTGACCTCAGGGTTCAGAGGATAACCTAGCATCATAGAGTCTAGGGTCATGGGGTCAAGGTCCCTCTGTCATGGGGGAGGTTGTTAGAGTCAACCAACATTAGCCTGGTTATAGAGCTTTCTAACACTAGTAGCTTACAAGAGCGAAAAATAAAAGATTTAACCACAGCCATAAGTAACTGGTTCACCATGTTCCATGCATTTTAAGTTCCCTAGTTTCTGCCCTAGTTTGTCGGTTCATTGTTTGTTGTAGGTTTGTCTCTGTCTGCCTGTTGACATGAAGTAAAGCTTCCGTTTGCACCTAACCCTCTGAGTCTGATGTCTGCATTTGGGTTCACCTCCCTGCACAAGCTGTGACACACTCACTGTTTTAAGATGCCTCGACCAAATGCAAATATATATCCATATATTAACCTCCCTCCCTGCTTCACTCTGTTTCTACTGGTTGAGAGAAGTGACTTATTTAACTAATTAGCATTGTTTATTTAACACACACACACAGCAGGGTTGTTTTAAGTGCAAAATTGGCAAACTATAACAAAATATATATATATATATATATATAAATATATAAACATTTAAATAAGAAACAATACATAAAATATATACAGACTATACAAAGGATACAGAATATGTAGTTTAGTCTCTTTTTAAAATGCAGCTGTACAGTTGCGCAGGAATGTGCAAAATATGACCATCAAATGTCACTTTACCGAACACACACACACACACACACACATACACACACACACACACACACATACACAACCCAAACCCAGAACGCTGCTTCCTCTACTTCCTCTCTCTCTACTTAGAGCGAGAGAGGGAGAGAGGGAGAGAGGGAGAGAGAGAGAGAGAGAGAGAGAGAGAGAGAGAGAGAGAGAGAGAGAGAGAGAGAGAGAGAGAGAGAGAGATTGCTATGGCTGTATTTGCCTTCATGTTATTTTGTAAAGATTTAATGTGCTATTGTGTGTTCTTTTATTTGAAGGGATACATGCTATTTTATATGTTGTTGATGTCTATTGGACAAGAATATACAATGTAATATTTGTCTATTTACATTCATCTTGCTGTGCTTATTACAACAATAAATTATTTGGTATGAATTAACTCAGTACTTGAGTCGTTTTATCAGTTGATACTTTCTTACTCTTCCTCAAGCCATTATCTGATGATTACTTTTACTCATGTGATATTGTTTTGAATATTGTGGGGTCAATCTCAATATTGTGTTATGTAGTGTAGTCCTACTCTATATTTGAGAGGATCACTCGTATGAGAGGGACATGAAATGACTTTCAAGTTGATTTAAAACTGCCAGGACCGTATCAACACATAAATCAATGGTGATGACGTAGGGTTCATGTTTCTCAGGTCAGCTGGTTGCACTGACGTCATGTAACCAGCAGATGGTGTTACAGTGCACCTTTTTCTAGTGTTTCAAAACGGATCTTACATCAAATCAATTGGTTTAATATTCTCAAGACGTTTAAACGATTCATGTAGGCCTATAGCTTCATTCTCCATGTTACTAGCTAGAGTTTAATGAATCAGACATAACTGCATAATACAGCAGTGTTGGCATTTGACAAACTGTAAGCCTGGAAACAACTATGTTCATATGTTTAGTCAGCACTATTATATGCCTATAGTTATGAAGCATATTTGTAGGACTACTGTATTGGTGGTTAAAATTTTAATTATTTATTTATATTGTGGTGATCATTGTATTTTGTCTATATTGATGCAACACACACACACACACACACACACCCACACACACACACACACACACACACACACACACACACACACACACACACACACACAACCCTATTCAAATCAGTAAAGTGTACAAACATTGTAACATGTTATTCAGTATTCATCAGCTTAAACTTAAAGAAATATACTATTATTATTGTGTTATCAAAATGTATCCTTTAAACATTTCGACATAAATGCAACTGTTGATGTTCTACCATTAAAGTTTATAAAAGGTGTTGAGGAGAAAACAGACAGTGAACAGTACAGTATATGTAATGTAACCATTTATAATGGGTTATGTTTCTACAATAGGCAGGGTGATTTTCTTACACACGTTACAGGAAGGTATTCAGAAAGACACACACACACACATACAGATTAATCATGTCTATATTGATGCAACACACAAACACAAACACAAACACGCACACGCACACGCACACACACACACACACACACACACACTTAAACACACACACACGAGTCTGTATGGGCAGAAGAGCACATCACCGGGAGTGTCACTCCAGGAGGTAGGAGCCGTGAGCTGTACAGGTCCGGACACACGGCACTTCCGCTCGCACCGCTCGCTGTCCATGTTCCCTCGTGAAGAGTCTGGAGCCTTCCGCTCCGTCAGCCTCCGCAGTCCAGTCAGCCTCCGCACCGCGCGGAGCGTCGTGTTGACGCTGAGTGAACTATCTCTCCGCCCCCACGGGCCACGCCCCCACTGGCCACGCCCCCTCTCGCCGTATGAACCAGGTGTGTCGCATTAGTCGTTCACCTCGTCCGACCCGGAAGTAGACTCTGTTCATCGCAGTACGGTTTGGGCTGAGAACACTCAGCGGGGGGTTTGGGGAGGGAGGGGGGGGGGGGGTATCCCCATGGTTACGACCCACGTCCACTTTGTGATGCTCTTTTTTTACAGTCGCTGAGTGGGAGCGTCATCATGAGCGATGTTGGATATGAAACGCACCACACACCGTGGCCTTATCCTACAGGTGTCCGAGAAGCTTCATGAACCTTCTCGGACCCCAACAATAACCGCTCCCCAGATGGAGCTGGCGTTGTGACATCACGGGGCCTCCGAAAGGGCCCGTAGACATCCCGGAAAGAACCGGACCGGAGTTCAGAGCAGCGTGGAACGGGTTTCTTTCTGCATTATGTGATTATTCTAGTAACGTTGACTAAAGAGCATAGGTTACTAAGTTTAAGATCATAGAAGACGTACTAAGATGGAACAAGATAAGGGTTTATATTGGTAATGATAAGAATTATAGATAATATAATTATATAGAATAATGAGCACTGTCAATAACCTCTTATTTATAACAGCCTACTTTTATATATAACAAGTATATATTTAAAGTAATAATAACTCAAGTAGAAGTAAAAGTAGTCATCAGATAATGACTTGAGGAAGAGTAAGAAAGTATCTAGTGAAAAGATTACTCAAGTACTGAGTTATTTCATACTAAATGATTTATTGTTGTAATAAGCAGAGCAAGATGAATGTAAATAGACAAATATTACATTGTATATGCTTGTTTAATATACATTAACAACACATAAAATAGCCATGTAACCCTTCAAATAAAAACACAGAATAACACATTAAATCTTTACAAAATGAGAAAATAAGGAAAATATAGCCACAATAAATCTCTCTCTCGCCTCCATTTTTAATTCACAAACAGACTTGAGTAAAAGCAAACAGTATGTTACATTAAAAAAATGTAAAATATTATTGAAGTAAATGAAAGAGAAAATATAACTTCTTCGTGTAATTATGTGTGTGTACTATGTGTGTGTACTATGTGCATATGCTATATGTGTGTATACTATATGTGTGTACTATGTGTGTGTGCTATGTGTGCGTGTACTATGTGTGTGTGCTATGTGTGTGTGTACTATGTGTGTGTGCTGTGTGTGTGTGTACTATGTGTGTGTGTACTATGTGTGTGTGTGCTACGTGTGTGTACTATGTGTGTGTGCTATGTGTGCGTGTACTATGTGTGTGTGTGCTATGTGTGTGTGTACTATGTTTGTGTGCTGTGTGTGTGTACTATGTGTGTGTACTATGTGTGTGTGTGTGTGTGCTATGTTTGTGTGTACTATGTGTGTGTGCTGTGTGTATGTGTGTACTATGTGTGTGTGTACTATGTGTGTGTGTGTGTGCTATGTGTGTGTGTACTATGTGTGTGTACTATGTGTGTGTGTGTGTGTGCTATGTGTGTGTGTACTATGTGTGTGTACTATGTGTGTGTGTGTACTGTGTGTGTGGAAAAAAAGAAACACACACACCCGCCGCGTTTCTTTTTTTTCTACAACGGACACAGAGACACTGAGTCAACATCCCTCCATATCCCAAACGCAGGGTGGAGGTCCTCCTGGGTGAAGGTGGACTGGAAGGTGTGGATGTGTGTCAGTGTATCTGAGGACCCTCCTACATCTGGGGACACTCTGTAGAAGGACAGAGTGCCAGCAGGCCGGTCCAGATACACTCCTACTCTGTTAGAGCCAGGGGGGGGGAGACGTATGACTGTTCTACTACCGTTGTACCAGGCAGAGTAACCACCATCAGAACAAAGAAGACTCCAGGACTTGTTGTTCCTTCCAAGGCTGCTGTCAACACCCCCTCCTCTCCTTGTGATTCCTCTGTATGTCACTCCTATAGAAACAACTCCTTCCCTCTCTACCTCCCAGTAACAGCGGCCAGTCACACCCTCTCTACACAACACCTGGGGATATGTGTCAAATCTCTCTGGGTGATCAGGATACGACTGATCCTCTCCAACCTGCGTCACCTTTCTGTTGTCCTCAGACAGAGAGAGGTATCTGTAGGCTGTGTTTGGGTCCAGTGTGAGTTCACAGGCATCTGATGGGAGAACAAGACATGATTAGCTGCTGAACACACAGGAACACACTGATGAGGCGTTTCCACCTTCCCCACAAAGCAGATGTTTGGTGTTTTATTATTATTATTATCTTATGAGAAAACAGCACTAGCCTTCCAGTAATAAGAGCTATAATATATATATATATATATATATATATATATATATATATATATATATATATATATATATATATATATAATGAGGTTCTCCCCACACAAAAAATACTGACAAGAGTATTGGCTGCGCCGCCACAGAGCTTTTCCCGCCATGCGGATATTTACTGGGCAGCCTCGTTTTTTTCCCATTAATTTCTGAACGGTTCAAAACACGTTTTATTGGAATAACGCTTCAAAAAGCGAAACGAAAATATCACGAGTCAGTGCTGTTAGGAGGAAGTGTTTGTCTTTCAGATCCACTCTCGGTCCGAGTCTGACTGGGTTACAGCAGAGCTTCAATGTAAAGCGGAGCAGACAACACCAGACCCGCAGTAGAAATACACGTCGCATGATTCAGGTCTGGTTCTGTGTTTAAGATGGCTGGTGATGGAGAAAGGTGACTCAGTTACAGCAGAGCTTCAATGCATATCAGACGCGCAGTAGAAAGAAGTGTCTGCTCTGGTTCTGAAGGTTTGGTGCAGTGCTGGAAGTTCTACTGTGGCTGTATGTGCTGTATGGTGCTGGTGTGAGCGCTCTCATTGGAAACACGACCCACTTAATTCCAGTAAGACACGTGACTTTGAACGTATGGAGGGGGGGCTTGAAATGATCCTAAAACTAAAAATAACTATTTTATATATTTACATATAGATATGTATCTATCTATCTATCTATCTATCTATCTATCTATCTATCTATCTATCTATCTATCTATCTATCTATCTATCTATCTATATATGTTATGAATACATTAACAACCATGTTAAGAATATTTCTACAATGTTATGAATATATTATCAACAATTTTATGAATACATCAACAACAATGTTATAAATATATCAACAACAATGTTATGAATACATCAACAACAATGTTATGAATATATAAACCATAATGTTATAAATACATTAACAACAATGTTATGAATACATCAACAACAATGTTATGAATATATCAACAACAATGTTATGAATATATCAACAACAATAATGTTATGAATACATAAACAACAATGTTATGAATACATCAACAACAATGTTAAGAATATATCAACAACAATGTTATGAATACATCAACAACATTGTTATGAATACATAAACAACAATGTTATGAATACATCAACAACAAACATCTCTCATTGGATCCAGATCTTACCAACAACGAGCAGCTCTGCGGTGTGATTGGCCGAGCCAGCTCTGTTGGTCGCCATGCAGCAGACCGTGTTCACACCATACTTCACACCTCTGACGAAGAGGAACCCCCTCTCCACCCAGGCCGCAGGCTCTGATTGGTTGTCTGTGCTGTCCCTCTCCAGGGGCCTGCCGTTGTGTAGCCACTCGACGGTGGGCTCCGGCGTGCCGCCGGCATCGCAGGAGAATTGGGCCGTGTGGCCCACGGGCAACACCTTGGTAGAGGAGTGGAACTCTGTGATGCTGGGGGCCTCCTCCTTCGCGGGCATCACTGAACCAGAAGAAAGCAGGACGAGATGAGTGAACGTTGTACAACACGTATCTAGAGATGCACCATCAAAACACTCCCTTCACTCTCTCTAATACCTGTCCACTAGAGGGCGACCCAGAAGATTCAGACCCAGTTTTCTCGCCTGCTCGCCTTTTCATGCATGATTGAATATCCCAGCAGTATCTACAAAGATTTCCCAGGGAGGGGAAGACACTCCAGCTCAGAGATAAACGAGTCGGGGGCGGAGCTTGCGGAGGAGAACGCAAAACCCTTAACCAGCTCAAATTGAAACTAGTGCAAGCAAACGCAGAAAAAGGCAAAGTATTTAAAATATGCAGGTGATTTGTGGCTGGTTAGTTAAAATCAGCTTCTCAATTTCTTGCTCTCACCTCGTTCTTGTATGCCATCCTAATTATTTCGTTCAAGTTTGGTATTGCATAGCGTTTAAAGCCATTATAGCCTGTCCCACAAAGTCCTAAGTGATTTCTATCAGAATATCTTGTTTTTTGTTGGACAGAATATGGTATTTACATTAAATGCACATTGTATTCTGAGTTATTTTACAATAGGATACATGTTTTATTATAGCCTAATCTGCGCCTGTTATATTCTTTATTTATGTTTATATGCAAATGCCTCTTTATTTTGTAATATTTCAGCTGGTCTGTGTTTCTGTTCAATAACGTTTTGCCTAAATAATGAAAGAATGCAGTTAGTTGATTGGTGCTTTAATCCAAATGCATCACCGATAAAAGGCTGGTCTCATGTGCTGAAAAAGCTTCATAACTTCTGTAAAACACTCACCAAGTTCATCCATTAAGTGCTCTCTCCCCTCCGTCCACGGTGTCGCTGAGTCTAGGACAGGACAGAGGAGTACAGAAGAAATCAGCTCTAAAACACAACAACATCGTCTCTAAATATAACTGGACCCAGAGCCAATCAAACACAAAGTCCATCCCCCTGAAAGATAACATATTAGTAATATTATTATTAATTATATTAATTATAATAACAATAACATTATCATCATTATCCTTTTCATTTTATTATAATAATAAATAAAACATTATTTATTATAATAATATTATTATTATTTTTTTTAATATTATTACTTATATTATTATTGTAACTATATTCAGGATGATATGATTTAGACTCACCGTGGCACACGGAGATTACGAGAACACACAGCAGTCCAAAAATCAGAAAAACAATGGCGTACGATTTTAGAGCTGTTCAGGAGTGGGACAAACACACACACACGCACACACACAGAGTAATGTACACACAGATATATTCATACTGCGTGTATATCAGTCACAGTCCAGACAGTCTACCTTCAGTCTGCAGAATCCCTCCCCATCTTCAAGAAACATCTGAAGACCTCTACTGAGAACACCTCAATAAGTGATTACTGGTACTGTAGCTCTCGTGTTGAATTTAGAACACACTTAAGCAGAGCAAGTACTGGTCTCTTACATACTTGTTATTATGCCCTCATTTTCACAAATACGCAAACATACAGTTATACAGTAATACAGCTATGCATACAGTAATACATATAGTAATACATACAGTAATACATACAGTAATACAGCTATGCATACAGTAATACATATAGTAATACATACAGTAGTACATACGCACACATACAGTTATACAGTAATACAGCTATGCATACAGTAATACATATAGTAATACATACAGTAATACATACGCACACATACAGTTATACAGTAATACAGCTATGCATATAGTAATACATATAGTAATCCATACAGTAATACATACAGTAATACATATAATAATCCATACAGTAATACATACGTACACATACAGTAATCGAGGGGTGGGCAACATTTGACCTGCGTGTCAACTGGGTTATTCACAACGGCACGCGCAGAAAATATTAGGATATGTATTTTGGGATAATTTGAGATATGCTCATATTAATTACAAACTTTATGCAATTGTGTTAAATCCATAACTCCACTTGATATCACTTCAGTTAAATGAGTAGCCTTTATTAAAATACAAAAATGTGAATTAAAAAAACCATTGGCACTCTAATATTACATTTCACTATCACTAATAATAAGTACTGAAATATAAACATGTGTTGATATTATGTTGTTATTTAGGAGAATAAATCTGTCTCTGCGATCGTTGGTTCATCAGGTTGGTCACTCTGGCTAAAAACGTTTGCTAAATGTAAATCTTAAATGTATGTAGATGAAAACATATTTTTTACATCCTCTAAAAAGGGCACCTACCAAATCTTCTCTTCCTGGTCTCCTCCAGGTCCAAAGACATGTCCTCAGGTTCCTCAGTGGGTCCAGGGTCCAAAGACGTGTCCTCAGGTTCCTCAGGGAGTCCAGGGTCCAAAGACGTGTCCTCAGGTTCCTCACTGGGTCCAGGGTCCAGTTCATAGATGTGGTCCATGGTTCCTCTCTGTCAGCTTCCACTGCTTCTGCTCTCAGGCTTCAGCTCTGCTATATCAGCTGGAAAAACGTCACATGTTTGAATTCTGACCAATCATCAGCTTGTCATCTGAACCATCACTGTCAGGAAATGTTTATCTTGTACTCTTATCAGATGCCATCATTGTGCACACACACACTCACGCAAACACACACAATATTGTTTTTCATTTAACATAAAGGTACAACATTTAGAGGTATAATATAGTAGATAGCGTAGTGGACATGTCTAGGAGTCCACTACAGATTTATATTCATATTTATACAACTTAACTCAGCACACTATGGGAATGGCAGAATTAGTGTGTTTTGCTGACGTTGTCTATGTGTGTGCTTGTGTGTGTATATGTGTGTAAACATTTGCACTGTTTAAAGAACTAGTGAACCCCTTGGGGGTAAAGGTAGATCTTACATAAACACACACACACACACACACACACACACACACACACACACACACACACACAGATCATTGTGTGTTATCAGAAGAATACAGCCCTTCCTCCCTCATATGAGACCACATCAGTCCTGTAACTACAAACACCAGCAGCACTATAATGACCATCATCTTTATTCAAATATGAGAGGACATTAGTTGGCACACAAAGGCCAACAATAACAACAACCAAAGTCCACCATTTAGTCTGCTTCACTGCCATAGGCAGAGAGAAAATATGAATCAAAAAGGAGAACCAAACATGAGCTGTGAAGCTGCTCAACAGTTGGAGTTGTAGGAGTTGGAGGTGTTGGGGTGTGTGTGTGTGTGTATGCGTGCGCATGCGTGTGTGTGTGCATGTGTGTGCATGTGTGTGTGTGCATGTGTGTGTTTGTGCATGCCTGCGTGCGCATGTGTGTGTGTGTGCATGTGTGTATGTGTGTGTGTGTGTGTGTGCATGTGTGTGTGTGTGGGGTAGGAGGAAGTTGGCGGCAGGGGTTTGAGATGAATGTTGAACAGGTTGAGACGATCTAGCTCATCTGGGGAACGTGATTAACTGTTCTTAGGAACATGCAACACTGGCGAACGGAGGAAGGATTAAAGGGCTGTGTCAGACAGAAAAGAAGTCCTTATATAAGAGCATGTCCAACATCCATACCTTCAGATTGGTGCTACAGCAGTGAGGATCGCATTTCGCCGATATGGGCTGGACCATCCGTGAGGCAGCGGGGGTGTCAGACAGACAAGGCAACCAAAAGTTAAAGTGTCTGGATTCTGTCCAAACCTCCACGGCCCACACCCCCTCCTCTGAGCTGATGAACTATTGATCTTGTCCGTTGTTTCTTTCAGTTCAAAGTTGTCTTTTATAGAAGTAAAGGGGGGGACGGTTAGGTTCATCTGTAAATTATCTTATGTTGGCATACTGTATGTTAACAGGCTTATGAAAGGTCTCCAAAAACAAAGCAACGTGGGAAAAACCAACAGGGAATGTAGAGCATCATGTGCTGTTCTGGCCAGAGTACGCGGTCAGTTTACCCAAAATCCCAAATATCCTCCCACTTTTTACCAAAACAACCAGGTGGTTTCTATGGGATTTCTTTGAAAAACGGCCTCATATCTTAATATTTAGTCTTTTATCAGACGCAGTGATCCAAAGCTACGTAGTGAATAGATACACATATGCGTTGAAAGTATGATGCTAAGGGTGCTGCAGCACCCCCATTTTGAAATAATGTTGTAAATAATATTGTAGTTTTTTTTTTAATACTTTCTGATTTATATATATATTCTTCTTAAGGCCCTTGTGTTAGCATTAGTATGTATTAAAACTAAAATAATTATTGGCTGAATACACGAGAACATTCAGTTGAATCCACTCTTTATTACCATTATGCTTCATTAACAAATAGAACAGAAAAATAGTCCCTTACGTGTACACAATAAACACAAGAACTAATAATAGAAGTAGCAGACATTACAAATCACAACAGGTGTGCACATATCTTGAATAACTGAACATATTCTGCTGCCATTTTGTTCACAACAGAACACAAGGAATCAATATTCAGTTTAAAGCTATTTACAACATGAACATTACCCCATAGTCCATAGTTGGTCTAATGAATAAAATATAAAATGTTATTTACCATCAACAGTTATTTAAATACATTTCAAATTTAAAAAAAGTATCTTTGTAAAACCTGCTTAGCTAACTATGAAAGATCTTAAGTCTCTTCCATTCATGGTTTGTCAAGATAAACCTTTCTGAAGCCCAATAAAATGTAGCATTTGGAGTTTAGTTGAGTACTTGTTTTAAATCAACCAAAACACAAAAGTCTTGAATTTGAGGAAACACTGATACGAGTATCATTCATAGTGACGTCACGCTCAGCCACGCGTTTACCTTCTCAACAGCGTCTAAAAATAATAACCACCGATTCATTCATTCATTCTGTGTGTTAGAACCGACACAGAGACACTGAGGCCCCACCCCATAACACAAACCCAGGGAGGAGGTCCTCCTGGGTGAATGTGGACTGGAAGGTGTGGATGTGTGTCAGTGTGTCTGAGGACCCTCCTACATCTGGGGACACTCTGTAGAAGGACAGAGTGCCAGCAGGCCGGTCCAGATACACTCCTACTCTGTTAGAGCCAGCGGGGGGGAGACGTATGTCTGTTCTACTACCGTTGTACCATGCAGAGTAACTAACATCAGCATCATCATCATCATCATCATCAACATCATCAGCATCACAATAAAGACTCCAGGACTTGTTGTTCATTCCAAGCCAGCTATCATCACCACTTCCTCTCCTTGTGATTCCTCTGTATGTCACTCCTATAACAACAAGTCCTTCCCACTCTACCTCCCAGTAACAGCGGCAAGTCAGCTCTTCTCTACACAACACCTGGTACCAGGAGTCAAATCTCTCTGGGTGATCAGGATACGACTGATCCTCTCTAACCCACGTCACCTTTCTGTTGTCCTCAGACAGAGAGAGTCGTCTGTGGGCTGTGTTTGGGTCCAGTGTGAGTTCACAGGCATCTGATGGGAGAACAAGACATGATTAGCTGCTGAATCAATCTTCATCATGTTCATCATAATCATCACTAGTACTGTTGTCTTGCATACTTATTCCTGTCCTTTTTCACATGCCCTCTACTCTACAAACTAACGTAGAAAGACAAAATCATATCGTATGATAGGTACTATAGTGGACTAGTGTACTATAGCTTTAGAAATTGTGCATATTGTTTAAGATAATTAAAGTTCAACTTAACAGCAAATCCCATGTATGTGAGTGGCTGTGAGTGGTTTGTTACATTTTAGTTTAAAAAGAGACCATTGACTTGTGTTCACAGGGGGAAGGCGGGCCACATATACATACAATATTCTTCTACACTTACTTGAAATAATAAAATAAAAATTATTTATAGTTTAACAATATTGGATTATTTAATGTACATTTGACAGCCCTAAATCAAACTAAACAGACACTTACACTTCTTTAGAGCTGATCTCAGGTCAGGCAGTTTCTTCATCTCCATGTTCAGTGTCTTCTCCAGTTGATCCAGGGATCTCCTCAAGGTCCCTACGTATGACGGAGGATGGACCTCCACCGTTGTCCAGTCCCTGGTGGGTGGAGGATCCTTCAGGGATCTGAAGGTCTGGAGGAAGTGGAGGTGGTCTTCAGTGCGTGAGAGCTGCTTCACCTCTGAGCTTCTATTGGTCAGATCTTCTATTTCCTGCTCCAGCTCTTTGATGAGGTCTTCAGCTTCTTTCTCTGTGGATTTTAGTTTGTCTTTAATCGTTTTGTTGAGATCATCCTGGCACTTTTCAATAGAGCGCTTCAGAGCATTGAGGACCTGCACACCATCGGCTATCTCTCTGTCGGCGTCTGCTTTGCTGCGATCTATTGAGTCTTTGATCTCCTGAATCTTTCTATGTATATCCTGGATCATCTGATGAACTTCTGACTCCATCTTCCCCAGCTGGGCCGCCTTTACCTCATATTCCTCCTTTAGAGGTACAACAGGATGGGACTTGTGGTCTGTCTCTGTGCAGAACAGACACACACACACCTGCTCAGTCTGGCAGAAGAGCTCCAGAATTAGGTCATGTTTCTTACACATCCTGTCTTCCAGACGGTCCATAGGCTCGACCAGCCGATGTCTCTTCAGGACTGCGACTCTCTGATGTGGCTCCAGGTGGGTTTGGCAGTAAGAGGTAAAACACACTAGGCATGACTTCACGGCCTTCAGCTGGGTCCCAGTACAGATGTCACAGGGAACTTCTCCTGGTTCAACACAAGGCTGCTCTTTGACACGTACAGAACTTCTAAACCGATCAACCATCTCTGATATGAAGGTATTGACCTGTAAATCAGGTCTTGTGAGGTAAAGCTCGTTGCAAACAGGACATTTGCACTGGACTTTGTCATCCCAGAACGATGTAATACAGGTTCTACAGAAGTTGTGTCCACATGGAGTGGAAACTGGGCTGTTGAACACATCCCGACAGATGGAACATGAAAAGTCCTCTTCAGACCAGGAAGTGTTGGACGCCATTCCTAGAAGAGATTATTTAAAAAAGATTATGTTAAAAACAAAGACATTCATTTTCTAATGGTAAAATAACAGTTTATAACTAGTTATAATGCATCTATATTCATACATGCGTTATTAGTACATTAGTACATCCAACAGGTCGGTACAACATCAATCCCAACATGTGCCTCCTGCTCCGTATGAACACACACGTCGCTATGGACTCTCACACCGCTACCAACGCGGACGAAAGAGCCCGCTGCCCTCACGCATGCGTCCTCCTCATGAAGACTGATACTGTAATAGCTGCGCATGCGTCCTCCTCATGAAGCTCGATACTTGAATAGCAGTGAAACCAACGTTCCAATTCCATTGTTGTCCCGCCACGTCGGATTCAACCAACACATCCAGAGCTGCGCTCCAAACAGCACGTCACCCACCAAGGATGTGTTGGTATAACCCGACGAGGCGACACAACAAGTGGATTTAAAGGCTTGTTTCGCTGCGCATCCACAAAGTCTTAGCAAGTTTTTCCATGAGGACACATACGTTAGCTCAGTGATCTCTTTTAAATCACCGATTCCGCATTGCAAAGTGGTTCAAAGACTAAAAGAGTAGTTTGGAAAGAGAGTAAGTCCATAGCCACGTGTGTTGATACGGAGCGCAGGAGTACAGCACGCTACAGTACAACATGGCGCCCTGCAGACAGGACGGCTTCAACGAGGATTATGGCTCAACATGTTGGACTCACCTTCTAATGTTTCCGTCTGAATGTTCCCTTTAAAAAGGCTTCTTTGTCTCCGGAGCGGGAGAAGGGCCGACACGTGGCGTTTCTTAGCTTTGGTTTAAATGAACTTCCGTCTCCCAAACAAGAGAGAAGGGTCTGTATATAGAGCTCCAAGCTCGGCCACGCCCCTCAGTCGGACCGTTTCCGGTCCTGAGCTTGGAGGAGGAATTGACGTCTGAAATGGTGAACGCCAGAAGGGACAATACGATCAGCCCATACACATCCATCTACTGTAGGTTTCATCAGGTCATTTTACATCAAGCACGGAACGAATAAATGGCACGAAAAACGGATGAAATAATTCGGACTGAGAAAATCGCGTCAACTTTACATCAGTTACGACGCGAATATGCGGCATTTTCCAGTAGGAATAATAATAATAATATTTCAACCTAGTTTATGCTCTGTCATTTCACCTAAATATCCTATGTATTTAGAGGATTCAATTAGAATGGAGTTTCCCTTTTTAACCCAAGTGTAAAATAGTAAAACAATCACCCCCGATAGTAATAATAGGCTTCTAGTTTAAATCCAATATGAAATACATGTATCATTATAATCATGTTATGATTACTATGTTTATGTCTTATGTAATAACCTGAATTAAATCTGAATAATAATAACACAAATAATTCCCCTTTTTAACCCAAGTGTAAATTAGTGTAACGAATGGCAACTTGTGGATGAAGGGATTATGATAAGTGAGTTTGAATTCTGTAATTCATCCATGTTTTGGAAAAGTACATTTTGGATTTTTCCCCATTTGATAATTTAAAGTAGGCTATCACACACAAAAGCAACCAATATTCAGGTATGGCAGTGCAAGGAAACATTGGCGCAGACTGCTATGGAGAGGATTGATCAATAGTTAATATTTACAGGTCTATGCATGTAGTTTACCATTATGGATGCAATAAGAGCACTGTGTGTGAGAAACGTAAATAGGCTGTTACTTCCCCCATTTCCTACATGTATCATAATCATGTTATGATTAGTATGTTATGTCTTATAGTATAATAACCTGAGTTAAATCAGAATAATAACACAAATTGTATTCTTTTATACCATGTTCTGAATATAAAATACAAAATCACTTTTATTTGTCAAAGTTTGTATACTGATTATATGATTGTGTAATAATAGTAACAATACTGCCATGAATCAATTAATAAATAATATAACAATAATACAACATATTGGATGTTTGTTGTTATTTTAAAAGGCAAGACGATGTTGAACTTGGAAACCCGGTGAAAAGAAGCAAAGATGCAAGTCGAATTAATAATGCGGTATAGAGTTTTATTCATATACTAATATAGAACACAAAAATGTCAAATCTCGATACTCGCTGCTATCTCTACAGCGCGCTGTATTCTTGTCGATAGGCCCACCCCTTAAAGGTGTGGACCCGCAAGAGAACACCGGAGAAAGAGGTAGAGACCTCTGCGACAATGGCTTATATCTTCAGGGTTCTCAGCTGGGGGTCTTTGTCGAGAGGGGGATGTTTTACTGTTCCATGGGCACTACTCCGTTGGGGGAATGCAACGGTATCTCTGGCCGCATACTATAGCAGATTTACATAAGGCCGCACTTCACAGGGTGTCGTTCGTTTCGGTAGAAGTGTCAGGTTACATTTCGGCAGACATCAAGTTGCGTGTTTCTTCTACAACAATGAGTACATGTCTATGTATATATAGTATCTACGTGTATGTATGAGTACATGTCTATGTATATATAGTATGTACGTGTATGTATAAGTACATGTCTATGTATATATAGTATGTACGTGTATGTATGAGTACATGTCTATGTATATATAGTATGTACGTGTATGTATAAGTACATGTCTATGTATATATAGTATGTACGTGTATGTATAAGTACATGTCTATGTATATATAGTATCTACGTGTATGAGTACATGTCTATGTATATATAGTATGTACGTGTATGTATGAGTACATGTCTATGTATATATAGTATGTATGTGTATGTATGAGTACATGTCTATGTATATATAGTATGTACGTGTATGTATGAGTACATGTCTATGTATATATAATATGAACGTGTATGTATGAGTACATGTCTATGTATATATAGTATGAACGTGTATGTATGAGTACATGTCTATGTATATATAGTATGTATGAGTACATGTCTATGTATATATAGTATGTATGTGTATGTATGAGTACATGTCTATGTATATATAGTATGTACGAGTATGTATGAGTACATGTCTATGTATATATAGTATGTATGAGTACATGTCTATGTATATATGGTATGTATGTGTATGTATGAGTACATGTATGATATGTGTATGTAGTGTAAATATTGAGGGAGTAAATAGTTTATACATGTTCCTTGGTTTCAATGTGTTGACTGGGACAGCCACTCACACACACATGGGATTTGCTATTAACTTTAACTTTAATTATCTTAAAAACAACGTGTACTATTACTATACTAAATATATAGCACATGATTCCACTATAGTGCTTTTTTTATATGATCATATATACATTTTTTGTCTTTCTATGTTAATGTTTGAAGAGTAGATAGCGACCATAAAAAGTGTCAGAAAGAGAATAAAAAGAAGTTTGCAAGAGAACAGTACTAGTGATGATGATGATGATGAAGAACGGTTCAGCAGCTAATCATGTCTTGTTCTCCCATCAGATGCCTGTGAACTCACACTGGACCCAAACACAGTCCACAGACTACTCTCTCTGTCTGAGGACAACAGAAAGGTGACGCTGGTTAGAGAGGACCAGTCGTATCCTGATCACCCAGAGAGATTTGACTCCCATCACCAGGTGTTGTGTAGAGAGCCTCTGACTGGCCGCTGTTACTGGGAGGTAGAGAGGGAAGGACAAGTTTTTATAGGAGTGACATACAGAGGAATCACAAGGAGAGGAGGGGGGGGGTGACAGCTGGCTTGGAGGGAACAACAAGTCCTGGAGTCTTCTTTGTAATGATGGTGTTTACATTGCCTGGTACAACGGTAGTAGAACAGTCATACGTCTCCCCCCCGCTGGCTCTAACAGAGTAGGAGTGTATCTGGACCGGACTGCTGGCACTCTGTCCTTCTACAGAGTGTCCCCAGATGTAGGAGGGTCCTCAGACACACTGACACACATCCACACCTTCCAGGCCACCTTCACCCAGGAGGAGCTCCTCCCTGGGTTTTGGTTAAGGGGTGCCTCAGTGTCTCTGTGTCGGATGTAGAAAAATAGAAATGCGGCGGGCGGGCCGTGTGTGTGTTTCTTTTTTTCACACACACATAGGACACACACAAACACACATAGTACACACACACACACACATAGTACACACACATACACACACATAGTACACACACACACACATAGTACACACACACATAGTACACGCACACACATAGCACACGCACATAGTACACGCACATAGTACACGCACACATAGCACACACAAATAGTACACACACATAACACACACATGGCACACACACATAGTACACACACATAGTATACACACATAGCACATGCACATAGTACACACGCACATAGTACACACACATAGTACACACACATAATTACACGAAGAAGTTATATTTTCTCTTTCATTTACTTCAATAATCTTTTACATTTTTTAATGTAACATATTGTTTGCTTTTACTCAAGTCTGTTTGTGAATTAAAAATGGAGGCGAGAGAGAGATTTATTGTTGCTGTATTTTCCTTATTTCCTTATTTTGTAAAGATTTAATGTCTGTGTTTTATTTGAAGGGTTACATGGCTATTTTATGTGTTGTTAATGTCTATTAGACAAGCATATACAATGTAATATTTGTCTATTTACGTTCATCTTGCTCTGCTTATTACAACAATAAATCATTTGGTATGAAGTAACTCAGTACTTGAGTAATCTTTTCACTAGATACTTTCTTACTCTTCCTCAAGTCACTATCTGATGACTACTTTTACTTCTACTTGAGTTATTATTACTTTAAATATATACTTGTTATATATAAAAGTAGGCTGTTATAAATAAGAGGTTATTGACAGTGCTCATTATTCTATATAATTATATTACCTACAATTCTTATCATTACCAATATAAACCCTTATCTTGTTCCGTCTTAGTATGTCTTCTATGATCTTAAACTTAGTAACCTATGCTATTTAGTCAACGTTACTAGAATAATCACATAATGCAGAAAGAAACCCGTTCCACGCTGCTCTGAACTCCGGTCCGGTTCTTTCCGGGATGTCTACGGGCCCTTTCGGAGGCCCCGTGACGTCACAACGTCAGCTCCATCTGGGGAGCGGTTATTGTTGGGGTCCGAGAAGGTTCATGAAGCTTCTGGGACACTTGTAGGATAAGGCCACGGTGTGTGGTGCGTTTCATATCCAACATCGCTCATGATGACGCTCCCACTCTGCGACTGTAAAAAAAAGAGCATCACAAAGTGGCCGTGGGTCGTAACCATGGGGATAAAATCTCCCCCCCCTCCCCATCTCCCTCCCTCCCCCTACCCCCCGCTGAGTGTCCTCAGCCCAAATCGTACTGTGTTGAACAGAGTCCACTTCCGGGTCGGACGAGGTGAACGACTAATGCGACACACCTGGTTCATACGGCGAGAGGGGGCGTGGCCCGTGGGGGCGGAGAGACAGTTCACTCAGCGTCAACACGACGCTCCGCGCGGTGCGGAGGCTGACTGGACTGCGGAGGCTGACGGAGCGGAAGGCTCCAGACTCTTCACGAGGGAACATGGACAGCGAGCGGTGCGAGCGGAAGTGCCGTGTGTCCGGACCTGTACAGCTCACGGCTCCTCCCTCCTCGAGCTACACTCCCCGGTGAAGTGCTCTCCTGACCATACAGACCCGTGTGTGTGTGTGTGTGTGTGTGTGTGTGTGTGTGTGTGTGTGTGTGTGTGTGTGTGTGTGTGTGTGTGTCTGTGTGTGTCTGTGTGTGTGTCTGTGTGTCTGTGTGTGTCTGTGTGTGTGTGTGTGTTGCATCAATATAGACATGATTAAGCTGTATGTGTGTGTGTGTGTGTGTGTGTGTGTGTGTTGCATCAATATAGATATGATTAATCTGTATGTGTGTGTGTGTCTTTCTGAATACCTTCCTGTAACGTGTGAATGAAAATCGCCCTGCCTTTTAT
>JACYXH010000282.1:0-122500 GCA_026745465.1 Lota lota | reverse complement strand
TTTGTGTGTACTATGTGTGTGTACTATGTGTTTGTGTGTGTGCTATGTGTGTGTATGTGCTATGTGTGTGTGTACTATGTGTTTGAGTGTGTAATATGTGTGTACTATGTGTGTGTGTGTGCTATGTTTGTGCGTGTACTATGTGTTTGTGTGTGTGTGATGTGTGTGTGTGTACTATGTGTTTGTGTGTACTGTGTTTGTGTGTGTACTATGTGTGTACTATGTGTGTGTACTATGTGTGTGTGTGCTATGTGTGTTATATGTGTGTGTTATGTGTTTGTGTGTGCACTATGTGTGTGCGTACTATGTGTTTGTGTGTGTACTATGTGTTTTTGTGTGTACTATGTGTGTGTACTATGTGTTTGTGTGTGTACTATGTGTGTACTATGTGTTTGTGTGTGTCTGTGTGTGTGTGCACTGTGTGTGTGTGCATTATGTGTGTGTGTGTTCTATGTGTGTGTGTGTGTACTATGTGTGTGTGTGTTCTATGTGTGTGTATGTGCTATGTGTGTGTGTACTATGTGTTTGAGTGTGTAATATGTGTGTACTATGTGTTTGTGTGTGTCTGTGTGTGTGTGCACTGTGTGTGTGTGCATTATGTGTGTGTGTGTTCTATGTGTGTGTGTGTGTACTATGCGTGTGTGTGTGTTCTATGTGTGTGTGTGTGTGCTATGTGTGTGTGTACTATAGTGTATGTGTGTGTCTGTGTGTGTACTATATGTGTGTGTGTGTGTGTGTGTGTGTGTGTGTGTGTGTGTGTGTGTGTGTGTGTGAGAGGGTCCTGCCCGCCGGAGCGTGTGCGTTTTTTTTTCTACAACCGACACAGAGACACTGAGGCACCACCAGAACCACCCCACCCTAACCTAAACCCAGGGAGGAGGTCCTCCTGGGTGAAGGTGGACTGGAAGGTGTGGATGTGTGTCAGTGTGTCTGAGGACCCTCCTACATCTGGGGACACTCTGTAGAAGGACAGAGTGCCAGCAGGCCGGTCCAGATACACTCCTACTCTGTTAGAGCCAGCGGGGGGGAGACATATGGCTGTTACACTACCGTTGTAACAGGCAGTGTAACCATCATCATCACAATAAAGACTCCAGGACTTGTTGTTCACTCCAAGCCTGCTGTCATCACCCCCTCCTCTCCTTGTGATTCCTCTGTATGTCACTCCTATAACAACACGTCCTTTCCACTCCACCTCCCAGTAACAGCGGCCAGTCAGACCCTCTCTACACAACACCTGGTACCAGGAGTCAAATCTCTCTGGGCGATCAGGATACGACTGCTCCTCTATAACCACCGTCACCTTTCTGTTGTCCTCAGACAGAGAGAATTCTCTGTGGGCTGTGTTTGGGTCCAGTGTGAGTTCACAGGCATCTGATGGGAGAACAAGACATGATTAGCTGCTGAACCATTCTTCATCATCATCATCATCATCACTAGTACTGTTCTCTTGCATACTTCTTATTCCTGTCCTTTTTCACGTGCCATCTACTCTACAACCATTAACATAGAAAGACAAAATCATATCATATGATAGGTACTAGAGTGGATCAGTGTGCTATAGCTTTAGAAATAGTAGCGCATATTGTTTTTAAGATAATTAAAGTAAAACGTAACAGCAAATCCCATGTGTGTGTGAGTGGCTGTCCCAGTCAAAACATTGAAACCAAGGAAAATGTATGAACTGCATTAACTCCCTCAATATGTACACTATACACATATTATACATCAAACCGTTCAGCACGATGAGCTAATTACTCACATGAAATATCTAAGCAATACTTGTAATACCTTTGAATATATGAAACTTTTGGATTTCCCAACACACATACATTGCACTCAACCTTCAAAGGGACACCTGTGTGAACAACAGACTGAACAAGCTGAGCTCACATACAGGCTGGTAATTAACTGTTGGTACCATAGAACTGGTTCATACATACATAGACATGTACTCATACATACACGTACATACTATATATACATAGACATGTACTCATGCACTTACATACTATATATACATAGACATGTACTCATACATACTATATATACATAGACATGTACTCATACATACACGTACATACTATATATACATAGACATGTACTCATACATACACGTACATACTATATATACATAGACATGTACTCATTCATACCCATACATACTATATATATATAGACATGTACTCATACATACACGTACATACTATATACACATAGACATGTACTCATACATATACGTACATACTATATATACATAGACATGTACTCATACATACACATACATAAGTACACATACACATACATAAGTACATGTACACATACCTATTATTCATACATATGCATACTCATACATACATACATGCATACGTACCCAAACATATATAAACATAAGTACACATACATACATATACAAACATACATAGCTAAACAAACGTATACATAATCCGGCATATACGTATACATAAGTACACACACATATGTAAACATAAGTACACATACATATGTACACATACGTAAGTACACATACATATACATAAGTACACACACATAAACATAAGTACACATACATACGTATACATACATGCACATAGCTAAACATACGTAAACATGCTCATACATGCATATTCATGCGTACATATGTATACATACTCATACATATGTACACATATGTACAAATACGTACACATACATAATATACATATGCATACACACTGATACATACACAAACATACATACACATACAAACACATACGTACACATACATATTCATAAGTACATTTACATATGTGTACACACTCATTCATATGTAAACATACATAAGCTTATGTACACATATGTACACAAACATTAACATACCTACATATACATAAACATGTCTACATACATACACGTAAACATACCTACACATACATATACATACATAAACAAACATACAAATGTACACACACACATAAGCATGTAATGGCAGTGCAAGTGTTAAGGTACGAGACTAGAACCCAAACGCAAGACACCGAGGCAGAGATGGAGCGGGGTCGAAAGGGATTTATTCGGCAAAGGTACAGGCAAGGGAAAGGCAGGCGGTTAGTTAGACGAGCAGGGGTCTGGAGGCAGGCAGGTAGCTGTAGGTCGGGGATCGAAGACGAGCGGGTAGTCAGGCAGGCGAGTGGTCGAAGGCAGGGAAGGCAAACAGACGAGCAGGATGGAAGTCGGGCAGGGATCAGGAGGACTAGGGAAGAAGGACAAGCGGGTTAAACGAGCAGAAGCTAAATACAGAACTAGAGCGCTGGAACGAGGTACTAACTTGAGAAAGCGTAACAACGAACTGGCGCCGGCTGCTTGGTGAATGGGGAAGAAGTAGGGTGCGCTGATTGTAGATTGAAGACCGGTGGGGAAGACAACGTGCACGTGGGAGATTGAAGGCAGAATGTAAACAGAGGCACATGGAGTAGTAGCAGCCGGCGCAGCTAGGTGGAGGCAGAGGATGGAGTAACAGTACCCCCCCCTCTACGGACGCCTCCAGGCGGACGCACAGTGTGGGAAGGGTGCTGGCGGTGAAAGTCCGTGATGAGGGAGGGGTCGAGAATGTGACTCCTGGGAACCCAGGAGCGCTCCTCGGGACCGTATCCCTCCCAATCCACCAGATACTGATGACCCCGACCGCGACGACGTACATCCAAAAGGCGACGCACCGTCCAAGCCGGGTTGTTGTCAATCATCCGGGGAGGCGGTGGAACCGGGGCGGGAGGGCACAACGGGCTGGAGGAGACGGGCTTGATCTGGGAGACGTGGAAGGTGGGATGGATCCGAAGGGACGAAGGGAGCTTCAGGCGAATGGCACAGGGGTTAATGATGGAATCAATCTCGTAAGGGCCAACGAAACGGGGGGCGAGTTTCTGAGAAACCCCCTTCAAAGGGAGATCCTTGGACCGCAACCAAACCTTTTGCCCAGGGGTGTACTGTGGAGCCGGGAGCCGGTGTTTATTAGCCTGGCGTTGGAAGCGGTTGGACGCACGGAGCAAGGCCTCACGTGTGCGCCTCCAGGTGCGCTGGCAACGGCGCAGGTGTACCTGGACAGAAGGAACAGTGATCTCTGTCTCCAAGGCAGGGAACAGAGGCGGTTGATAGCCCAAGGAAGACATGAATGGAGACAGGCCGGTGGACGCATTGACCAGAGTGTTATGAGCATACTCAACCCAGGGAAGTTGTGAACTCCAGGAGGAGGGGTTGGAGTCGGTCACGCAGCGAAGGGCAGCCTCCATCTCCTGGTTTGCCCTCTCCGACCTTCCATTGGTCTGTGGGTGGTATCCGGAGGACAGACTGACCGTAGTTCCCAGGGCCGCACAGAACGACCGCCAGACCTGAGAGGTGAACTGCGGACCTCGATCCGACACGATATCCATCGGGATGCCGTGGAGCCGGAACACGTGGGAAACCAGGAGATCCGCAGTCTCTCTAGCGGAGGGGAGCTTGGGGAGTGCTAGGAAGTGAGCAGCTTTGGAGAAACAGTCGATGATAGTGAGGATGGTGGTGCTGCCTTCTGAAGGGGGAAGACCGGTGACAAAATCCAGGGCAATATGGGACCAAGGGCGGCTGGGGATGGGCAGGGGTCGGAGCAAGCCAGAACGGGGTCGGGTTGAGGTCTTATTGCGAGCGCAGACAGTGCAGGCCGCAACGAAGGACCGGACGTCAGTGTCCAAGGAGGGCCACCAGAATCGTCGCCGAACAAAGTCCAGAGTGCGGGTAGTGCCAGGATGACAGGTGAGTCTGGAGGAGTGAGCCCAGGTGAGTACCCTGGACCGCGTCGCGTCGGGAACGAACAACCGGTTGGGCGGGCCGGTGCCGGGATCGGGCTGTTGTTGCTGCGCCTGGAGGACCGCGGCTTCGACCTCCAGGGTGAGCGTAGCGATAAGGCAGGTAGACGGCAGAATGGGCTCAGACTCCGAGCAGGGGTCCTTGAGGGAGTAAAACGGGAGAGAGCGTCTGGTTTAATGTTTCGGGAGCCGGGGCGGTAGGTAAGCGAAAAATTAAATCGTCCAAAAAAAAGAGCCCATCGGGCCTGCCGGGAATTTAGTCTTTTGGCTGACTGGATGTATTCTAAATTCCGGTGGTCAGTCCAGACGATAAATGGCTGGGCCGCTCCCTCCAGCCAGTGACGCCATTCCTCGAGTGCCAATTTAACAGCAAGAAGCTCGCGGTTCCCGACATCATAGTTCCGCTCCGGTGGGGTCAACCTGCGCGAGAAAAAGGCGCACGGATGAAGCTTGTGGTCCTTGGTGGAACGCTGCGAAAGTACCGCCCCCACCCCGGAATCAGAAGCATCAACCTCCACGATGAACTGAAGAGACGAGTCGGGTTGGATGAGGATGGGTGCAGTGGTGAATCGCTCCTTCAAGTTCCGGAACGAGGCCTCAGCCTCCGGCGACCACTCGAAGAGCTTCTTGGGTGAGGTTAGGGCAGTGAGGGGGGCAGCGATCTGACTATAGCTTCTGATGAAGCGACGATAAAAATTGGCGAAGCCGAGAAATCGCTGTAGCTGCTTACGAGTGGTGGGTGTAGGCCACTCCGCCACTGCAGAAACCTTGCAAGGGTCCATCCGCAACTCCCCCTGGCCAATGATGTACCCCAGGAAAACAGTGGACGGGACGTGGAACTCACATTTCTCCGCTTTGACAAACAGCCTGTTTTCCAATAAGCGCTGGAGGACCTGCCGTACGTGAATCACGTGAATCACAGCGAACCCGAGAAGATGAGAATATCATCAAGATACACAAAAACCGAGTGGTTCAACATGTCACGAAGAACATCGTTGACCAGAGCCTGAAAAACCGCAGGGGCGTTGGTGAGTCCGAAAGGCATGACCAGATATTCAAAATGGCCAACAGGAGTATTGAGGGCCGTTTTCCATTCGTCCCCCTCCCGGATACGGACCAGATGGTAAGCGTTGCGCAAGTCCAGTTTGGAAAAAACCGTGGCTCCATGGAGGGGAACAAAGGCGGAGCTAATAAGGGGCAAGGGGTACTTATTTTTTACCGTGATGGAGTTTAGGCCCCGGTAGTCAATGCACGGCCGGAGGGAGCCATCCTTCTTACCAACAAAAAAAAACCCCGCCCCAACAGGAGAGGAAGACGGCCGGATTATCCCCGCAGCGAGAGACTCCCGGATGTACTCCTCCAAGGACTCCTGTTCGGGACGGGAGAGGTTGTAGAGCCGACTGCTAGGCAGGGAAGCCCCGGGGAGGAGATCGATTGCGCAGTCATACGGACGGTGGGGAGGCAGAGATAGGGCACGGGACTTACTAAAAACCTCCCTCAGGTCATGATAACTCTCAGGAACAGAAGACAGATCAGAGGGAATAGATGGTGGTGACTTAGACTCCAGAGTGTGGGGAGGTTGGGCGGAACGTAAACACTGTGCCAGACAAAAAGAGCTCCATGAGGAAATCCTACTCTCTTTCCAGTCCATTTGGGGGTTATGACGTTGCAGCCAAGGAAATCCCAAGACCACTGGGGTGAGAGGACAGTCTATCACGTGAAGCGAAAGTAACTCACGGTGATTCCCGGACACAATTAGAGTTAACGGTACCGTCCGACGATCGACCCGGGCAAGTCTCTTCCCGTTAAGGGACTGGGCAAAAATGGGGGAATCCAAAGAGGTTGTCTTGATTCCCAATTGCCTGACCAACTGCCTATCAATGAATGACTCGTCTGCACCTGAGTCCACGAGGACTGACAAAGGAAGGGAATGTTCCTGCCAAAGCAGGACGGAATCCAACATGGGACGGGGAGCCGAGGGATCAAGCGTTCGACTCACCAGAATCCCTCGGGTTACTGGCGAGCCAACCCTTTTCCCAGACAGGTTGGACAGGAGGAAATAACGTGTCCCGAAAGACCGCAGTCAAGACAAGCACCAGTTGCCAGCCGGTGTTGCCTTTCGGTCGGGGATAGGTGGGCTCGTCCCAATTGCATTGGTTCCGGGTCGGGTAGTGAAGTTGGTCCAGGGTGGAAAGGATTGGGCCGAGGGGGAGGTGGTGCCGGAACATCCAGTGAAGACGAGACAGAAGCAGGAAACGGACGAAGCGTGCGTTCGCGACGTCGTTCGCGCAGACGATTGTCCAGTCGTATAGCGAGGGAAATTAGATGGTCTAAATTGGGTGACTCATCCCGAACAGCCAACTCATCCTTGAGGGGGTCGGAAAGCGCGTGTAAGGATACTCCCATTAAGGCCACGTCATTCCACCCGCTCTCCGCAGCAATCGTCTGGAAATCTACAGCGAAATCAGCGACGCTTCGGGAACCCTGACGGAGAGAGAAGACGCATTGAAGCCTCCCTACCTCGAACGGGATGTTCGAACACTCTCCGCATCTCCGTGACGAAACCTGAGTAAGTGGAACAACATTCAGCCCCTCTCTCCATTACGGAGGTCGCCCAAGAGAGGGCTCTGCCACGTAACGCTCCAACGAGGAAAGCGATACGGGAGCTATCGGTGGGGTAGGTTAGGGGCTGGAGCCGGAACACGAGACCACATTGGAGAAGGAAATCCCGACAGGTACCCAAATCTCCTCCATAACGTTCGGGGGTTGGAATGTATGGCTCACGTGAGGCAATCGGCTGGGGAGGGGCGGAGGGTAGCGGCGGTTGACCGGGAGTTGGCGCAGAATCCAGCAATCCCTGGACGGCGGTGGTAATCATCTGGACGGTGGACCTCATCTCCGCCAGTTCCTGGTCGTGACGACCGAGCAGTACTCCCTGACTGCTGATGGCCCGGTCTTGGGAACGGATGTCTGCTGGGTCCATGTTTGGCCAGTTCGTACTGTTAAGGTACGAGACTAGAACCCAAACGCAAGACACCGAGGCAGAGATGGAGCGGGGTCGAAAGGGATTTATTCGGCAAAGGTACAGGCAAGGGCAAGGCAGGCGGTAGTTAGACGAGCAGGGGTCTGGAGACAGGCAGGTAGCTGTAGGTTGGGGGTCGAAGACGAGCGGGTGGTCAGGCAGGCGAGTGGTCGAAGGCAGGGAAGGCAAACAGACGAGCAGGATGGAAGTCGGGCAGGGATCAGGAGGACTAGGGAAGAAGGACAAGCGGGTTAAACGAGCAGAAGCTAAATACAGAACTAGAGCGCTGGAACGAGGTACTAACTTGAGAAAGCGTAACAACGAACTGGCGCCTGCTGCTTGGTGAATGGGGAAGAAGTAGGGTGCGCTGATTGTAGATTGAAGACCGGTGGGGAAGACAACGTGCACGTGGGAGATTGAAGTCAGAATGTAAACAGAGGCACATGGAGTAGTAGCAGCCGGCGCAGCTAGGTGGAGGCAGAGGATGGAGTAACAGCAAGTACAATTTCTTCAGGAATTGTACGATGTCTAGTTCCTACTTCTATCCTATTTTGCTTTCCATCCACTAGTACAAACAACAACGTAGAGTGACAACAAATATATAATATGATAGGTACTATAGTGGACTAGTCTGCTATGTTTTTTAGAAGCATTAGTGTATGTCATTTGTTTAGAAGACAGGTCTCCTTCTAGATTAGTCATGGGAAATGAGAACCGTGAGTTTTCCTTTTGCATCTAGCAGTGAAACAGTCAGAGATCGCATGGTCCTGCCATGTGACTATTGTGCATGCGCACATCACAATGACAATGCTGAAACCATATATGGTACAGCCCTACTACATATTATTGTTATTATTAGGCTATATTATTATTCTCAACAAAATTTGGGACCTTACTCATTACAAATGTTTTCACCTAGAGACTCCATTTCAATTTTAAAATGTTCATCTTTGCTTGGAATTTCTTTTCTCTTTTATACTTTTTAACTAATATTTATATTTTAAAAGATCACTTTTATAATAGAAGTCAACGCCCATTCTCTGAGACTTCAACTACTTCAGACTTCGCAACTCTGCAAATTTCTTACCTTTAATCTTCATTTAAACATTTTACTAAATCATTACGCTTTGATCTTTAAACAGATTCTCTATACCATTTATACTTGTTGAGATTCAACAGTTTTAAACATGCTTAGTATATTTTCAGTTGCTCTCCTTGACTTCCGTTGAGCGTGATGACGTCACCCCACTCTAGCCCAAGGTGGCTATCACAAAAGCTAACCATTTCGGATGTCGCTGGGCCTTCCAACGTCAATATTTAACCTAGAAACACAATGTAAAGCTTAAACTGTTAGGGTATTTCTTGTTTCACTGGTGCTACAATGGTAAACGATTGGAAATAGGCTTGTTGAGCATCAGGCATTTATGTGTGGGGACCCTCATTAATATCACAATTAGTTTTTTCACGTCATGCTTTCTACAAAACGTATTTCCTATGAAAGCTAGGGTTAGACCAAGACTCCACAGACTCCAACAGTGTAAGCCTTATCAGTCTGTGACCTAACCTCGACAAACTAGATGTGAAAGAATAACGTCAATAACACTCCACTTTAGTTAGTTACAATCACAAATGACAGCATCTTACCTGTGTTATTATCAAGTCATGTGTGATCGCATTAAACCACCATTAACAGATAATCCAGGGTCATGTGTCATTTAGACCCTACTTTTATGACTTGGCCATAATAATTAAATCTAGTGACGATGCACACACAAGCAGCAAGCACACACACACGCACACCCAAACCCATACCAATACCCACACCCACACTCACACACACTATTCTTCTACACTTACCTGATTGTTATATTGACTTGATTCAAACATTTCAAGCACTTTAGTTTAGCTATTTGTTTGACGATTTTTCGATTTTTTCCAACTATTTGATTAGTTTTTAATGGTTTGTATGTTTACATTATTACGCTTTCTCCATTCAGATTTTAAACTTTGTTCAAATATTTACACTTAAGTTCAGCTATTAAAATTTCCCATATGTCAGCTTTATTAAACATGTTTTCAACCTCACTTTAAACTGCAGCACTCACCGCATTTTCTTCAGGAAAAGCATTTTCTAGTTAGATGTCTAATTTTGTTCTAATAAAAAACTATTAGAACAAATTCGAAAATATTCATATTCACATTTTAAGATTATTTTATGTAAAATTGAAAGCCCTAAATCAAACTAAACAGACACTTACACTTCTTTAGAGCTGATTTCAGGTCAGGCACCTTCTTCATCTCCATGTTCAGTGTCTCCTCCAGCTGATCCAGGGATCTCCTCAAGGTCCCTACGTATGACGGAGGACGGACCTCCACTGTTGTCCAGTCCCTGGTGGGTGGAGGATCCTTCAGGGATCTGAAGGTCTGGAGGAAGTGGAGGTGGTCTTCAGTGTTTGAGAGCTGCTTCACCTCTGAGCTTCTATTGGTCAGATCTTTTATTTCCTGCTCCAGCTCTTTGATGAGGCCTTCAGCTTGTTTCTCTGTGGATTTCAGTCTCTCTTTAACCATTTGGTTGAGATCATCCTGACACTTTTCAAGCGAGCGCTTCAGAGCAGTGAGGACCTGCACACCATCGGCTATCTCTCTGTCTGCGTCTGCTTTGCTGTGATCTACTGTGGCTTTAATCTCCTGTATCTTTCGTTGTCTCTCCTGGATCATCTGCTGAACTTTAGACTCCATCTTCCCCAGCTGGGCCATCTTCACTTCATATTCCTCCTTTAGAGGTACAACAGGATGGGACCTGTGGTCACCCTCTGTGCAGAACAACACACACACACCTGTTCAGTCTGGCAGAAGAGCTCCAGTAGTTGATTGTGTTTCTTACACATCCTGTCTTCCAGACGGTCCATAGGCTCGACCAGCCGATGTTTCTTCAGGACTGTGACTCTCTGATGAGGCTCCAGGTGGGTGTGGCAGTAAGAGGTAAAACACACTATGCAGGACTTCACCGCCTTCAGCTGGGTCCCAGTACAGACGTCACAGGGAACTTCTGCTGGTTCAACACAAGGCTGCTCTTTGACTCGTACAGAACTTCTAAACTGATCAACCATCTCTGATATGAAGGTATTGACCTGTAAATCAGGTCTTGTCTGGAACAGCTTGTTGCAAACAGGACATTTGTACTGGACTTGGTCATCCCAGAACTTTGTAATACAGGTTCTACAGAAGTTGTGTCCACATGGTGTGGTGACTGGGCTGCTGAACACATCCAGACAGATGGAACATGAAAAGTTCTCTTCAGACCAGGAAGTAGCAGAGGCCATTCCTAGAGACAGACGACAAGGTTTATGTATTGAGCAATTCCATTATTTTTCTAATTCCAAAAAGGGAAGAGAGGTTCTAACGTTGTATTGTTTTACTCACCTATTTGTGGTTACTGTCTGTCAGACTAGTGGTCCCAAAATGTGTTTTATTAATCTCCTTAAAGAGAACTGCTTCCACGTCGGGTTTCTATGAACCTTAAGTTTCGTTTCCTGAACCACACGTCCTCTCCTCTCCTCCCCTAACTCCTGGCCCCGCCCCTAAGTCCTGGCTCCGCCCCCACGGACACACAGTTCACCGCGGTTCAACTTCCCACTCTGACTGTGGGGCGTTCCCGCACCGTGAAGGCTCCTTCAAATGCGTTGATGTGTGTTCTCCTCTTCTCTGTGGAGTTAGAAGAGAGCCGGTGCAAACTGAGAGACACTGTGGTGATGTAGTGGTTATTTGCGTCTCTAACTGGGATTCATTGGCGTTGATCGACCCTGGTTTCCGGGGCTTCCCCGAATACTATTTATCCAGCCCAGATCCAATGTTCAACACAACAATAAATTAAAGATGTGTTGATTGCCGCTACGCTCGCTGCATGAACGCGCCCCGGCGTGCACGCGCACAGTGCACACACGAGCAGCAGAGGTATGAGAGCAGCAGACAGCGGATTCAGTCAGAGTAGGAAGTAGAGGCGCAAGCAGCGCTGCATGTGTGTGTGTGTGTGTGTGTGTGTGTGTGTGTAAGTGTGTGTGTGTGTGTGTGTGTGTAATTGTGTGTGTGTGTGTGTGTGTGTGTGTGTGTGTGTGAGAGAGAGAGAGAGAGAGAGAGAGAGAGAGAGAGAGAGAGAGAGAGAGAGAGAGAGATAGATAATAGGTTGTGTTTACATAATTAGGCAGGTTATTTTCTTTCTTAATTTCTCTTCAATGAGTCATCAGGTTGGGTTATCGTGTTTCTTCCTCCTTCGTTACACCCTTTACAGGTAGTTATTCAGAAAGGTACACACACCTTTTTGTCTTTTATCAAAATCAGTAAAGTGTACAACTAATGTAGCATGATGTCATTCAGTATTCAGAGGGTTTAGGCTTTCAGAATCTGAAGGTATTATTTTCTTTATAAAGAATCCATGCAAAAGCATATGGTACTCCTCTTGTTCTGAAGAGGACCAGTCCAACAGAACCATTATAGCTCCCCTTTTGATAATTCAGACGCTCTGCACTTTGATTTGACCTCTGAACCCACTGGATTTGTTCCATACTTTGTGATTGTGATTCAATATTCAATATTCGTTATCGTCACATGTCATATACAAGTAGACAACAGTACAATTGTTTTGTTCTGGGTCCTCGGCCTGGCAGCAGAAATAAGTTATAATATCTATAAAACACAATATCAGTTAAACAAATATAACAAAATAAAAAAATAAAACATCAGCAGTAATAATTATAAGAAGACGAAGAAGAGCAATAGTGCAATGGATTAGGGACAGGCAGCAGCACGTCTTCAAAACGTGGCTGTATTAAATATTGCAAAGCCATTTCTCATAAAGGCCCTCCACCGCGACCTGCCATTCGCTCCACTATTTTACACTTGGACTGTGTTGTAGCAAATTAAATGACTGGTGGCTGGCTCGAATAAAAGGGTAAGACGAATGGATATCCATAGTTGATTTATTTCATATGCTGGTTGATTAGAATTAGTTCTCCGTTTTTTTTCGCGAGGTTTATTCTTTTCGTTTCTGGTGTTAAAAGGACCTGGTGTAACCTATCGTTGTTTGATGTGTGTGGGACGATCGTATCGTCTCTTCCGGAGTACACCGTTTCTGACGTAACTTCCTTCTCCACACTCGAACCGGAAGTACCGAGGGGGCGGGCCCGAGCCTGGTGCTCTGTATAAAGACCCCTCGCTCTTGTTCAGGAAACGGAAGTTTACGGAAATCCAACAGACGAAGGGACGACATGATGAAGAGACGACGTGAACGCGTTTGCCTCTCCGGAGACGAAGAACAATACGTTTTAAAGCAGAGAGCCGGGACAGAAACATTCCAAGGTGGGTCCAACACATTGAACCTCTAATCCTCATCGTTGCCGTCCTGTCTGCAGTGCGCCATGTTGTACTGTAGCGTTAGCCCCACACGGTTCGCCTGCGCTCCGTGTGAACACGTGATGTTGATGCTAAGCGAAACCAACCTTCACGTGCTCTATTGTGTCGCCACGTCGGATTCCACCAGCGCGTGCTCAGTGCTCGGCGTGCTGTTTGGAGCGCGGCGCCACACGCGGGGCCGCGCTCTGTGCGCTTTGGTTGAACCCGATCAGGCGAGGCCAACACGGGACTTTAACAAAGTTAGTTTGGTGTTAAAGCATCAGGGCGTTCTTCACGAGGAGGACGCATGCGTGAGTAGGGATGGCTCCCGAAACCGGGTATTAACCGGGGCCCCTGGGGGTGGACCCATGATACTATTACACACCATAGTATGTAAAGTGTAATCTAATCTAAGTATCGATGAGCTCCGACGTACCCGGCGCTGCACGCGGTATTTGAGGAACAAAGGAAATAGATTTACTTCCTGGTGATCGTTCATCCAGAATGATTACCAGGAAAGGAAAAAAAGCAGATCTTCCTTCAGAAGAACTGTTAAGATAAGGCTTCAGGCCTTTTTGAGGCCCAGCTGCATGCAGACCCCATCCCTTTTGCTCTATGCCACTGTCTTTTCTTTTATCTTGTTTATTGATTTCTTTTTGTTTGAATCACATTTCAATTTTCTCAATAGTATAGAGTCTATAATAGTTATATTTTCAAAACTTGTGTACGGTGTTGCTGTTGAAGAAAGATGTCTTGTTCTTAACTTGTCTTATTCTTAACACATTATTACATGTATACAACATATAACGTATAGTTAAAACTGTAATTAAATTTTCATAATTTTTCTTTCTAGGAATGGCGTCCAATTCTTCCTGGTCTGAGGATAACTTTTCATGTCCCATCTGTCTGGATGTGTTCAACAGCCCAGTCACCACACCATGTGGACACAACTTCTGCAGAACCTGTATTACAAGGTTCTGGGATGGCCAAGTCCAGTACAAATGTCCTGTTTGTAACAAACTGTTCCAGACAAGACCTGATTTACAGGTCAATACCTTCATATCAGAGATGGCTGATCAGTTTAGACGGTCTGTACGAGTCACAGAGCAGCCTTGTGTTGAACCAGGAGAAGTTCCCTGTGACGTCTGTACTGGGACCCAGCTGAAGGCTGTGAAGTCCTGCCTAGTGTGTTTTATCTCTTACTGCCAAACCCACCTGGAGCCTCATCAGAGAGTCGCAGTCCTGAAGAAACATCGGCTGGTTGAGCCTATGGACCATCTGGAAGACAGGATGTGTAAGAAACACGACCGACTTCTGGAGCTCTTCTGCCAGACTGAACAGGTGTGTGTGTGTCAGTTCTGCACAGAGGGTGACCACAGGTCCCATCCTGTTGTACCTCTAAAGGAGGAATATGAAGTGAAGACGGCCCAGCTGGGGAAGATAGAGTCTGAAGTTCAGCAGATGATCCAGGAGAGACAACGAAAGATTCATGAGATTTCAGATACAGTGGACCGCAGCAAAGCAGACGCAGGAATCACAAGGAGAGGAAGGGGTGATGACAGCGAGCTTGGAGAGAACAACAAGACCTGGAGTCTTTATTGTGATGATGATTGTTATTCTGCCTGGTACAACGGTAGTGAAACAGACATAGATCTCCCCCCCGCTGGCTCTAACAGAGTAGGAGTGTGTCTGGACCGGCCTGCTGGCACTCTGTCCTTCTACAGAGTGTCCCCAGATGTAGGAGGGTCCTCAGACACACTGACACACATCCGCACCTTCCAGTCCACCTTCACCCAGGAGGACCTCCTCCCTGGGTTTGGGTTCTGGGAGGATGGTGACTCAGCGTCTCTGTGTCGGTTTTAGCAACACAAATGCATATACACACACACACACACACACACACACACACACACACACACACACACACACATTTTAAAACATGTATTCAACTATACTCCAAATGCTACACTTTATTGGGCTTCTGAAAAGTTGATCTTGATGAACCATGAAAGGAAGAGACTCTTAAGATCTTCCATAGGGTTAACTAAGCAGGTTTTAGAAAGACTATATTTCTAATGCAAAATTTATTTTGAATATTGATTGATCGTAAATCAAAACTTGTTTATACTACAATACTTTGTATATTCATAGACATTAACAGTTTCATACTAAAGGGCTCTGAAATCAGTTTTTATTTTGATAAGCCTAACATGGAACCTGATTTAAAGCAGATTTAATATTATATTCATAATGCAATTAGTCTTTGAAAAGCTATTGATCATGTTGTGAATGACTTTAAACTGAATATTGATTCCTTGTGTTCTGTTGGGAACAACATGGCAGCAGAACATGTTCAGTTATTAAAGATATGTGCACACCTGTTTATGATTTGTAATGTCTGCTGCTTCTATTGTTTTAGTCCTTGTGTTTATTGTGTACATGTAAGGGACTATTTTTCTGTTGTATTGGTTAATAAAGCATAATAGTAATAAACAACTCAGTGGATCCAACTGAATGTTCTCTTGTGTTCAGCATAGGATCAGTTTCAACTTTAAGGTTGGGGGTTCACTAAATAAAAAGCACAACAGAGGCTTCGTCTACACCAACATTAATAATCAGGATACCAGCAAGTACATTTCCAAATCCTGATTTATATGCCCAATGAGTGACGGGATATGGAGAGAATTGTAGAAAGGAGCTGACAGTAAATAGATCCCAGCTATTGGCGTGTCTCCAGAGATGAGCCCTGCAGGCTGGTTGATACACCACCTACCCCGTGGCGTCTAATAGGACCCTGAGCATACATGTTGAAACACACAGAGGTCTGTGTTTGAGGCGCTGGTGCTGAGCTGAAGAAGAAGGAACCTCTCCTTCTTTGCCTGGGTGAGCGTGCGAGATGGCCAATGCAGGCCACCGTACCACAGAATTAGACCAGAACCTATTTTATGAAGATAATCACAGTCACACGACGAGTTTACCCTCTGTGTTAGTTGTTATAGGGCAAGACATGACAATAAAGAAGGATTCATTATTAGGATATTCAAACCCCTGCATGCAATTTCGTCTGCGGCCACTAGAGGGTTCAATGAGCTTCCTGAACCAATGCAAACGACAGTTATGTTTTTATAACTCTAGTTCTATTTCATGTAGGCTATGCCGTCTAGGCTTCAGCTTACTGGCTTGTCCCGTGCGCGCACTCACGTGCACTAAACATTTCAACAATGCACCAATCAAGGTGGGCCCCGCCCACATTCCCCACGGCCCCGTGTATATAAACGCGGCGCACGGCAGCGCTCGCCCTCCCTTTTCTTTCAGTAACTGGAGGGTACAGCAGGTGGGAAACTAGACGGCTACGCCTACAATCATAGAACTGGAGTTATTATAACATAACTATCGTTCTGGTTCATGTAGCCTTGTGGGCTAAGGTGAAGCTACGAGCGGAGCACGATAAATGTACCCCTGCTGGACCCTAAGTCACAAAGACCTAGCCTTAGATCACACCAGACTCAATAAGACGAAGATGTGCAAAACACAACAGTAAAATAAAATAGTCTGGAATGTGAAAACTTTGATTACAAATTAAGACACAATAGAATATTCACAAGAGTTGTATTTACAAAATAAATAAGGGGATTAAAAGGGAATTTGAAGTGTGAAACAGAACCAGAAAACTTCATGCATTTATCCACTGAGTGTAAGTTCTTACAGAAGTTCTGTAACAAAATAAAAATCATGGTAAAAACTCACTGGAAACTGGATGTAACGGAGGGGATGAAGTGGAAAGAAAACATGTTATTTGAACTCTGTGAAAAAGAAGGAAAGGTAAACATTAGCCTGTTGAACTATATTTTGAGTTATACAAGATTTGCAGTGTGGATAAGGAGGAACATGGCATATTATAAAGGAAAAAAGTGGATGTATGGGTTTTGTTCGAAGCAAAGATTAGGAAAGAGGTGGAAATGTTAAAAAACCATCTAGGAAGAGACACTTTTAAAGAATTGTTTATTGATGGTTCCAGCTTTATTAGTGAGACAGGTGATAGGAAAATGCAGATATATTTTTAAAGAATGTTTCATTATGTGTTTTTATGTTTATTTTTTATTTTATTTTTTAATGTTTATGTTGTTTTGTTTTGTGGAGGATGTTTGTTTTTATAGCTTATAAGTTATGTTGTGTATGATGTGCATGGTGAGCAGGATTATTTTGGGTGTGTATGTGATTGTTGCATGTTATTATTTATACCAGAATGATAATGTAAATATAAATTGATATTTATGATAATAAAAATAAAAAAAAAGAACGGAGAAAACGACGACGGACAAACGGAGTGGACGAACGGAGAGAATCATCGAGACGGACAGACAAACTAGTGAACGAGATCGGAACGAACGACGACGACATAACGCACACGCACGGTGAGAGTAGAGGAAACGGTGAGGCTGTGTATGGTTCGTTCGTATCGTATGGTCTATTCCGGAGTACTCCAAACTCGGACCGGAAGTGTCCTACCGAGGGGGCGGGCCCGAGCCTGGAGCTCTGTATAAAGAGCCCTCTCTCTTGTTCAGGAAACGGAAGTTTACGGAAATCCAACCGACGAAGAGACGACATGACGAAGAGACGACGTGGATGCATTAGTCTCTCCGGAGACGAAAAACAAGACGTTTTAAATCAGAGAGCCGGGACAGAAACATTCCAAGGTGGGTCCAACACATTGACCTCTAATCCTCATTGTCCTGTCCGCAGGGCGCCATGTTGTACTGTAGCGTTAGACCCACACGGGTCTCCTGCGCTCCGTGTGAACACGTGATGTTGATGCTTAGCGAAACCAACCTTCACGTGCTCTATTGTGTCGCCTCGTCGGATTCCACCAGCGCATGCTCAGTGCTCGGCGTGCTGTTTGGAGCGCGGCGCCACACGCGGGGCCGCGCTCTGTGCGCTTTGGTTGAACCCGACCAGGCGAGGCCAACACGGGACTTTAACAAAGTTAGTTTGGTGTTAAAGCATCAGGGCGTTCTTCACGAGGAGGACGTATGCGTGAGTAGGGATGGGTCCCGAAACCGGGAGTTAACCGGGTCCCCAATGGTGACCCCATGATACTATTACACACCGTAGTATATAAAGTGTAATCTAAGTATCGATGAGCTCCGACGTACCCGGCGCTGCAAGCGGTATTTGAGGAACAAAGGAAATAGATTCACTTCCTGGCGATCGTTCATCCAGAATGGTTACAAGGGGGGAAAAAGCAGATCTTCCTCCAGAAGAACTGTTCAGATAAGGCTTCAGGCCTTTTTGAGGCCCAGCTGCATGCAGACCCCATCCCTGTTGCTCTATGCCACTGTCTTTTCTTTTCTCTTGTTTGTTGATTTCTTTTTGTTTGTATCACATTTCAATTCTGTCAATAGTATAGTTATATATTCAAAACCTGTGTACGGTGTTGCTGTTGAAGAAAGATGTCTTGTTCTTAACTTGTCTTCTAAAAGAACCGATAAGAGTAGCGTTAAAGTAGCGGCTGGATAAGCAGTATGGATCAGAGTAGTAGTGGCGTTAGAATCTTCCCTGTGTGTGAGTGCAGTTGGCTCCTTCATTCGCGGTGGTAGCGGTGTGAGAGTCGATAGTGACCAGTGTGTTTATGTTCAGTGCTGTTGTACCGACCTGTTGGCTCAAGAGCTATGCTTGAAATAACAACACATTTATGAATATTAACACATTATTACATGTATACAACATATAACGTATAGTGAAAATGGTAATTTAATTTTCATAATTGTTTTTTCTAGGAATGGCGTCCGACTCTTCCTGGTCTAAGGATATCTTTTCATGTTCCATCTGTCTGGATGTGTTCAACAGCCCAGTCACCACACCATGTGGACACAACTTCTGCAGAACCTGTATTAAAATGTTCTGGGATGGCCAAGTCCAGTACAAATGTCCTGTTTGTAACAAACTGTTCCAGACAAGACCTGATTTACAGGTCAATACCTTCATATCAGAGATGGTTGATCAGTTTAGAAGTTCTGTACGAGTCAAAGAGCAGCCTTGTGTTGAACCAGGAGAAGTTCCCTGTGACGTCTGTACTGGGACCCAGCTGAAGGCTGTGAAGTCCTGCCTAGTGTGTTTAATCTCTTACTGTCAAACCCATCTGGAGCCACATCAGAGAGTCACAGCCCTGAAGAGACATCGGCTGGTCGAGCCTATGGACCGTCTGGAAGACAGGATGTGTAAGAAACACGACCGACTTCTGGAGCTCTTCTGCCAGACTGAACAGGTGTGTGTGTGTGTCTGTGCTGCACAGTGACAGACCACACGTCCCATCCTGTTGTACCTCTAAAGGAGGAATATGAAGTGAAGACGGCCCAGCTGGGGAAGATTGAGTCTGAAGTTCAGCAGATGATCAAGGAGAGAAAACTAAAGATTCAGGAGATCAAGGACACAGTAGATTGCAGGAATTCAGATGCAGCAAACGAGTTAGCTGAGGGTGTGCAGATCTTCACTGCTCTGATGCGCTCCATTGAAAAGTGGCGGGAGGTTCTCAACAAAACGATTGAAGCAAAACTGAAATCCACAGAGAAAGAAGCTGAAGACCTCATCAAAGAGCTGGAGCAGGAAATACAAGTTCGGACTAATAGAAGCTCAGAGGTGAAGCATCTCTCACACACTGAAGACCACCTCCACTTCCTCCAGACCTTCAGATCCCTGAAGGATCCTCCACCCACCAGGGACTGGACGACAGTGGAGGTCTGTCCTCGGTCATACGTAGGGACCTTGAGGAGATCCCTGGATCAGCTGAAGAAGACACTGAACATGGAGATAAAGAAGCTTTGTGCTGCTGAACAGAAGAGGGTCCAGCAGTATGAAGTAGATGTGACTCTGGATCCTGATACAGCTCATCCCCATCTCATCCTGTCTGAGGATGGAAAACAAGTACATGATGGAGCTTCTCCTCAGGAAGATTTTACAAAGCTGATCAGCTGGAGGAGACACTGAACATGGATTTGAAGAATCTGCCTGTCCTGAAATCAACTCTAAAGAAGTGTAAGTGTCTTATCCGTTTGATTCATCACAACACACACCAACTGTTTAGATGGAAAGTCCATCCACACAGCAGTAGGTGAAGTCCGTAAAACAATAGGTATTCTTAGTGTTATTTATTAATTATGATAAATAGTAGCGTGGTTGTTATGATTGGACAAAATCAATCATGATACAAACTTTAAACAATGTTTTTATTGTGTGTATTTTAAATTGCACTCTAGACTACTGTTTTATTATCATCATTCTTAGGCCTATTTATTATTATGAATGTATTACTTACTATAATTTGTGATGATATATAATCTTTATTAATTTAATTATTACTATCATATTAGACATAACATAACATATTTATTAAATGATTATAACGATGCATTTATTTCATGTTGGATTTAAACTACTACTATTAGTGGTGATGGTCTTTATTAGAACTAGGGGGAAAAATCCTTATTTGAAATTGTACGTATGTATACTTATGGGTACGTACAGGTGTCTCTTTGAAGGTGTATTACAATGTCTGTATTGGAACCTTTTTAAAAGTTAAAGTGTGTATAATAATGGTAATTATTCTAATCATGTCTTTTTTTTTTTTTTCGTCAGATGCCTTTGAAATCACACTGGACCCAAACACAGCCCACAGACAACTCTCTCTGTCTGAGGACAACAGAAAGGTGGCACTGGTTAGAGAGGAGCAGTCGTATCCTTATCACCCAGAGGGATTTGAATACTGGCCCCAGGTGTTGTGTAGAGAGGCTCTGACTGGCCGCTGTTACTGGGAGGTAGAGAGGAAACAACGTGTTGAGATAGGCGTGACATACAGAGGAATCAAAAGAAGAGGAAGTGCTGGTGAAAGCAGGCTTGGAAGGAATCACAATTCCTGGATTCTTTATTGTCATGAAAGTGGTTACACTGCCTGGCACAACGGTATTGGAACAGTCCTGCATCTCCCTGAGCCTTCTAAAAGAGTAGGAGTGTATCTGGACCGGCCTGCTGGCACTCTGTCCTTCTACAGAGTGTCCCCAGATGTAGGAGGGTCCTCAGACACACTGACACACATCCACACCTTCCAGGCCACCTTCACCCAGGAGGACCTCTATCTTGGAGTTGGGTTATGCACTAAAAGTGCCTCAGTGTCTCTGTGTCGGTTGTAGCCACACACATAGACCGACTGACTGAGGTTTGCATGCAGGTTATAATTCTTGATGAAATTTGTGATATTGATTGATTGTAAATGTAACTGTTTTTATTCAATAGTTATGATACTTTCATTGATGCATTGATAGTTTTCTTTAATTTGGTGTAAAGGCGAGACGACAATAAATTCTAAACCGAACTGGTATTTCTGTGACTGTTTTATTATTTCATTAATTTCAAAAGGGTATTTTGTTTTCACAGGAAACTGTTGGTTAATGCTTATTATTTCTGTTTTGTACATGCTATTTTAACCCTTGTAAATGTAGTGGGCCTACTTATTTATTCACATAATATATAGACAGCAAGCGAGACAAACACAAAAACAATTGAAATGTGTTGGGATGACTTCAACATTTAATGTGTTACGTCCCAGCTCGCTAGGGAAAGGGGAGGCAACATAAAACCAGGTATTTTTGGCAATGTTATTTATTAACAAGGAACTTGGATAACCAACCACACACACAAATAGAGGAGGCGAACTACAAAGGGGAAAAAGGTGCCATTTGGATGCTGTTCAGATCAAAGAAACAAACCTAACTAAAGGAGGACTCCAAAATACACAGTTGAAACAGCAGCCCTGCTCCTAGTGCCGCTTCTCCAAACTCGAACCGGAAGTACCGAGGGGGCGGGCCCGAGCCTGGAGCTTTGTATAAAGACCCCTCGCTCTTGTTCAGGATCTCGGAATTAAGAAATGAAGTTATACGAAGAGTTTACGCGAAATCCAAAAAACCTCCGAGCGACCCAGCGGAGAAAAAGAAGACGTGGCAGGGAGGTGTACCCACAATCCAAACGACTGACGAAGAACGACCCGTTGTCGTCGTGGGGTGTCCGCGTTAGCTACTGGGCTGTACGCTAAAATCCCGGAGGTGAACAAGCGTTTTTAGAAGAAAGATGGTGCACGGGACGAGGACAGCCAAGGTGGGTCCACATGACCGTGACCCTCTCTCCTAATTTTTGTAGCCGTCCCCACACGGGCGCCATTGGTTGCCCATGTTGACAACGACTGTAGCTAAGCTTGGGACTCGAAGCTCTCCTATCCGGGTCGGCGGCCCTGTGCGCTATACTATGCAGTGAACACCGTGATGTTGATTATCTAGCGAATCAACCTTAAGCGTTGAGGAACTATTGTTCTTCTTGTCGTCTGGACATTAAATGAATAGAACTGTCCAGATAAGCCTTTGAGGCGCTCCCCCTGTCTTGGGAATAGTTCAACACTGCCGGGGTGAAGGGGGGAGGCGCGCCTCCTGTAACAGGTTTTCATTTTGTGTTGTAAGTTGTTTGAAACGCCCGCACCATGGCCCAGGTAACCCACCAGAGTGGACTTTAACAAAGTTAGCAGTGGTTGGACAGCTTCCTGTTTTGAGAAACGGACGCGATACAGGAGCCGTCTATCAGAGAGGGTTCGTCGAAACCCGGGTTGAGGGAGGACGTCTCGGGGAAGTTGTAACAGGGGAGAAATGGCTCCGTTGAACGTAGGGATTGTGGCCCGGGAGAGAAACCGGTAAGGGACCGTTGGATAGGTTCTAAAACCAGGGGGACCACTGGACGAATGGCACCTCCGGAACACTATTAACCACCACTGGAGGAAGATAAAGTCAAATCTCCAATCCAAGAGAGTAGAAACGATTAGGCTACCTGCGGACCGCAGCAAAGCAGATGCAGACACTATGTGCGTGGGTGTGCAGGTTATTTCTGATGCGTCTCTAAAAAAGTGGCTGGATGATTTTTACCAACGGTGAGAGACTGAAATCCCAGAGAAAGAGTAATAAAAAGAGCTAGATAAAAAGATGCAGAGTTTTTCTCCAGAAGAAGCTGTCTAGAACAGTGACACCTCCTCTTCCTTCAGGCCTCTTTTCCCTGGAGTGCCTCCACCCAAGCGTGGAGATCCGCCATCCGAGCGTCCTGGTTGTTCGTATATAGTTATTAGTTTTATTTCAAAGACTCTGTTTTGTACAGTGTAAGTGTGGTCAAGTGCTGTCCATTGCTAAAAACTTGTTCTTAGTCTTGTTTTATTCTTTAACACTAATAGTATGACAATTATAACAACATAGAATGTATAGTTTAAAATGTAATTTAATTTTCATAATGTGTTATTTTATTTCTAAATGGCTCTAGATTCTTCATGGTCTGAGGATATTTTTTCATGTTCCATCTGTCTGGATGTGTTTCAACAGCCAGTCACCACACCATGTGGACACAATTTAGAACCTGTATTACAAGGTTCTGGGGATGGCCAAGTCAGTACATAATGTCATGCTGTTTTGTACAAAAGCTGTTAACAAGACCTGATTTACAGGTTAATACCTTCATTATCAGAGATGGTTGATCAGTTTAGAATTCTTTTAACGAGTAAGAGCAGCCTTGTGTTGAACAGGAGAAGTTCCCTGTGACGTCTGTACTGGGACCCAGCTGAAGGCTGCTGTGAAGTCCTGCCTAGTGTGTTTTATCTCTTACTGCCAAACCCACCTGGAGCCACATCAGAGAGTCGCAGTCCTGAAGAGACATCGGCTGGTCGAGCCTATGGACCGTCTGGAAGACAGGATGTGTAAGAAACACGACCGACTTCTGGAGCTCTTCTGCCAGACTGAACAGGTGTGTGTGTGTGTCTGTGCTGCACAGTGACGGACCACAAGTCCCATCCTGTTGTACCTCTAAAGGAGGAATATGAAGTGAAGACGGCCAAGCTGGGGAAGATAGAGTCTGAAGTTCAGCAGATGATCCAGGAGAGAAAACTAAAGATTCAGGAGATTGCAGACACAGCGGACCGCAGCAAAGCAGATGCAGACAGAGAGATAGCTGATGGTGTGCAGGTCTTCACTGCTCTGATGCGCTCTATTGAAAAGTGGCAGGATGAGTTCAACCAAACGGTTAAAGAGAGACTGAAATCCACAGAGAAAGAGGCTGAAGACCTCATCAAAGAGCTGGAGCAGGAAATAAAAGATCTGACCAATAGAAGCTCAGAGGTGAAGCAGGTCTCACACACTGAAGACCACCTCCTCTTCCTCCAGACCTTCAGATCCCTGGAGAATCCTCCACCCACCAGGGACTGGACAACGGTGGAGGTCCGTCCTCCGTCATACGTAGGGACCTTGAGGAGATCCCTGGATCAGCTGGAGGAGACACTGAACATGGAGATGAAGAATCTTCCTGTCCTGAAATCAACTCTAATGAAGTGTAAGTGTCTTATCCGTTTGACTCATCACAACACACACCAACTGTTTAGATGGAAAGTCCATCCACACAGCAGTAGGTGAAGTCCGTAAAACAATAGGTATTCTTAGTGTTAATTATTAATTATGATAAATAGTAGCGTGGTGGTTATGATTGGACAAAATCAATCATGATACAAACTTTAAAAAATGTTTTTATTGTGTGTATTTTAAATTGCACTCTAGACTACTGTTTTATTATCATCATTCTTACTAGGCCTATTTATTATTATGAATGTATTACTTACTATAATTTGTGGTGATATATAATCTTTATTAATTTAATTATTACTATCATATTAGACATAACATAACATATTTATTAAATGATTATAACGATGCATTTATTTCATGTTGGATTTAAACTACTACTATTAGTGGTGATGGTCTTTAGTAGAACTAGGGGGAAAAAATCCTTATTTGAAATTGTACGTATGTATACTTATGGGTACGTACAGGTGTCTCTTTGAAGGTGTGTTACAATGTCTGCATTGGAACCTTTTTAAATGGTAAAGTGTGTATAATAATGGTAATTATTCTAATTATGTCTTTTTTCCCCCCCCGTCAGATGCCTGTGAACTCACACTGGACCTAAACACAGCCCACAGACGACTCTCTCTGTCTGAGGACAACAGAAAGGTGACGTGGGTTAGAGAGGAGCAGTCGTATCCTGATCACCCAGAGAGATTTGACTCCTATAGACAGGTGTTGTGTAGAGAAGCTCTGACTGGCTGCTGTTACTGGGAGGTAGAGAGAGGAAACACCGTGTTGAGATAGGCGTGACATACAGAGGAATCTCAAGAAGAGGACGTGCTGGTGAAAGCAGGCTTGGAAGGAATCACAATTCCTGGATTCTTTATTGTCATGAAAGTGGTTACACTGCCTGGCACAACGGTATTGGAACAGTCCTGCGTCTCCCTGAGCCTTCTAAAAGAGTAGGAGTGTATCTGGACCGGCCTGCTGGCACTCTGTCCTTCTACAGAGTGTCCCCAGATGTAGGAGGGTCCTCAGACACACTGACACACATCCACACCTTCCAGGCCACCTTCACCCAGGAGGACCTCTATCTTGGGGTTGGGTTATGCACTAAAAGTGCCTCAGTGTCTCTGTGTCGGTTGTAGCCACACACAGACCGACTGACTGTATGAGATTTACATGCAGGTTATAATTCTTGATGAAACGTTTGTTGATGATGACCAGTTATCTGGATGTACATTTGGAATACATGCATCTGGACCTATGGATGTACAATGAGAGGAAGTGTCTTTTAAGATCTTCCATAGGGTTAACTGAGCTGGTTCTACAAAGTTGAAATTTGTGATATTGATTGATTGTAAATGTAACTGTTTTTATTCAATAGTTTTGATACTTTCATTGATGCATTGATAGTTTTCTGTAATTTGGTGTAAAGGCGAGATGACAATAAATTCTAAACCGAACTGGTATTTCTGTGACTGTTTGATTATTTCATTAATTTCAAAAGGGTATTTTGTTTTCAAAGTTAAGTGTTGGTTAATGCTTATTAACAGAGTTTTGTAAACGCTATTTTAACCATTGTAAATGTAGTGGGCCTACTTATTTATTCACATAATATATAGACAGCAAGCGAGACAAAGCCAAAAACAATTGAAATGTGTTGGGATGACTTCAACATCTAATGTGTTACGTCCCAGCTCGCTAGGGAAAGGGGAGGCAACATAAAACCAGGTATTTTTGGCAAAGTTATTTATTAACAAGGAACTTGGATAACCAACCACACACACAAATAGAGGAGGCAACTACAAAGGGGAAAAAGGTGCCATGTGGATGCTGTTCAGATCAAAGAAACAAATCGAACTAAAGGAGGACTCCAAAATACACAGTTGAAACAGCAGCCCTGCTCATAGTGTCGCTGACAAAGAAAAGGCTGCGTGTGTTTCAGTTTGCTTTGAGCTCTTATCCTGGCCCAGTCCCCAGCTAGCTAACACGTGGCTCACTTTCCTCATTTCCACTCATTAAGGTCTCACCGTCTCTACCGACATAAGAGAGAGGCTCAGTGGCCGAGCTCAAAGTCCTAGCTGCCCCGCCTGTTGAGCTGGCCGCTCTTTAGCGCTCCTCAGTTCCCGCATTGCTCGCTCCGGATTGGACGATGACGGGTTCCGCGCCAATCAGGATCCTCGGCATTTCCGATGCAGGAACCAATCACATCCGGGGTTATATCATCAATTTCAAATCTCACCCAGAGAGATTTGAATACTGGCCCCAAGTGTTGTGTAGAGAGGCTCTGACTGGCCGCTGTTACTGGGAGGTAGAGAGGAAACAACGTGTTGAGATAGGCGTGACATACAGAGGAATCTCAAGAAGAGGAAGTGCTGGTGAAAGCAGGCTTGGAAGGAATCACAATTCCTGGATTCTTTATTGTCATGATGGTGGTTACACTGCCTGGCACAACGGTATTAGAACAGTCCTGTGTCTCCCTGAGCCTTCTAAAAGAGTAAGAGTGTATCTGGACAGGCCTATTGGCACTCTGTCCTTCTACAGAGTGTCCCCAGATGTAGGAGGGTCCTCAGACACACTGACACACATCCACACCTTCCAGGCCACCTTCACCCAGGAGGACCTCTATCTTGGGGTTGGGTTATGCAGTGAAGTTGCCTCAGTGTCTCTGTGTCGGTTGTAGCCACACACGTAGACCGACTGACTGAGGTTTGCATGCAGGTTATAATTCTTGATGAAACGTTTGTTGATGATGACCAGTTATCTGGATGTACATTTGGAATACATGCATCTGGACCTATGGATGTACAATGAGAGGAAGTGTCTTTTAAGATCTTCAATTGGGTTAACTGAGCAGGTTCTACAAAGTTCAAATTAGTCTGATTGATCGTAAATGTAACTCTTTTTATTCAATAGTTTTGATACTTTCATTGATGCATTGATAGTTCTGTAATTTGGTGTAATGGCGAGACGACAATAAATTCTAAACCGAACTGGTATTTCTGTGACTGTTTGATTATTTCATTAATTTCAAAAGGGTATTTTGTTTTTAAAGTTAAGTGTTGGTAAATGCTTACTAACAGAGTTTTGTACACGCTATTTTAACCATTATAAATGTAGTGGGCCTACTTATTTATTCACATAATATATGGACAGCAAGCGAGACAAAGCCAAAAACAATTGAATAGTGTTGGGATGACTTCAACATCTAACGTGTTACGTCCCAGCTCGCTAGGGAAAGGGGATGCAACATAAAACCAGGTATTTTTGGCAATGTTATTTATTAACAAGGAACTTGGATAACCAACCACACACACACAAATAGAGGAGGCGAACTACAAAGGGGAAAAAGGTGCCATTTGGATGCTGTTCAGATCAAAGAAACAAATCCAACTAAAGGAGTACTCCAAAATACACAGTTGAAACAGCAGCCCTGCTCCTAGTGTCGCTGACAAAGGAAAGGCTGCGTGTGTTTCAGTTTGCTTTGAGCTCTTATCCTGGCCCAGTCCCCAGCTAGCTAACACGTGGCTCACTTTCCTCATTTCCACTCATTAAGGTCTCACCGTCTCTACCGACATAAGAGAGAGGCTCAGTGGCCGAGCTCAAAGTCCTAGCTGCCCCGCCTGTTGAGCTGGCCGCTCTTTAGCGCTCCTCAGTCCCCGCATTGCTCGCTCCGGATTGGACGATGACGGGTTCCGCGCCAATCAGGATCCTCGGCGTTTTCGATGCAGGAACCAATCACGTCCGTGGAATCACACATCACTATTTACATATTTGCGGGACAATCACATACGGGGAACGACACGTGGTAATTTGCATACGATAGTCAAACACAGGGAGAGTTTTACACATGAGGGCGGGGCGTCGGAACGCAGCAGTAACACGTTATTAAAAAATGCTCCAGTGAAAACACTTGAAAATCATCTCAGAGGTACCTGGGGACATGTTGAACCAGAATATGCCAGAGATTGTAGAAAACTATTTTATTTGTTTATTATTATTATGACTTCTTTATCATCAACTTCATATTTTTAGATTTCTCCATACGGTTATTAAGGAGTTAAATTATGACTAGTGAAGGAATATTTGTGTGTGTGCGAATGTGTGTGTGTGTGTGTGTGTGTGTGTGTGGGGGGGGGGGGGGGGGTTATATCATCAATTTAATTTGTAAATAAAGTTCTACACGTGCAGAGCTCGAAAAAACGCGTCCTCACACGTCGCTGCTCCTCTTGCTCCCCACCATACAGTTATAAACAATACAGTAAATCTATCAAATCAATTCAGCATTTTCTAGGTTAACCTTATTTTCATTCAGTACAGCAAAGTGTGTGAACTGTTTTAACTTTGAGTGTTGTGGTTATTGTGTGTGTTCTGTATTGTCTGCCATTGATGTGTGAGCTGCACTCACAACCCATGTTCCACCAGGAAAGAAAAAAAAGTATATATATATATATATATATATATATATATATATATATATATACTTTTTTATTTTTTAGGAATACACATAATTTTTCAAACCGATGTTCTGTGTGCAAAACCCGCATCAATAAGCAGGATGTAGAAGCGTTTCACTGATTCTAAAGGTGACCTGCATGTGATTGACGCGTTTCAGCGTGTAGAACAAACGCAGCAGCGTTTAGTGGAGCAGTGAACATGCAGCAGCGAGTCGGCCTGACGACGGAGAATCCTTCTCAGCAGCTCGAGTAGGTGTGTGCGTAATCCCTGCTCGTTTCTATTGGTCCGCAGTTAGGGCTCCGCAGTAAAGCATATAAAAGCATGGAGCCAAAGACACACTCAGCGGTCCAAGGCACAAGCCCATAAGGCGAAGCCTAGACGGCGTAGCCTACGTGAAATATAACAGATGTGTTTATTGCCGCTTCGCTCGCTGCAGGAACGCGCCCCGGCGTGCACGCGCACAGTGCACACACGAGCAGCAGAGCTATGAGAGCAGCGGACAGCGGATTCAGTCAGAGTAGGAAGTAGAGGCGCAAGCAGCACTGTGTGTGTGTGTGTGTGTGTGTGTGTGTGTGTGTGTGTGTGTGTGTGTGTGTGTGTGTGTGTGCGCGCGCGCGGCTGTGTCTGCGCGTGGCTGTGTCTGTGAGCGTGTCAGAAGGCTACCGAGGGGGCGGGCCCCAGCCTGGAGCTCTGTATAAAGACCCCTCTCTCTTATTCAGGAAACGGAAGTTTACGGAAATCCAACCGACGAAGGGACGACATGACGAAGAGACGACGTGGACACGTTAGCCTCTCTGGAGACGAAGAACAAGACGTTTTAAATCAGAGAGCCGGGACAGAAACATTCCAAGGTGGGTCCAACACATTGAACCTCTAATCCTCATTGTTGCCGTCCTGTCCTTAGGGCGCCATGTTGTACTGTAGCGTTAGCCCCACACGGGTCTCCTGCGCTCCGTGTGAACACGTGATGTTGATGCTTAGCGAAACCAAACTTCACGTGCTCTATTGTGTCGCCTCGTCGGATTCCACCAGCGCGTGCTCGGTGCTCGGCGTCCTGTTTGGAGCGCGGCGCAGGCACGCGGGGCCGCGCTCTGTACGCTTTGGTTGAACCCGACCAAGCGAGGCCGGGACTTTAACAAAGTTAGTTTGGTGTTAAAGCATTAGTGCGTTCTTCACGAGGAGGACGCATGCGTGAGTAGGGATGGCTCCCGAATCCGGGAGTTAACCGGGGCCCCTGGGGTGGCCCCATGATACTATTACACACTGTAGTATATAAAGTGTAATCTAATCTAAGTATCGATGAGCTCCGACGTACCCGGCGCTGCAAGCGGTATTTGAGGAACAAAGGAAATAGATTTACTTCCTGGTGATCGTTCATCCAGAATGTTTACCAGGAAAGGAAAAAAAGCAGCTCTTCCCACAGAAGAACTGTCCAGATAAGGCTTCAGGCCTTTTTGAGGCCCAGCTGCATGCAGACCCCATCCCTGTTGGTCTATGCCACTGTCTTTTCTTTTATCTTGTTTATTGATTTCTTTTTGTTTGTATCACATTTCAATTCTCTCTATATTATAGAGTCTATAATAGTTATATATTCAAAACCTGTGTACGGTGTTGCTGCAGAAGAAAGATGTCTTGTTCTTAACTTGTCTTATTCTTAACACATTATTACATGTATATAACGTATAGTTAAAATGGTAATTTAATTTTCATAATTTTTATTTCTAGGAATGGCGTCCAACTCTTCCTGGTCTGAGGATAACTTTTCATGTCCCATCTGTCTGGATGTGTTCAACAGCCCAGTCACCACACCATGCGGACACAACTTCTGCAGAACCTGTATTACAAGGTTCTGGGATGGCCAAGTCCAGTACAAATGTCCTGTTTGTAACAAATTGTTCCAGACAAGACCTGATTTACAGGTCAATACCTTCATATCAGAGATGGCTGATCAGTTTAGAAGTTCTGTACGAGTCACAGAGCAGCCTTGTGTTGAACCAGGAGAAGTTCCCTGTGACGTCTGTACTGGGACCCAGCTGAAGGCTGTGAAGTCCTGCCTAGTGTGTTTTACCTCTTACTGCCAAACCCACCTGGAGCCACATCAGAGAGTCGCAGGCCTAAAGAGACATCGGCTGGTCGAGGCTATGGACCGTCTGGAAGACAGGATGTGTAAGAAACACGACCGACTTCTGGAGCTCTTCTGCCAGACTGAACAGGTGTGTGTGTGTCTGTTCTGCACAGAGACAGACCACAAGTTCCATCCTGTTGTACCTCTAAAGGAGGAATATAAAGTGAAGACGGCCCAGCTGGAGAAGACAGAGACTGATGTTCAGCAGATGATCCAGGAGAGAAAACTAAAGATTAAGGAGATCAAAGACACAGCGGACCGCAGCAAAGCAGACGCAGACAGAGAGATAGCTGATGGTGTGCAGGTCTTCACTGCTCTGAAGCGCTCTATTGAAAAGTGGCAGGATGAGTTCAACCAAACCGTTAAAGGGAGACTGAAATCCACAGAGAAACAAGTTGAAGACCTCATCAAAGACCTGGAGCAGGAAATAGGAGATCTGACCAATAGAATCTCAGAGGTGAAGCAGCTATCACACACTGAAGACCACCTCCACTTCCTCCAGACCTTCAGATCCCTGAAGGATCCTCCACCCACCAGGGACTGGACAACGGTGGAGGTCCGTCCTCGGTCATACGTAGGGACCTTGTGGAGATCCCTGGATCAGCTGGAGGAGACACTGAACATGGAGATGAAGAAGCTGCGTGCTGCTGAACTGAAGAGGGTCCAGCAGTATGAAGTAGATGTGACTCTGGATCCTGATACAGCTCCACCCCAGCTCATCCTGTCTGAGGATGGGAAACAAGTACATCATGGAGGTCAAAGGAAGAAACTCCCAGACAACCCTAAGAGATTTACACAGAATCTAAACGTTCTCACAAGGCAGAGCTTCTCCTCAGGAAGATTTTACTTTGAGGTCCAGGTTAAAGACAAGACTCAATGGTTTTTAGGAGTGGCCAGAGAGTCCATCAACAGAATAAATCAGATCATGTTGACCCCTGAGAATGGCTCCTGGACTATTTTATTCAACAAGGATGGGTTGGTATTTAATGATAACCCTGCTGTCCATCTCAAACTGAGAGCTAAGCTCCAGAAGGTGGGGGTGTTTGTTGATTATGATGAGGGTCTGGTCTCCTTCTATGATGTGGAAGCCAGGGTTCACATCTACTCTGCTACTGGCTGCACCTTTAGTGAGCCTCTCTATCCATTCCTCTGCCCAGATTTCCGTGATGCAGGTAAAAACTCTGCCCCCTTGATCATCTCACCTGTCAATCAAACAGACTAGGACCTTTGTTTGATAATAAAATAATCAAACGACCAAAACAACTAATGTTGTTTTATGATTGAGAATCTCTGCTATGTTAGATCTGAGAGAACTGCATTAATGTATATAATGTATGATCTGCTGTCTTTTAACAAGGATCAATTCGTTAAGAAAATAACCCTTACTAATATAATATGTAACCCATTACAAATTCTTAGATTACACTCTATTGTTCAAGTGTATGTGTTTGGATGATTAGTTTGTATAACATAATCTGTAGTTTTTTAAAAATTAGTTAATATTTCTGAATCATGAATGACAACATAATGAAATGTCTGTAAACTTTTCTGATTTCAATAATAAATTGAAAAAATTGAATCGGTCATTGTCAATGGAATAAGTACATCATCAGTACAATATGTATTCAGTAGAATAGCTACATTCTCAGTATATATTCAGTGTAATACATTCTCAGTGCAATAGGTACATTCTCAGTACAATATGTAGTGGAATATGTCCATTTTCAGTGGAATAGATACATTGTCAGTACAAAATGTGTTCAGTTGAATAGGTAAATGTTCTGTGGAATAGGTACTTTCTCAGTACAGTATGTTTTAAGTAGATTAGGTACAATATCAGGGGGATAAATAAAATGTACATTTGTTGCCTAAAAACCCTATTTTACACATTATGGGATTCATGGAAGGATTAAAATCACTGATCGATTGTGTAGCTGATGAGCCAGTCAATGACTTAATGTCCACCATACAACAACCCAACATGTGTTACACCTTACACATCCTGATACAGCTCCACCCCAGCTCATCCTGTCTGAGGATGGGAAACAAGTACATTATGGAGGAGTAGTGAAAGGTGTAAGGTGTAAGTAGTGTAAGGTGTTGGTCAGTGACTACATGTAAAGATTCACCCTTGTGTGTGAGTACTGTGACTTTGTCTTGACAGCTCTCCTCTCCATCCTCTCATCTTAGTTCCTCTTCTCTCCTTCCTCTACCTTCTCTTCCTCCTCTGCTATCTCTGCTCTCCTTTCTAGCTCATCCAGGATTGTGTTTATTATTGTAATGCATAGAAATAATGTGTGTACACATTACAATGGTAAGGATATTTAGATTTGTTTAGTCAAATATAATTAAGTACATGTCACCTTATGAGTTTACAAGCTAGTATTATGGATGTTATAATTCCTAGCAATGATTTCACACACACCTCCTAACCTTTCCAGGAGTATCAAAGAGAGATACGTCGCTTGGGACAACTGATGATGTAAAAACGTTGTGACAAAAAAGTCACAAAGTCTTTGAGAAAAATAGTTAACTGGAACATTACAAAACAAAACACCACCATTACCAGTGAGTTCTTTAGCAGACTTTGTGGGAGAAATGTACTGAGGTTTAAAGAAAGTTGAAGCATTATCTTGCCTACATGACTGAAATCAGTGTGGAAAAAAGCACAGAGTCAACGAAGGACCACATTCAGAGGGAAAGCCATGTGTCACTCATTTCACCTCCTGACAGCCCTCGGAAAGAAGCCCCTTCATTCTTCTCATGTGTAAATTACCCGGCTCCATGTTTCAATTAGTGGGTTCCAAGTTGATCTTTGACCCCTAACGTTGTGACCTCTCTACACCTGGCTCACCTCATCCGGACAGGAAGAGACGGAGAGGGCTTCACAGAAGGAGCCCCTTCATTCTTTTTCTCAGTGTACTTGTATGTTAAGGCTAACTAATCAGCAGTCAGACAGTCAAAGTGAAACATTGCCTGCCGTTTGAATGTATTTCCCATATGCTTAAAGGAAGCCATTATCTGGCCCATGTGAAGGAAATGACAACGAAGGCCTACATTCCGTGGGACGCTCACGTGTCACTCATTTACATCGTCTGCCGCCCCTGAGATGAACCCCGGTTACTTATACTAACTTATGTGTTAAAGTTAACTAGTTAATACCGCAGTAAAGTCAAACACTACCTGCTTTATGAATGTACTCCACAATCACATACAGTGGTACTGTTGTCAATTGTTTTAATGCATGCTTATTGTCTGAGTAGAAGTGATTGTCATTGTGCTGATGCATGTCACATCTTCATGTCTGTCTGTCTGCTGCCTGTCGCTAATACTCTTATTATTATTATTATATTAATTACTGCTTCTATTTTATTTCTAGAAAGATTCATATTTGTTTCAATGATATTGTGTTTTATAGATATTATAACTTATTTCTGCTGCTAGGCCGAGGAGCCAGAACAAAATAATTGTACTGCTGTGTACCAGACTATAATTCTTTACATTCTTCACATATAATTCTTCACATTACAATGCTTGAACACTTAACTGGTTTTAATAAAGAAAGACAGTGTGGGGGGGGGGGGGGGGGGGGGGGGGGGGGGGGGGGGGGGGGGGGGGGGAATGACAATGCTACATGGCCTGGTGCTCTATGTCGCAATGCAGGAGATCTCCCTGAGTGTGTGTGGTGATGGCTGCTTTAACCTGTGCACACTGATTACTCAATGCACAACAGGTGTGCAGCCTCACCCAGCCCCAGAGTCCAATCAGTCTGACCCGGGCCAGGTGAGGCTGCTTCAACCAGCCACCATCCACACACACTCCCACTAACAGTAAATATTGTCATCAGATTCATCAGTACATAATAAAACAATACGAAAAATAAACCAAACAATTTCTGCACAAACTATGACAAAGTGGTAAAAACAACTTTATTTGAGTAGTATTTTTAAAGCCCATTGCAATATTCTTGTATATTTATAGGCTACTGCTCATTAAAATTGTCTCTAACATTGCTTATATATATAGTGTGTGTGAGTGTGTGCCTTTCTGAATACCTGCCTGTAAAGGGTGTTACAAGAGGAAGAAACACAATAACCACACCCCATGACTCATTGAAGAGAAATTAAGGAAGAAAATAACACTGCCTACTTATAAAAACATAACTCATTACAAAACAAACACACCCTCCACCCACCCACCCACACACACACACACACACACACACACACACACACACACACACATGCAGCGCTGCTTGCGCCTCTACTCACTACTCTGACTGAATCCGCTGTCTGCTGCTCTCATAGCTCTGCTGCTCGTGTGTGCGCGTGCACGCCGGGGCGAGTTCCTGCAGCGAGCGTGGCGGCAATAAACACATCTTTTATTTATTTTCTTGTTGAACATTGGATCGGGGCTGGATAAATAGTACCCGGGGAATCCCCGGAATCCAGGAAAAAAGGGTAGATGAACGCCAATGAATCCCAGTTATAGTCATAAATAACCACTACATCACCACAGTGTCTCTCAGTTTGTACCGGCTCTCTTCTAACTCCAGAGAGAAGAGGAGAACACACATCAACACATTTGAAGGAGCCTTCACGGTGCGGGAACACCCCACAGTCAGAGTGGGAAGTTTAACGGCGGTGAAATTTGTGTCCGTGGTGAAGGAGCCACGAGTTAGGGGCGGGGCCAGGAGTTAGGGGCGGAGCCAGGAGTTAGGGGAGGAGAGGAGAGGACGTGTTGTTCAGGAAACGAAACTAAAGGTTCATAGAAACTCGACGTGGAAGCTCGTTCAGGAGAATAATAAAACACATTTTGGGACAAATAGTCTGACAGACAGCAACCACAACAAGGTGAGTAAAACAACACAACTTTATAGCCTCTCTTACCTTTTTGGAATTCGAAAAATAATGGAATTGCTCAATACATAAACCTTGTCGTCTGTGTCTAGGAATGGCCTCTGCTACTTCCTGGTCAGAGGATAACTTTTCATGTTCCATCTGTCTGGATGTGTTCAACAGCCCAGTCTCCACACCATGTGGACACAACTTCTGCAGAACCTGTATTACAACGTTGTGGGATAGTAGAGTCCATTACAAATGTCCTGTTTGCAACGAGCTTTTCCACACAAGACCTGATGTACAGGTCAATACCTTAATATCAGAGATGGTTGATCAGTTTAGAAGTTCTGTACGAGTCAAAGAGCAGCCTTGTGTTGAACCACCAGAAGTTCCCTGTGACGTCTGTACTGGGACCCAGCTGAAGGCTGTGAAGTCCTGCCTAATGTGTTTTATGTCTTACTGCCAAACCCACCTGGAGCCACATCAGAGAGTCGCAGGCCTGAAGAAACATCGGCTGGTCGAGGCTATGGACCGTCTGGAAGACAGGATGTGTAAGAAACACGACCGACTTCTGGAGCTCTTCTGCCAGACTGAACAGGTGTGTGTGTGTCAGTTCTGCACAGAGACAGACCACAGGTCCCATCCTGTTGTACCTCTAAAGGAGGACTATGAAGTGAAGACGGCCCAGCTGGAGAAGACAGAGACTGATGTTCAGCAGATGATCCAGGAGAGAAAACTGAAGATTAAGGAGATCAAAGACACAGTAGAATTGAGCAAGAAAGACGCAGACAGAGAGATAGCTGATGGTGTGCAGGTCTTCACTGCTCTGAAGCGCTCTATTGAAAAGTGGCAGGATGAGTTCAACCAAACGGTTAAAGAGAGACTGAAATCCACAGAGAAAGAAGTTGAAGACCTCATCAAAGAGCTAGAGCAGGAAATAGAAGATCTAACCAATAGAAGCTCAGAGGTGAAGCAGATCTCACACACTAAAGACCACCTCCACTTCCTCCAGACCTTCAGATCCCTGAAGAATCATCCACCCATCAGGGACTGGACAAAGGTGGATGTCCGTCCTCCGTCATACGTAGGGACCTTGAGGGGATCCCTGGATCAGCTGGAGGAGACACTGAACATGGAGATGAAGAAGCTGCGTGCTGCTGAACTGAAGAGGGTCCAGCAGTATGAAGTAGATGTGACTCTGGATCCTGATACAGCTCATCCCCGTCTCATCCTGTCTGAGGATGGGAAACAAGTACATGTTGGAGGTGTAGAGAAGAAACTCCCAGACAACCCTAAGAGATTTACACAGTGTATATATGTTGTCACGAGGCAGAGCTTCGTCTCAGGGAGATTTTACTTTGAGGTCCAGGTTAAAGACAAGATTCAATGGTGTTTAGGAGTTGCCAGAGAGTCCATCAACAGAAAAGGTGTGATCAAACCCATCCCTGAGAATGGTTACTGGACTCTTTACTTCAACAGCGATGGGTTGGTATTTAATGATAAACCTGATGTCCGTCTCCCTCTGAGAGCAGAGCTCCAGAAGGTGGGGGTGTTTGTTGATTATGATGAGGGTCTGGTCTCCTTCTATGATGTGGAAGCCAGGGTTCATATCTACTCTGCTACTGGCAGCACCTTTAGAGAGCCTCTCTATCCATTCCTCTGCACAGGTTGCTATAATTATGAAGGTAGAAACTCTGCACCTCTGATCATCTCACCTGTCAATCAAACAGACTAGGACCTTTTGTTTGATAACAAAATAATCAAATGACCAAAACCACTAATGTTGTTTCCTGCATGGGAATCTCTACTATGTTGATCTGAGAGAACTGCAATAATGTTGTACTGCTTTCATTTAACAAGAAGGAATTAATTCGGAAAAGAACCCTGACTATTGTAAAATATAACCCATTATACATGATTCGATTACATATACTATATTGATCAATATCTGATTACTGCTGAATGTTTTTTATACATCTAACAATGTGAAATTGAGAAACATTTGCAGGTACATGTTAAAAATCTCTAGTTTCTTAAACAAAATGAGTATATTAGTTTATACTCCTGAAATATGTGACAACAATCAAATGTTTGTACACTTTTTTTATTTCAATAAAAATGTACAAAAGGTAGACTGGGGTAATTTTCTGTGGAATAGTTACATTCTCTACAATAGTTACTCAGTAGAATAGGTACATTCTCAGTACAATATGTATTTAGTAGAATAGCTACATTCTCAGTACAATATGTATTCAGTAGAATAGGTACATTCTCAGTACAATATGTGTTCAGTATAATAGGTACATTCTCTACAATATGTATTCAGTAGAATAGGTACATTCTCAGTACAATATGTATTCAGTAGAATAGGTTCATTCTCCTTCACTCTCTCTCCCTCCTTCCCTCATTATCTTCCACCTCCTCTCACTCCCTCCCTCCCTCTCTCCTTCCCTCTCAGTGTCTCTACTCTTTCTTTACCTCTTTTCCCCTCCCTTTCCCTCTCTCTCTCTCTCTCTCCCTCCCTCCCTCTCCCTCCCTCTCTCCTACAGTGAAGCTGACTGTCATCGATGTCTCTGTGTCAACAGCATTGGGCCTGTGTGTCACTCCGTCCACTGCCGCCACCTAGCGGGCGCCGGCTGCCACTTCTCCACGTGCTTCTGTTTACACACACTGCCAGCAATCACCAATCTACGCTCCCTATTTCTCCACCGCGCTTCGTAGCAGCCGGCGCCAGTTCGTTGTTACTCTCCACCCGGTAGTATCTTCGTTCCCGCAATCCTGACTCTCGTGATTCTCTCTCTCTCTCTCTGCCTGTCCCTAGCTTACCCTCTTCCTGTGTCCAGCTTTCCTCTGGATTCCGGTACCTGCTGTGACCTTGGCCTGCCCGACCACCCGCCTATCGCCCAGCCCCTGTCCGCCTGACTGTCCGCCTGCCGCCCAACTCTTGACCGCGACTAGCCCAGCCCCTGTCTGCTTCCCGTGATTAAATCCCTTTGAACCCTCCTTCGTCTCTGTCTCCTGTGTCCTGCATTTGGGTCCCTCGTTCTGTACTATAACACTGTTTCTTCCATGTTCAGATAACGTTCATACCTCTGTCCCTCCCCCTCTCTCTCCCACATTCCCTCTTCCCCCCCCTCTCTCCCTCTCCCTCCCTCTCTCCTACAGTGAAGCTGACTGTCATCAATGTCTCTGTGTCAACAGCATTAGCTCTGTGTCTTCCAATCTAAATGTTCAGTTAAAGTTTATATCTCTCTCCATCTCTCTGTCCCCTCTCCTCTTGTTCGTGGTTTTTATACGTTTAATGATATCAAATTGCAAACGACTACAGGAAGTAGTAAATATTGACAATGTGAAGTGTTAATTTTGATAACATAATGAAATGTTTCTAAACCTTTTTGATTTTAAGTCAAATTTACAAAAGTAGAATGAGACATTCATTGGAAAAGGAGCATTTTCTACAAAATGTATTCAGTAGAATAGCTATATTCTCAATCTGTATTGTACTGAATAATCTCTCTCTCTCTCAATCTGTATTGTACTGAATAATCTCTCTCTCTCTCTCAATCTGTATTGTATTAAATAATCTCTCTCTCAATCTGTATTGCACTGAATAATCTCTCTCTCTCAATCTGTATTGTACTGAATAATCTCTCTGTCTCTGTCACTCTCTCTGTCTCTCTCTCTCTCTCTCTCCTACAGGGAAGCTGACTGTCATCGATGTGTGTCTCTGTCAACAGCATTAGGCCTGAGTCTTCCATCCAAACGATGAATTAAAGTTAATCTCTCTCTCTCTCTCTCTCTCTCTCTCTCTCTCTCTCTCTCTCTCTCTCTCTCTCTCTCTCCCTGCAGGATGTCTTTGGTCAGACAGAAATGGAGAGAGACACAGAAGACATCAGCAGTCCCACTAGAGATGTGTTTCAAGACATTGTGTCAGCCCGGCTCCAGCGCAGCGGCCCAGACGGCCCAGGGGAGCGCTGGTAGACGGAGCAGACCGCCGCTCTCCCCCAGCTGGCCCCCGGGAGCGCATTAGCGCTGGCCCCACTCAGCGCCATGGGAAACACCTGCGACGGAGGAGGAGGAGGAGGAGGAGGAGGAGGAACGCCAGCAGACACGGGACTCGGGGTGACTTGTTTTAAGGTTTGTCCTACCAAACGTGTAAACGGGCTGCGTGTGTGTGTCGTGTGTCGCAGAGCGGAGAACGCAGCCGAACGCCACGAACACCCAACAGCCTGGGGGAGAGGATGCTCGCGGGTAGAGGACCGTTTCCCTCTTCCCTAGAACCGGAGCCGCCCTGGGGAACGGACGTTGGAGCGCAGCTACCCGGAACGAGAAGCTGGACGAACCCCTCGGAGGGGCAGTGACGCTACGCTGACGAGTGGCGTCAGGGCCCGGTCACCTGCTGACTAAGCGCTGATGTGATACACCTGTCCTCCGCTTGGTGAAACTGAACTGAAGGAGCGTTTACAGGGGGGCCGGCAGCCCTGCAGCCCCAGAATGAACCAGGACTGTTAGGGGCCTCATGGGACCCAGTTGTTTGGTTTGTTTAGACTCCTAGTCCAAAGGATCCCCAATTTCCTACCTGAGCAGCCCAAACCTGGCCATTCATCTCACTGAACGCTCTGGATTAAAACATCTGCTAATGTTCATAGTTTGAGTTATAATTTGGCTAACATGGTCTTCTATAGTTGTAAGTGAGAGCAGATAGGTTTAGGAACCAGAAAGAATAGTTACATACAACGAGTCTTGTTTTTAATGCATTTAGTTTTTGTATAGCACAAAAAGCTACCAACAATTCTGTTTTTCTTTTTCTTATCTCATCTCACTTGGATGCAAGTAGTTCTTCCTGCAAATTGTTTCACGTGTTTATTTCTTTTTAAATGGCGTATGTACACCGGGGGTGATTTCCTAAACCTGGCGGTCAGTGGCTTGTCAGTAGCTTGTGATGTCATCACTCAGCCGAGGTTCAGCACCTCGGACAGCGACAGGGGAAGACGTCGCCTACTCTGTCTGCTGAGGTTCAGCACCTCGGACAGCGACAGGGGAAGACGTCGCCTACTCTGTCTGCTGTGGTTCAGCACCTCGGACAGCGACAGGGGAAGACGTCGCCTACTCTGTCTGCTGTGGCTGTCCTCGACACACGCAACCACCAGGCCCAGTGGCGTAGCAAGCTTTTCAAAAGTGAGGGGGATGGATGTGATTTTTTTATTAACAATAAAAACGATGGATACAATGACAGAGTGGTACAAAATGTATAACATACAAGATATAAAAAGTTTCCCATTTAAATGAGTGATACTAGAAAAGTATAAAAACACACTCGGAACTAGGGCTGCACAATATATCGTTTTTTTTTTATCATCATCACAATATCAACCAGCGCAATAGACACATCGCGAAAGGCTGTGACATATCACTATAGACACAAAACAGATTTCTTTTTGTTTTAGTTGAAAGAAAATATGAGTAGAAAACTGCATATTCAAATGTAACGGTTAGTGCTGCCTTTATATTCAATTCAATGTTCAATTTGTTCAATAAAAGAATGTTAGAAATGATTTATTTTCATTTGTTTTAAATTCAACAAGCAATGTGTTGTATTTTAGCAGAATACTAATAATAATGAAAACAGCAGAAATGCAGAACTGAGTCCACTTTAATATCTGTTTATTTATCGCAATGACCCGCCCTCCGAAGCAGCTCGATTGGTTGGGGTTAGACATTTCACCTCGAGTGGTTAAGGTTAGGATAGCGGATTGGTCAGGAGATAGGACATGAACAAATCGGGTTACGTTACCTTGGATGCCTGGCCAATAGTAGTAGTGATTGAAGGGCGGGTCTTGGCGTTGCCATAGTGTGATTCGTAATTTCACAGACCGCTGTGAAATATAACCGTTGCCATGAAAAACAGAGCGTTGCTATGGACGCAATCGTGACACACAGCCTACGACGTAGCTACGGCGGCAGTTCAATGCAAGGCGTTTGTGCAAAACTGCGGAAAAACTGCAGAAAAAGTGTGGGTGTTGAACCCTCTCACCGGGAAAAGTGTGGGTGTTAAAACACCCACATCCCCCACGGGTGCGACGCGCCTGACCAGGCCAACGCCATATACACGTTGCCTTTATTCTACACCTTCATATTATTCAACTATGCCCTTCTAATAATACTGTGTGTGTGTGTGTGTGTGTGTGTGTGTGTGTGTGTGTGTGAGACAGTGAGTGAGTGAGAGAGAGAGAGAGAGATAGTGTGTGAGTGTGGGGGGGGGGGGGGGGGGAGGGCGGGCGTAACAACAAGCGTGCAGACAACTCTTACCAGAACTGCTAATCAAAAGATAAATAGTTAGATAGATAGATCACGCTCTGATCAAATTGACCATTGACATTCCACTTCTTCAAGCCACCAGACAAAATAGACCTACACACTGGTGATGTGTAGATCAGCCTTAACCTCAACGGTCAGACTCCCCGTGTCTGGAAAGGGAGTTAAAACCAAAGAATAACCCCTCATCCAAAAACATTGCAGCAGTTATAACATAGCACCTGTACACACACACACACACACACACACACACACACACACACACACACAGTACCTCTCCTGCATGTAATCTTTCACTGAGGTCCAACAGGTTGGTTTTTGTGTTGTGATAATGAAGACACCTTGCTCCTTCTCCCTCGATGTGGTGGTGGGAACAACTGAAGCGACATGGGGAGCCGTGTGGTTTGCTTCGGTAGTGTCGGGGACCCCTGACGTGAGAGATGGAGAGATGGGCGTGTCTGACTCATGCGCCGTGCCCCCCCCCCCCCCCCCCTTTTATCGTAAAGTCTACATCACCGCGAATATGGACGGCGTTCTATCTGCGAACGACGACGTGATGCACGTTTTTAAACGGCACCTGCTCTAAGTAGCCCACGTGAGATAATTAAGGACATCATTAATTCATAAGTGGCACGTGGCTGTAGTTTATACCTTAATCATGCCATAAAATGCAACAAAATATCAAAAATCATGTCTCATGATATTAAATAGTCCAATTAGATGTACTCTAAGATAGAGCTTAATATATACTATGTAAATATGTTATAGGCTAAAGTTTGTGTAATGAACCAGTCGACGGAGTGAATTTCTACCATTTGGAGGACTAGTGCACCCCCAGACGGTAAAAGTAGGCATTGCACATCAGTCCAGAGATACAATATCCAATAATATAGAATAAACTGAAAGAATAAAGTTTAGAACATTAATCTATTGTTTTGAATGTATTCAACAAATTATGATGGGGACAAAATCCGCCATTTCAAAGAGTGGTGAGGACATGTCCCCAGCGTAAAGGACACCATTGGGTGTTGTGATGGCTGTATATGTTTGAATAAAGTTATTTTGATTTGTGAGCAGTACCTAAAGGAAAACAGCATTTGGCTGGACTTTTAAGTTGCTCCTTCTATATATTTTACAAATGGTTTGTGTGGCATAATGTGTGAGGAATACAGCTTATTTGTTTAAATCAACTATTTTGTATTCATGAAGGGAGTCTGTGGTGATTCCCAGCTCCCACCACTGGGTGTCGCTACAACACTGATTATGGGAAAGCTGCTTGTATGTGCCCGGGCACAGGTAGTAGACTACAGCAAAGATGTGTCAAAAGGGACTATTCTGGGCTACCTAAATTAAACTTAAAGTAGTTCAAATATTAGACAAAAAATAATCTAAATAGTACCTATGTAATGTCTACACACGTAATGTGTAGGCACGACAATAATTAAGACAATCCTAGATGAGTTAGAAAGGAGAGCAGAGATTGGAGAGAGGAGGAAGAGAAGGGAGAGGAAGGTGAGAGGAGAAACTAAGGTGAGAGGATGGAGAGGAGAGCTGACAAGACAAAGTCACTGTACTCACACACATGGGGTGAATCTTTACATGTAGTCACTGTGACCTTTGTGTAAGGTGTAACACATGTTGGGTTGTTGTATGGTGGACATAAAGTCATTGACTGGCTCAGCTACAAAATTGTACAATCGATCAGTGATTTTAATCCTTCCTTGAATTCCATATTTTGTAAAAGGGTTTTTAGGCAACGTTTTTTTTTATCCCACTGAAAATGTACCTATTCCACTGAATACATATTGTACTGAGAATGTACCTATTCCACTGAATACATAGTATACTGAGATTGTACACATTCCACAGACAATGTCCCCAGTCTACTTTTGGTAAATCTTTATTCAAATCTGAAAAGTGTACAAACATTGTAATGTGTTGTCAAACACGATTCAAAAGAATAAACTAATTGAACTATTTGGTTTGAGGTGATGGCAGCCATCCGAATATCAGAACCAAAAACGATCCCTGAAACAGCTCAGTTGTCCCAATTCCACATATAAAGAAAAACACACAAAATGGGTAAAAATTAACATGTTTATTTATGAAGCAACAAGTGTTCAAACATGCACTTCAAGCCCTCAAGGATTAAAACTCAAAAACCCCTGTGGGGAAAAGAGAAACCTTTAAAAAATAAAAGTGGAGCAACCAAGGGACAAGTCTGGTTTAGCGCTAAATGAGTCTAGTTTAGGATTAAGGATGGTTAGCTTAGTATAAAGTTTGAAATAGGTCATTTTAGGGGTGTTTGGGTATATGTTATGTTTAGGCCCCGTTTGGTTTAGGCATTAGTTATTGTATTAAAGATTGATAAGTTTAAGTATTAGGTGAGAGTTTACGCATTTTAGAGATGTTTAGGTTTGAAGGTTAAGTTTAGGTAAGCGAGTTTAGGTACTAGGTTAAGTTTTGGCCTTTTTGAAGTTTAGGTTAGATGGCTAAGTTTAGGTATTAGGTTAGATCATCCTATTTTATTTGTGGTTAAATTGAGGCCTTAGGGTTAGAAAGAAGGTTAAGATCAGGGCCCAGGTTTGCTTCCAGCCTTGTCCCTTTAGTCGCTCCCTTAAGAGGGCTCCCAGCTAAGGGTATTGGAAAAAGAATAGCTGGGATCACAGATAGTGTACAGAAAAATCAACAAATCAAAAGATTGAGCTAAACATACTTTCACCAAAAGCTGGTGTGACATAATAGTTTGTTTTAAAAGTGAACAGTAAAGTGACATCAGTATGGTGTGTAGTAGGCAGTTGATGAGCTCTGCGTGGTTATGTTGGCTGTAGGTGTAGCCAGGGATCCTCAGGGTGGATGGGGAATAGGACACTGGAGTAGATAAACTGTTCAGGTCATCATACTGTGAAGTAAAAATAAAAAAAGTAAGTTTCACATTGTGCTGGCTGATTTAGAAGACATTTTGCTCACCAAATGAGATTGGGCATTTAAAGATTCCTAAACACAGCACCACGCTACCTTGCCATTTGGTCCATTTATCGAAGCTCTCACCCGGGTTTAAGCAAAACTTACCATGTTGAATATTCAAAGTAAAAGTCACATAAGATTGCAAGTCAAGCATCTTACCTGGGTCCACACGGGGTCTTTAGGGCGCTGTACTGCAGGCCTTTGGTCCATCCTCTGCTCCGGGCCGCGGTCCTGAGTTTAAAGAACCATTTAGTCATCGAGCCGCTTGGTGGTTTGACCGCTTGCACAATTATGACCCTGGTTATACGCTGTCTCTGCTTACTCTAGTAGCACCCACTACTAAGTTTTAAGTGATAAAAATGATCAAGTTACAAAATACTAGAGCTCCTAAATGCAGACCTAGTTGATCAGATTTACTCGATGAACCTTTACATCGGTTGAAGAGTTCACCTTACCTGGATGAGTAGCTGCTAGGTCTTAACACAAGCTGCAACCGCAAGGACCTCCAGCTGACTGCCAGGACCTCCAGCTGACTGCCAGGACCTCCAGGACCTCCAGCTGCGTCGCCTCAGTCCTTCTGAAACTTAACACATGCGCTCCATTTGCACATTTTACAAAAGGGGTCACCGCAAGAGGCCAAATCCTACACGAAACCAGAATGCACTAAATAAAAATATATATAAATAAAATCGTATGGCACAGAATGAAAGTGCATTGCAAATAACAAACCGTATGGCTCAGAATGAATGTGCATTGCAGAAAATAACAAACCATATGGCACAGAATGAATGCATTGCAGAAAATAACAAACCGTATGGCACAGAATGAATGCATTGCAGAAAATAACAAACCGTATGGCACAGAATGAATACATTGTAGAAAATAACAAACCGTATGGCACAGAATGAAAGTGCATTGCAGAAAATAACAAACCGTATGGCACAGAATGAATGCATTGCAGAAAATAACAAACCGTATGGCACAGAATGAATGTGCACTGTAGAAAATAACAAACCGTATGTTACAGAATGAATGCATTGCAGAAAATAACAAACCATATGGCACAGAATGAATGTGCATTGCAGAAAATAACAAACCGTATGGCACAGAATGAATGTGCACTGTAGAAAATAAGCCGTAAGGCACAGAATGAATGCATTACACAAAATAACAAACCGTATGGCACAGAATGAATGCATTGCAGAAAATAACAAACCGTATGGCACAGAATGAATACATTGTAGAAAATAACAAACCGTATGGCACAGAATGAATACATTGTAGAAAATAACAAACCGTATGGCACAGAATGAATACATTACAGAAAATAACAAACCGTATGGCACAGAATGAATGTGCAGTGCAGAAAATAATAAACCGTATGGCACAGAATGAATGTGCAGTGCAGAAAATAACAAACCGTATGGCACAGAATGAATGTACATTGTAGAAAATAACAAACCGTATGGCACAGAATGAATGTGCATTGCAGAAAATAACAAACCGTATGGCACAGAATGAATGCATTGCAGAAAATAACAAACCGTATGGCACAGAATGAATGCATTGCAGAAAATAACAAACCGTATGGCACAGAATGAATGTGCATTGCAGAAAATAACAAACCGTATGGCACAGAATGAATGTGCATTGCAGAAAATAACAAACTGTATGGCACAGAATGAATGTGCGTTGCAGAAAATAACAAACCCTATGGAACAGAATGAAAGTGCATTGCACAGAATTCAACGTCAAGCATCAGCAGCTTGTAAGTGTATGGAAAGTTGTAAAAGCGAACCAGCAGCCAAACTTCAAGCAGCTCATGAAATAAACGTTGGGTGACTCACTGTGAGGATGGTCCTTGAAGCTCCCGTTGGTGGCCACGTTGTCCGGATTGTTCAGTCGGAAGAGCACAACACACACATAAGCAACCGCAGGACCTTAGAGAGAGCACGGAATGAAACCACCGTAGAAAACAACAAACCGTATGGCACAGAATGAATGTGCATTGTAGAAAATAACAAACCGTATGGCACAGAATGAATGTGCATTGCAGAAAATAACAAAACGTATGGCACAGAATGAATGCATTGCAGAAAATAACAAACCGTATGGCACAGGATGAATGTATTGTAGAAAATAACAAACCGTATGGCACAGAATGAATATGCATTGTAGAAAATAACAAACCGTATGGCACAGCATGAATGCATTGTAGAAAATAACAAACCGAATGGCACAGAATGAATGCATTGCAGAAAATAACAAACCGTATGGCACACAATGAATGTGCATTGCAGAAAATAACAAACCGTATGGCACAGAATGAATGTGCATTATAGAAAATCGTATGGCACAGAATGAATGTGCATTGTAGAAAATAAACCGTAAGGCACAGAATGAATGCATTGCAGAAAATAACAAACCGTATGGCACAGAATGAAAGTGCATTGCACAGAATGAAAGCACATTGCACAGAATTCAACGTCAAGCATCAGCAGTTTGTAAGTGTATGGAAAGTTTTAAAAGCGAACCAGCAGCCAAACTTCAACCAGCTCATGAAATAATAAACGTTGGGTGACTCACTGTGAGGATCGTCCTTGAAGCTCCCGTTGGTGGCCACGTTGTCCGGATTGTTCAGTCGAAAGAGCACAATACACACATAAGCAACCGCAGGACCTTAGAGTCGAGTTAGAGAGCCCGGAATGAAACCACCGTAGAAAACAACAAACCGTATGGCACGGAATGAAACCATCGTAGAAAATATCAAATCGTATGGCACAGAATGAATGCGCATTGCAGAAAATAACAAACCGTATGGCACAGAATGAATGCGCATTGCAGAAAATAACAAACCGTATGGCACAGAATGAATGCATTGTAGAAAATAAACCGTATGGCACAGAATGAATGTGCATTGTAGAAAATAAACCATAAGGCACAGAATTAATGCATTGCAGAAAATAACAAACCGTATGGCACAGAATGAAAGTGCATTGCACAGAATGAAAGCACATTGCACAGAATTCAACGTCAAGCATCAGCTTCTTGTAAATGTGTTGAAAGTTGTAAAAGCGAACCAGCAGCCAAACTTCAACCAGCTCATGAAATAATAAACGTTGGGTGACTCACTGTGAGGATCGTCCTTGAAGCTCCCGTTGGTGGCCACGTTGTCCGGATTGTTCAGTCGGAAGAGCACAACACACACATAAGCAACCGCAGGACCTTAGAGTCGCGTTAGAGAGCACGGAATGAAACAACCGTAGAAAATAAACCGTATGGCACAGAATGAATGTGCATTGCAGAAAATAACAAACCGTATGGCACAGAATTAATGTGCATTGCAGAAAATAACAAACCGTATGGCACAGAATGAATGTGCATTGCAGAAAATAACAAACCGTATGGCACAGAATGACATTGCATTGTAGAAAATAGAAAGGCACAGAATGAATGCATTGTAGAAAATTCAAATGGCACAGAATGAAAACCACATTGCACCGATTTCAACATCAAGCCGCAGTCAAACTTCTGCAACAGTCAACAGCAGCTTGCAAGTGTATTGAGAGTTTTGAAAGGGAAAGATTGGGAGAGTTTGCAAGTGCAAAGCAAGTACAGCATCTAACCTCTTCTAATTCCAACAGGCCAACCATCTACCAAGCCAAAACCAACATTCTACCAAGCCAAAACCAACCTTCTAGCAAGCCAAAACCAACCAATTAAACCAAACCTCAACATGCCCCCAGTCAGTAGTCTAGTTAGTCTGATGGATTTCCAAAAAACACAGAGGGTCCAGTGGGGTTATGGATGGAGCAAAAACGGAACACTTCCTTCTCTTTGTCGAGTTATTTTGGAGATGTCCTTAAATTCACAAACATCCTGGATATTTCAGACACGTGGCATTTCAAGTTCTCTTTGTGGATTCCTGAGGTAGGTAGAGCATCTGGAGAAGGCGCTGTGCCGTTCAATTGTTTAACGCAGCATTGATTGCACAGGATTGTCATTTCAACCTAGTGGAGGTCCAGTAGTCCAGTGGTGCTGTTAAACAAAAAAAGAAAGCAATTGGCGAAAATAGTTGTATTCGCCAATTAGTCTACTTACCTCTTGCTTTGCTTTCAACAGTTCCAGTTTTACCCAAAACATTGTTGTTTCACAACGGTTGCAGCTGTTCCTCCATTTTGCGTCCAGTTTCCAGAGCGCACACACACACACTTCCCAGTGTTCACACGGAGGTTGTCGGTGCAGCGCCGGTAAAGTCAGTCGGTTAGTCATCCCCAGTTAGGCCCAATACAAACACGTGTACACACTGCACTCAAAACACAAGCTACAACTCCGCATTTCAACTATAAACGAGCAAAACCTAATTGACTATGAGAGGTCAAACCCTTGGTAACTTTGAGGGGAAAGAACAGTGATATAGATTGTGAGTGAGGAGACGGGCAGAGTGTAATGTGTGCGGTGCACTAACGCACAATCACAGGCTGATCTGAAGCCAGCAGCCAAACACAACCAAACAAACAATCAAGCAGCTCATTAAACAATAAACGTCGGCCCCCACCACCCCACCCCCGTTAGTGGCCACGTTGTCCGGATTGTTCATTCAAAAGCGCACAAAACAATACGCAACAGCGGGCGCAACGTCTAACTAATAAAAGGTACAGGCCTAAGCCATCGGTTACCGCAGTCAAACGAAAAAAAGGAATGGCCGACATCACCTGGGAGCTATGTGCACGTCGGGGGCGACTCAGCTAAATTCAATTAAGAACTAATGACAACGAGAAGGTGATTGGCTGTCAGCGAGAAGCTCCACACGAGAAAGGGCTTCCGTATGGAGCGCAGCATATGAAGCACATGTATAGAATAAAAGCGCTCAAATAATAATGTATCGCTTCTTTTTATTTTTTGGGGGTCATAAACGACATCAGTATAATGTAGACATACGGAAATGTGATGATTGCAATTATTGTTGTCTACTGTTGGAATCATTCTGTGCTGCGATCTTTACCTAAGTAAATACTTTGTGGACAAATTGTGAGTCAAATCCTTTATCGATAAAGCATTGGTGGTTCAGTGGTAGAATTCTCGCCTGCCACGCGGGAGGCCCGGGTTCGATTCCCGGCCAATGCAAGGCACATTTTAGATTAGTTCTGAACGGCAAATAAACCTTTTGTGTGAGGTTACCTCTTTCTGAACATCTAGCTGATGAGGGCAAACTGAACTTCGTTTTTCCTCTAATTCAATTGTTTTTATTCATTAGTATGAATTAAAAAATAAGAAAAATAAACTTTCGTTAGCCAGTTTTGTATGGGGTTTGGAGTGGATCACAAGGTCACAGGTTCAAGACTGACCAGTGACAAACAAAAAAAAAAAAAAAATGCACAAGCACTGTTCTGCTTTAATGGATGTATTTAGGTTCTCTTGCGTGAATATAATTATCCTTGTGCCATATTTACACACACACATTTTAATGGGAATGTTCTGTTTATTGTGCCATTATCTATTACTCCATTATCATAGCCATATAACTATTCACAGCACACCTGTCCACTCTTTACCACGCTATTTGTATATTTATTATTTGTATTGTGAAGTGTAGGCTCAATTTAGCTTCAGCCTCCACCTTCACAGAAGTGTTTCTATAAAACACTGATATTATTCATTTAAATGACAAAAATAAATCCAAACTAAGCTACTGTTTGTTAAACCACTAATGTTGCATGGCAGAAAAGAAGACTGACATCTAAAATGTTCAGTTAAAAAAGAACTGTCAATAATATATATATAAGACTAACATCTGACATCTAAAATGTTCAGTTAAAAAAGAACTGTCAATAACATATATATATATATATATATATATATATATATATATATATATATATATGTTATTGACAGAAGAAGAATATATATTACAGTATGTTGCTTTCTTTTCTTCTTTTCTGGCGAGGGGCATGTGGAAGCACTGCTGAGGGGAAAGCAAACATCAATCCGCTACACGCTAAAGTATGTAACACCAGTGTAGAGGTTATTACAGTTGGACTAACCAGAGGGGAAGAGCCGGTCCTGACAGATGACACAGCGGGGCTGGATGGGGGCAGAGAGAAAGGGGAGATGGGCCTGATATATCAAAAAAACTTCCCCCACCCCCTCCTTCTTACTCACAGACAACGACTGCTCCTAAAATAACTAAACTTTGGTTATATTGGTGACTGTGTGTTAATGTCAGTCACTCCCCGTCGGGGAATTGAACCCCGGTCTCCCGCGTGACAGGCAGGGAAACTGACCACTATACTAACGAGGACCTGTGGGAATGAGAACACCTCGACATTAGTAAGCGCATTGACGTCTACAGGTGTTTTATGGGAACTTAAACGCTTTGTGTGACGTCTCCTCTTTCTTGACATCTAGCTGATGAGGGCGAACTAAACTTTAGAGTAATTTGATATGAAGATGTTATTTCGCTGGTCCTTAAAACTTCTGTCAGAAGTGGGATTTGAACCCACGCCTCCAGAGGAGACTGCGACCTGAACGCAGCGCCTTAGACCGCTCGGCCATCCTGACTATCATTTAAATTGTCCAAGAGTTGATCGTTGCGTAAATTTCGTTAAACTTGTCATTTAAATCAAACATCACTTTTTGCTCAGACACCGACTACTCCTAACCCAGCACAACTTTGTTTGTATTGGTGACTGTGGGTTAATGTCAAACACTCCCCGTCGGGGAATTGAACCCCGGTCTCCCGCGTGACAGGCGGGGATACTGACCACTATACTAACGAGGACCTGTTGGAATGAGAATACCTCGACAGAAGTAAGCGTAATGACGTCTATCGGTGTACATTTTATATTCAACACTTGACAACACTTGCCATGACGCTGAGTGGGGCCAGGGCCGAGATTATTCAGTACAATACAGATTGAGAATGTAGATATTCTACTAAATACATATTGTAGAGAATGCTCCTTTTCCAACGAATATGTCCCATTCTACTTTTGTAAAGTTTAATTGAAATCAAAAAAAATTACAACCATTTTATTACGTTATGAAAATGAACACTTCACATTGTCAATATTTTCTACTTCCTGTAGTCGTTTGCAATTTGATATCATTAAACTTATAAAAAAAACAGGAACAAGAAGAGAGGGGACAGAGAGATGGAGAGAGATATGAACTTTAACTAAACATTTAGATTGGAAGACACAGGCCCAATGCTGTTGACACAGAGACATCGATGACAGTCAGCTTCACTGTAGGAGAGAGGGAGGGAGAGATTATTCAGTACAATACAGATTGAGAGAGAGAGAGAGAGATTATTTAATACAATACAGATTGAGAATATAGCTATTCTACTAAATACATATTGTAGAGCATGCTCCTGTAGTGACTAAGACGTCCATTGTCCTTTCGTGTCGCTCACTCTTGGGATGGCTGGGTATGTGCAATAGTAGACGCACAATTAAATAAAATATCTTCATTTATTAACGATTGAATCTTTAACTGACTTATCCAAATAACGAAAGTAGGGATTAGTGTTATACAAAGGGAAAACAAAAAACAGCAAGACTAGCAAGGTATAAAGACAGTGTGCTTTTCCAGCCGAACCCCCTCTCTGGCTTCCGGTCCTTTCCTTTTAAGGACAACTTGCCCTGTAGGGGGAGCACACGGCACAAACAGCAATTAAACTTGACAAACACACACACACACACACACACACACACACACACACACACACACACACACACACACACACACACACACACACACAATACAAAAAATTACAACTAAATAAAAACAAAGGGAATTGGCTCCTACAGCTCCTTTTCCACTGAATATATCCCATTCTACTTTTGTAAATTTGAATTGAAATCAAAAAGGCTTACAAACTTTTTTATTATGTTATCAAAACGAACACTTCACATTGTCAATATTTTCTACTTCCTGTAGTCGTTTGCAATTTGATATAATTAAACGTATAAAAAACAGGAACAAGAAGAGAGGGGACAGAGAGATGGAGCGAGATATGAACTTTAACTGAACATTTAGATTGGAAGACACAGGCCCAATGCTGTTGACACAGAGACATCGATGACAGTCACCTTCACTGTAGGAGAGAGGGAGGAAGAGGGAGAGAGGGGAGGATAGAGTGAGAGAGAGAAAGGGAGAGGTGGGAGAGAGAGAGGGAGAGGGAGAGGGGGGGGAGAGAGGGGAAGATATAGTTAGAGAAAGGGAGAGAGAGGGAAGGTGGGGGAGAGAGAGGAAGGGAGGGAGGGAGAGAGATATGAACTTTAACTGAGCATTTAAATTGGAAGACACAGTGTTATAGTACAGAATGAGGGACCCAAATGCAGGACACAGGAGACAGAGACGAAGGAGGGTTCAAAGGGATTTTTTCACGGGAAGCAGACAGGGGCTGGGTTAGTCGCGGTCAGGCGGGCAAGAGTTGGGCGGCAGGCGGACAGTCAGGTGGACAGGGGCTGGGCAATAGGCGGGTGGTCGGGCAGGCCAAGGTCACAGCAGGTACCGGAATCCGGAGGGAAGCTGGACACAGGAAGAGGGCAAGCTAGGGACAGGCAGAGAGAGAGAGAGAGAATCACGAGAGTCAGGATTGCGTGAACGAAGATACTACCGGGTGGAGAGTAACAACGAACTGGCGCCGGCTGCTAGGAAGCGCGGTGGAGAAATAGGGAGCGTAGATTGGTGATTGCTGGCAGTGTGTGTAAACAGAAGCACGTGGAGAAGTGGCAGCCGGTGCCCGCTAGGTGGCGGCAGTGGACGGAGTGACACACAGGCCCAATGCTGTTGACACAGAGACATCGATGACAGTCAGCTTCACTGTAGGAGAGAGGGAGTGAGAGAGAGGGAGGGGGGGAAGAGGGAAGGTGGGAGAGAGAGAGAGAGAGGGAAAGGGAGGGGAAAAGAGGTGAAGAGAGAGGAGATACACTGAGAGGGAGGGAGAGAGAGGAGGGGAAGAGAATGAGGGAAGGAGGGGGAGAGAGCGAAGGAGTAAGGAGAATGTACCTATTCTACTGAATACATATTGTACTGAGAATGTAGCTATTCTACTGAATACATATTGTTGAGAATGTACCTATTCTACTGAATACATATTGTACTGAGAAGGTACCTATTCTACTGAATACATATTGTACTGAGAAGGTACCTATTCTACTGAATACAAAGGGTAATAAAGGTTTAATAGAATAGTTCTCAACAGCTTTATTCTTTGTCATTCATTGGTTGCTATACCTATATAAGCCTATAAAGGGTAATGAAGGTTTAATAGCGCATCGCAGTGACGTTAGTTGGACGATGTTTTCTTCAAAACCAAATAGGTGGTTGAAATAGATTTGGTTCAGATTAGTCTTGGTGTAAAGACCGGACATTGGACAATATTTCACACTATTAGATTGCTGATAACGATATTCGTGTTGAAAATCCCTCAGATTCTTCACTGACACGGACGTGGCGCGACGGTTTATGCCGCAGAATGCCTGCAGAAGAGCGCGTCCATGAGTCCATCCGAGCTGCTGAAGGAACGCGGAAGGCGCGGGCACGCTACCGCCGTGTTGTTCCCGCGGCTGGTCTCCTCTCATTGGTTGGCCACATCCACACTACCTGTGCTGTGTGAGGTTCAGAGGCTGACTCCTGATACTGCCTCATGAGCAGCATCAACGTGATGTACTGGCGGCTCAGACCGCTACAAAAGACAACTAAACACTGGTTCACTTGACGAGAAGCATTTAGCATGTAGCACAAGTTATTGTTACTTATACCACGTTCACCACCATGAGACTTATTACACTCATCTATTCTCATATCCTATTCTTTCTCCTAATAAACACAACGATGAACTATCAGTCAGTCAGTCTCTCTGCATAGAGAGCAGTAGTACCAGACGTAGGCTTATATAGTTATGGGAACCAACGAATGATAAAGGAAAAAGCTGTTGAGAACTCTTCTACTAAACCTTCATTACCCTTTATAATTAGGCTTATATAGTTATAGGAACCAACAAATAATAAAGAATAAAGCTGTTGAGAACTCTTCTATTAAACCTTCATTACCCTTTATAATTAGGCTTATATAGTTATAGGAACCAATGAATAATAAAGAATAAAGCTGTTGAGAACTCTTCTATTAAACCTTCATTACCCTTTATAATTAGGCTTATATAGTTATAGGAACCAACGAATAATAAAGAATAAAGCTGTTGAGAACTCTTCTATTAAACCTTCATTACCCTTTATAATTAGGCTTATATAGTTATAGGAACCAACGAATGATAAAGAATAAAGCTGTTGAGAACTCTTCTATTAAACCTTCATTACCCTTTATAATTAGGCTTATATAGTTATAGGAACCAACGAATAATAAAGAATAAAGCTGTTGAGAACTCTTCTATTAAACCTTCATTACCCTTTATAATTAGGCTTATATAGTTATAGGAACCAACGAATTATAAAGAATAAAGCTGTTGAGAACTCTTCTATTAAAACGTCACTACCCTTTATAATTAGCCGTATATAGTTATAGGAACCAACGAATATAAAGAATAAAGCTGTTGAGAACTCTTCTATTAAACCTTCATTACCCTTTATAATTAGGCTTATATAGTTATAGGAACCAACGAATTATAAAGAATAAAGCTGTTGAGAACTCTTCTATTAAAACGTCACTACCCTTTATAATTAGCCGTATATAGTTATAAGAACCAACAAATAATAAATAAAGTTGTTGAGAACTCTAGCCATAGTCTTGGTGCATGGCAATGCGTCTCATACACAGAACACACAGATTATTGTATTTGTATAGGTCTATATTCCTTGTTTGAGAGACAACTTCTCGCTCTGGAAAGCAACCAGGGTTTTCTTTCTGCATTATGCGATTATTCTAGTAACGTTGACTAAAGAGCATAGGTTACTAAGTTTAAGATCATAGAAGACATACTAAGACAGAACAAGATAAGTGTTAATGGTGGTAATGATAAGAATTGTAGGTTATATAATTATATCGAATAATGAGCACTGTCAATAACCTCCTATTTATAACACTCTACTTTTATATATAACAAGTATATATTTAAAGTAATAATAACTCAAGTAGAAGTAAAAGTAGTCATCAGATAATGACTTGAGGAAGAGTAAGAAAGTATCTAGTGAAAAGATTACTCAAGTACTGAGTTACTTCAAACCAAATTATTTATTGTTGTAATAAGCAGAGGAAGATGAACGTAAATAGACAAATATTACATTGTATATGCTTGTCTAATAGACATTAACAACATATTAAATAGCATGTATCCCTTCAAATAAAACAACAAAGAATAACATATTAAATCTCTACAAAAGAACATGAAGGAAAATACAGCCACAATAAATTTCTCTCTCGCCTCCATTTTTAATTCACAAATAGACTTGAGTAAAAGCAAAAAGTATGTGACATAAAAAAATGTAAAAAGTTATTGAAGTAAATGAGAGAAAATATAACTTTTTCGTGTATTTATGTGTGTGTACTGTGTGTGTGTTCTATGTGTGTGTGTGTGTGTGTGTGTACTATGTGTGTGTGTGTTCTATGTGTGTGTGTGTGTGTGTACTATGTGTTTGTACTATGTGTGTGTAAGTGTACTATGTGTGTGTGTTTACTTTGTGTTTGTACTATATGTGTATGTGTACTATGTGTGTGTGCTATGTGTGTGTTTACTATGTGTTTGTACTATGTGTGTGTGTACTATGTGTTTGTACTGTGTGTGTGTGTATGTGTACTATGTGTGTGTGTGCTATGTGTGTGTGCACTGTGTGTATACTATGTGTGTATGTGTACTGTGTGTGTATGTGTACTGTGTGTGTACTGTGTTTGTACTATGTGTGTGTGTGTGTACTATGTGTTTGTGTGCTATGTGTGTGTATTATATGTTTGTGTGTGCACTATGTGTGTGTGCACTATGTGTGTGTGTGTGTGTGTGTACAATGTGTGTGTACTATGTGTGTGTGTACTATGTGTGTGCGTCTGTGTGTTTGTGTGTGTGAGTGGGTCCGCCTGCCCACCCGCCGGAGCGCGTGCGTGTTTTTTTTTCTACAACCGACACAGAGACACTGAGGCACCACCCCATAACATAAACGCAGGGTGGAGGTCCTCCTGGGTGAAGGTGGCCTGGAAGGTGTGGATGTGTGTCAGTGTGTCTGAGGACCCTCCTACATCTGGGGACACTCTGTAGAAGGACAGAGTGCCAGCAGGCCGGTCCAGATACACTCCTACTCTGTTAGAGCCAGCGGGGGGGAGACGTATGTCTGTATCTCTACCGTTGTACCAGGCAGTGTAACCACCATCATCACAATAAAGACTCCAGGACTTGTTGTTCCCTCCAAGCAAGCTGTCATCACCCTCTCCTCTCCTTGTGATTCCTCTGTATGTCACTCCTATAAAAACACGTCCTTCCCACTCTACCTCCCAGTAACAGCGGCCAGTCAGACCCTCTCTACACAACACCTGGGGCCAGGAGTCAAATCTCTCTGGGTGATCAGGATACGACTGATCCTCTCTAACCCACGTCACCTTTCTGTTGTCCTTAGACAGAGAGAGGTCTCTGTGAGCTGTGTTTGGGTCCAGTGTGAGTTCACAGGCATCTGAAGGGAGAACAAGACATGATTAGCTGCTGAACCATTCTTCATCATCATCATCACTAGTACTGTTCTCTTGCATACTTATTCTTACTTCTCTTTCAGAAACATTTTGGTCACTTTCTACTCTTCAAACATTAACATAGAAAGACAATAAACAAAATCTTATGATAGGTACTATAGTGGAATTATATGCTATAGGTTTTCTTAGCAATAGTACATGTAGTTTTTAAGATAATTAAAGTTAAAGTTAATTGGAAATCCCGTGTGTGTGTGTGAGTGGCTGTCCCAGTCAAAACATTGCAACCATGGAAAATGTATAAACTGTATTTACTCCCTCAATATTTACACTACATACACATATTATACATCAACATGATGCATGTTGAGCATGATGAGCTAATTACTCATATGAAATAGCTAAGCAATACCTGTAATACTTTTCAAGATATTAAACTTTTGGATTTCCCAATCCACATACAGTGCACTCAACCTTCAAAGGGACACCTGTGTGAACAACAGACTGAACAAGCTGAGCTCACATACAGGCTGGAAATTAACTGTTGGAGCCATAGAACTGGTTCATACATACTATATATACATAGACATGTACTCATACATACACGTACATACTATATATTGTAGACGGAAAACTGATGACAAAAGGAAATGTATTGTGTAAGAGACAAAGGTCAGCTCGAGTTCAGGCCTTGAAAACTCTGTAGTAGACAGGGTTATCTGGAGTGCAGGTTTCGAAAACTCAGACGATAAGACAAATGACTCATAACAAAAGTTCATCAAGTCTAACGCCTGTAGAAAAGCACTATCTAAATAGAGAACAGAAAACCACAAAGCGACACGGAACAAGCTTCACCATACGCAACGCATAACCAGCCGTTCTGTCTAGCAACTGATAAGAATGCCGTCCCACCTAAAGGGCGGGAACTGTTGTAGAAAAAACATGTAAAGTTGATAGTTCTCCCAAAATGTAACCTGATAGCTCAGCTGAAACGATCGGCACCCAATAAAACACAGCCTTATCTAAACATTTTATGGTATGCGGCCGAGTCTGCTGTTGGGCTCCCCCAACGGCAAAGGGCCTTTCTAACCCAAAGACATTCCCCCTCCCGACGAAGACCCCCAGCCGACGAGATGGACACATTCCTCAGCAGGGCGCTGCCCTGGAGATATATCCAACGGTCGAAGACATCACCGTGTGCTTCTCCGGTGTTCTCTCGCGGGTGCACATCCTTAAGACGTGGACCCATCGACAAGAATACAGCGCGCTGTAGAGATAGTAACGAGTATCGGGATTTGACATTTTTGTACACTGTATGAGTATTGGAATAAAACTCAACACCGCGGTATTAATTCGACTTGCATATTTGCTTCTTTTACCGGGTTTCCAAGTTTAACATTGTCCTTCCTTTTTTTTAACAACAGAACTCGACACTTAAAAAACCCAAACTGGACATTGACATGTGTGTGTTAGCCCGGCGGTGCTCGAGCGAGTGTCGTTGTCTTTCCCTACGTGGAGAGAACTCAGTACTGAGTAGCTGATATACCTGTAATATCGTTCTTGTAATATTCTATTGATAGACCTTGTTTTATACTTAAATCACGGGAATCGTCAACTCAATTCAAGTGTTGAACTCAATTTTTACTTAGGAGGGTTCCATATAATTATAAGCCAACTCGATCATTTTACTAGACAACAATATATATAGACATGTACTCATACTATATATACATAGACATGTAGTCAGACATACACGTACATACTATATATACATAGACATGTACTCATACATACACTCATACATACACGTACATACTATATATACATAGACATGTACTCATACTATATATACATAGACATGTACTCAGACATACACGTACATACTATATATACATAGACATGCACTCATACCTACACAAACATACTAGACATACATAAACACACGGAAACATTGTTACACATACGTATACACAAGTCCACATCTGAATGAACGGACGTCACCTCCTGCTGTGTGGATGGACTTTCCATCTCAATAGTTAGTGTGTGTTGTGATGAATCTAACTAAGCACTTACACTTCTTTAGAGCTGGTTTCAGCCTCCACACTCCACCGTGCTCCACCCTGGGGGGTAAACAAAGTGAGAGCAGCATGTTGAAACATTCACCTCCATCATCTGCTGTCTCATCACTTTCTACACAACATGAGTTCCAGCTGTGTTTTCAAACCACTTCATCTAGCAGCTGGTTGAATCCTTGTAGGAGACATTGTCCCTGAGTGGTGAGCTGTCCTCTCCATACCTGAGAGTGTCCAGTCTCCAGCGTGGATCCTCCAGTCCAGCAGAGAGCAGCATAACTCCTGAGTCTCCTGGGTGATTGTAGCTCAGGTCCAGCTCTCTCAGATGGGAGGGGTTGGAGCTCAGAGCTGAAGCCAGAGAAGCACAGCCTTCCTGTGTGACCAGGCAGCCAGACAACCTGCACACACACACACACACACACACACACACACACACACACACACACACACACACACACACACACACATACACCATTAATAAAGTGTATTCATTCCATATGGAGGACCACTAAAAGCTTTATTGATACTTTGGATGTGAAACAGGATCTTAAACAAATGCTTCTTTCTCAATAGCTACAACTCAAATGAGATATTGTTCGGTTAGAGTCAGGAGAAGTCCGCTGTGTTTGGTACGCTAAGACCGTTTCTTCACAAGTTCTAACATTGTGTAGAACCAGGGAGTGCTTTGTCAGCAGGGAAAAGAGCAACAGAAATGCATTGGACATGAGCAGCACTTACACCAAACGAATGTGATGTTAATAAAGGACATCTTAATGTTCCATATGAATCACTATACCACGGCCAGTGATGTTCTAGTGGTGAGGTGTGCATTATATTCATATCACAGCACGGCTAGAGCCTCATTACCATGTCTACACTAATGACAACTCCTCAGCTCACATCAGCTGGCCAGAGTTACATAACATATAACATACATAACATACTAGCAGTTAACAGGACAGCAACCCCTAACCCTAACCCTCACATCAGCTGGCCAGAGTTACATAACATATAACATACATAACATACTAGCAGGTAACAGAACAGCAAACCCTAACCCTCACATCAGCTGGCCAGAGTTACATAACATATAACATACATAACATACTAGCAGTTAACAGGACAGCAAACATAAAGAACTAAACTATAACAATCTTGTTGAAATCAGTGATCCTCTAAAGTTATGTCACCACTGTAGCGTTGGCATCCTCACTGACACGGTGAACCTAGCTTCTAGATGAATAATGATGCTTCATCGTGTCGTGTGTTCTTTTTCCATAACAGCCCACCTAGTCGTGGATCATCCCTTACATATTAAACAAGCCCAAAGACACAGTTTGAAGAAGAGGCTGATAACTGACCTGAGAGTTTCCAGTGTACAGTGTGGACTCCCCAGTCCAGCAGAGAGCAGCTTCACTCCTGAATCCTGCAGATCATTGGTACTCAGGTCCAGCTCTCTCAGACTAGAGGAGTTGGAGCTGAGAACTGAGGCCAGAGCTTTACAGCATCTCTCTGACAGATGACAACCATTCAGCCTTCACACAAGACAAACACAACATGTTAGGAACTGGGTTTAAAAGGACTTAAAGATCAGTCATACCGTCCATCCACAAAGATACGTATGAAAAAAGATCAGAGCGGGCAGGAAATCACTTGCGTGTATTGTTATTGTAGAAAAATAAAATGTACTGGGGCCTGGCAGGATACGCCTAGCCATGAGGCCCAGAACCAGGAACCATGACGCACAGAGCGCTCCCAGGTCTCCCCCAGCACGCTCCCGGCGCTGGCTAGTTTTTTGTTTTGTTACGGCTGGGGGCGGGGACCGGTACCGTTTGATATGTCAATCATTTACTGCATGTAATAACCACTCGTCTGTTAAATAAATGGTCTAAAGACCGACGGCTTTTCCGACTCTGAGTCCTCTCGCTTTAGGCCTTTTAGCCTCTATTTTTGGTCATCAGAAGTCATTCAGACGGCCATGTCAGAGGCGTGAACACAACGCGGCAGTAATAAGGCCGTAGAATGATGACGCGCCAACAGAGAGACGTGGGGTTGCTTTTACATCACTCAGGGCATGACAAAGTACAAGGAAACGTTCATTCATAAACTAACATTGGTCAGCAAGTGTTGGAACCGGAGGGTGACCTATAGGTCATCGACACTTGGCAGTAAGCTAGGGCCCCGGGGTCTTTTGTATATGAAAGAGGACCTCGACAACATGTAAGGTTATTAATGTTGTGCTTCTAGCCCAACCGGAAGGTATTTAAATGGCCGCGTCAGAAGCCTACACAATACGCTCCTATGGAAGGCCCTAGAATGACTTTGCATAAAGCTAGAGCCCTGTGGTCTTTTCCATAGTTAAGGGGACCTCCACCACATGTGAGATTATCAATTTGATTAATGTAGCCCAACAGGAAGTGAGTCACCCGAGCACGTGTACATTTGTCACATTGAAAAGAATGGGATATAAATATTGTTCATAAAACATCAGAGGAATGAGATATCAGCTCGGGCCTGTGGTCGGTCGACCCGGGGGGGGGCCAGGGATGACAAGTATCCCTGGCCCCCAATGTCAATGTCAAGCACCTAGGCCCAAAGGGGGCCGCGCTCCGGGCCTGTTACCTCTCCCCCTGTTATTTGACCTTTGCGGCGCCGGGGGTCAAAAGGCCCTGGTGCGGCCCCTCAAGGTCACAGGGGGCCGGGATTCGGACAGAGTATACTGGAGGAGCCTTAATATGAGCGTGTCGAGTCTCGGCTCGGTGCGACCTTCCCCTTCTCCGGGAAGTGACCTAACGAACACCATCAAACTCTCCCATTCAAACGAATAGGAGAAATGGAGAATTGCTCAAAGGTCAAATAAGCTCAGTAAAAAGAGATAGGAACTCGGGCCTGTGGTTGGTCGACCTGGGGGGGGGGGGGCAAGGATGACTGTCTCTAAATGACAAGCGTCTCGGCCTAATGGGGGCCGGGCCTCCTAAAGTCTCCCCCTTCCATTTGACCTTTGCTGTGTCGGGGTACAAAGGGCTGCGGTGCGGCCCCCCGAGGTCGCAGAGGGCCGGTATTCGGAGAGGATGTATATGCGGGGCCCCGTAATAAGCGTTTAGAATCTGGGGTCGGTGCGACCTTCCGTTCTCCGGGTCGGACGCACACGCACGCTCTCTCTCCATCTCTCTCTATTCAACTGTTTGTGTCAACGTGTGTCTCCATCAAATGGTTTATTGATTAAAAAGTAATGTCTTCATCACCCTGAACACACTAACCCTGCTTCTGTTTGGTGAACTGATGCTTACATTAAGAGGAGGCCTCAGCCACATGTAATATTATCAATCTTGTGGCTTTAGCCCAACACTAAGTGATTCAAATTGGTCCATCAGAGGTCATCAGCAGATACATTAATAGACACAATGACTTTGTAATAAGGTGGGGGGGGGGGGGGATTCTATACGACTCTGGCTATTGAAATATACTATTTAGCCATGTGTAGGTTTCTACAACGATCGTTCGTACATCCGGGAAATACTGATACCGGTGGCCGAGTAAATTACTACACATGGCGTGGTCCAAAAACGTTAGTGTTGGGGTGGTGTTGCTGTTGGTTTGGTGTGTGGTGTTTGGGTGATGTTGGTGTTGGGGTGGTGTTAATGTGGGGGTTGTGTTGATTTGGGGTGGTGTTGGGGGGGTGTTGGTGTTGGGATGGTGTAAATGTTGTGGTGGTGGTGGGGTGGTGTTGAGGTGGAGTTAGGGTAGTGTTGCTGTTGGGGTGGTATTTGGGTGGTGTTGGTGTTGGGTGGAGTTTGGGTGGTTTTGGTGTTGGGGTTGTATAGTGTTTGAGTGGTGTTGGGGTGGTGCTGGTGATGGGTTAGTGCTGGTGATGGGTTATTGTTGGTGTTGGGGTGGTGTTGGGGTTGTGTTTGGGTGGTGTTGGGGTTGGGTTGGTGTTGTGTTGGTGATGGGGTTGGGGTTGTGTTGGGGTGGTGTTGGTGTTGGTGTTGGGGTGGTTTTGGGGTTGGGGTGTTGTTGGTGTTGGGGTGGTGTTGGGGTGGTGTTGGTGTTGGGGTGGTGTTGGGGATGGGGTGGGGGTGTTGTTGGTGTGGTGTTGGTGTTGGGGTGGTGGTGGTGTTGAAGTGGTGTTGGTGTTGGGGTAATATAGTGTTGGGGTGGTGATGGTGTTGGGTGGTATTGGGGTGGTGTTGGTGTTGGTGTTTGGGCGGTGTGGTGTGGTGTTGGGGTGATGTTGGGGTTGGTGTTGGGGTGGTGTTTATGTTGGGATGGTGATGGGGTTGTGTTCTTGTTGTGGTGGTGTTTGTGTTTGGTTGGTGTTGTGTTGGGGTGGTGTTGGGTCGTATTGGGGTGGTGTGGTGATGGGGTGGTTTTGGGATGGTGTTAGTGTTAGGGTGGTGTCGGGGTGGTGTTGGTGTTGGGGTGGTGTTGGTGTTGGGGTGGTTTTAGGGTGGTTTTAAGGTGGCGTTGATTTTGGGGTGGTTTTGGTGTTGGGGTGGTGTTAGGGTGGTGTTTGGGATGGGGTGGTGTTGGGGTGGTGTGGGGGTGGTGTTAGTGTTGGGGTGAGGGTGGTGTTGAAGTGGTTTTGGTGTTGGGGTGGTGTTGGGGTGGTGTTGGGGTTGGGGTGGTGTTTGGGTGGTTTTGGTGTTGGGGTTGTATAGTGTTTGAGTGGTGTTGGGGTGGTGCTGGTAATGGGTTAGTGCTGGTGATGGGTTATTGTTGGTGTTGGGGTGGTGTTTGGGTGGTGTTGGGGTTGGGTTGGTGTTGTGTTGTGTTGGTGATGGGGTTGGGGTTGTGTTGGGGTGGTGTTGGTGTTGGGGTGGTTTTGGGGTTGGGGTGTTGTTGGTGTTGGGGTGGTGTTGGGGTGTTGTTGGTGTTGGGGTGGTGTTGGGGTGGTGTTGGTGTTGGGGTGGTGTTGGGGATGGGGTGGGGGTGTTGTTGGTGTTGGGGTGGTGGTGGTGTTGAAGTGGTGTTGGTGTTGGGGTGGTGTTAGTGTTGGGGTGGTGATGGTGTTGGGGTAATATAGTGTTGGGGTGGTGATGGTGTTGGGTGGTATTGGGGTGGTGTTGGTGTTGGTGTTTGGGTGGTGTGGTGGGGTGTTGGGGTGATGTTGGGGTTGGTGTTGGGGTGGTGTTTATGTTGGGATGGTGATGGGGTTGTGTTAATGTTGTGGTGGTGTTTGTGTTTCGTTGGTGTTGTGTTGGGGTGGTGTTGGGTCGTATTGGGGTGGTGTTGGGGTGGTGTGGTGATGGGGTGGTTTTGGGGTGGTGTTAGTGTTAGGGTGGTGTCGGGGTGGTGTTGGTGTTGGGGTGGTGTTGGTGTTGGGGTGGTTTTGGGGTGGTTTTAAGGTGGTGTTGATTTTGGGGTAGTTTTGGTGTTGGGGTGGTGTTAGGGTGGTGTTTGGGATGGGGTGATGTTGGGGTGGTGTGGGGGTGGTGTTGGTGTTGGGGTGAGGGTGGTGTTGAAGTGGTTTTGGTGTTGGGGTGGTGTTGGGGTTGGGGTGGTGTTGGGGTGGTGTTGGTGTTGGGGTTGTGTTATTGTTGTGGTGGTGTTTGTGTTTGGTTACTGTTGTGTTGGGGTGGTGTTGGGGTGGTGTGGTGATGGGGTGGTTTTGGGGTGGTGTTAGTGTTAGGGTGGTGTCGGGGTGGTGTTGGTGTTGGGGTGGTTTTGGGGTGGTTTTAAGGTGGTGTTGATTTTGGGGTAGTTTTGGTGTTGTGGTGGTGTTAGGGGGGTGTTTGGGATTGGGTGATGTTGGGGTGGTGTGGGGGTGGTGTTGGTGTTGGGGTGAGGGTGGTGTTGAAGGGGTTTTGGTGTTGGGGTGGTGTTGGGGTTGGGGTGGTGTTGGGGTGGTGTTGGTGTTGGGGTTGGGGTGGTGTTGGGTGGTGTTGGGGTGGTGTTAGGGTGGTATTGTGGTTGGTGTTGAGGTGGTGTTGTGGTGGGGGTGGTGTTGGTGTTGGTGTTGGGGTAGTGTTGGGCTGGAGTTAGGGTGGTGTTGGGGTGATGTTGGGGTGGTAATGGGGTGGTGTTGGTTTTGGGGTGGTGTTGGTTTTTGGTTGGTGTTGGGGTGGTGTTGGTGTTGGGTTGGTGTTGGGGTGGTGTTGGGTTTGTATTGGTGTTAGGGTGGTGTTGGGGTGGTGTTGGTGTTGGGGTGGTGTTGGGGTTGTGTTGGTGTTGGGGTGGTGTTGGGGTGGTGTTGGTGTTGGGTTGGTGTTGGGGTGGTGTTGGGGTTGTGTTGGTCTTGGGGTGGTGTTGGGGTGGTGTTGGTGTTGGGTTTGTGTTGGGGTGGGGTGGTGTTGGTGTATGTTGGTGTAGGGGTGGTAATGGGGTGGGGTTGGTTTTGGGGTGGTGTTGGTTTTAGGGTGGTGTTGGGGTGGTGTTGGTGTTGGGTTGTGTTGGAGTAGGGGTGGAGTTAGGGTGTTGTTGGGGTGGTGTCGGCGTGGTGTTGGGGTGATGTTGGGGTGGTAATGGGGTGGTGTTGGTTTTGGGGTGGTGTTGGTTTTTGGGTGGTGTTGGGGTGGTGTTGGTGTTGGGTTGGTGTTGGGGTTAGGGTGGTGTTGGGTTTGTATTGGTGTTGGGGTGGTGTTGGGGTGGTGTTGGTGTCGGGGTGGTTTTGGGGTTGTGTTGGTGTTGGGGTGGTGTTGGGGTGGTGTTGGGGTGGTGTTGGTGTTGGGGTGGTGTTGGGGTTTGTTTGGTGTTGGGGTGGTGTTGGGGTGGTGTTGGTGTTGGGGTGGTGTTGGGGTTGTGTTGGTGTTGGGGTGGTGTTGACGTGGTGTTGGTGTTGGGGTGGTGTTGGGGTGGTGTTGGTGTTGGGGTGGTGTTGGTGTATGTTGGTGTCGAGGTGGTGTTGGGGTTTAGTTGGTGTTGGGGTGGTGTTGGTGTTGGGGTGGTGTTGGTGTTGGGGTGGTGTTGGGGCAGAGTTAGGGTGGTGTTGGGGGGGTGTTGGTGTTGGGGTTGTTTTGAAATGATGCTGGTGTTAGGCTGGTGTTGGGGTGGTGTTGGTGTTGAGGTGGTGTTTATGGTGGGCTGGTGTGGTGTTGGGGTGGTGTTGGTGTTGGGGTGGTGTTTATGTTTGGGTTGTGTGATGTTGGGTTGTGTTGGGTTGTTGTTGGTGTTGGGGTGGTGTTGCGGTGATGTTGGTCTTGGGGTGGTGTTGGGGTGGTGTTGGTGTTGGGGTTGTGTTGGTGTTGGGGTGGTGTTGGGGTGGTGTTGGTGTCGGGGTGGTGTTGGGGTTGTGTTGGTGTTGGGGTGGTGTTGAGGTGGTGTTGGTGTTGGGGTGGTGTTCGGGTGGTGTTGGTGTTGGGGTGGTGTTGGTGTTGGGGTTGTGTTGGGGTGGTGTTGGGATGGTGTTGGTGTATGTTGGTGTCGAGGTGGTGTTGGGGTTTAGTTGGTGTTGGGGTGGTGTTGGTGTTGGGGTGGTGTTGGGGTTGTGATTGTGTTGGGTTGGTGTTGGTGTTGGGGTGGTGTTGGGGTTGTGTTGGTGTATGTTGGTGTCGGGATGGTGTTGGGGTGGTGTTGGGGTTGTTTTTGTGTTGGGGTGGTGTTGGTGTTGGGGTGTTGTTGGGCTGGTGTTGAGGTGGTGTTGGTGTATGTTGGTGTCGGGGTGGTGTTGGGGTGGTGTTGGGGTTGTTTTTGTGTTGGGGTGGTGTTGGTGTTGGGGTGGTGTTGGGCTGGTGTTGAGGTGGTGTTGGGGTGGTGTTGGTGTTGGTGTTGGTGTTGGGGTGGTGTTGGTGTTGGGGTGGTGTTGGGCTGGTGTTGAGGTGGTGTTGGTGTTGGGGTTGGTGTTGTGTTGGTGTTTGGGTGGTTTTGGGGTGGTGTTGGTGTTGGGGTGGTGGTGGTGTTGAAGTGGTGTGTGTGTTTTTGTTGGGGTGGTGTTGTGTTGGTGTTTGGGTGGTTTTGGGGTGTTGTTGGTGTTGTGTTGGTGTTTGGGTGGTGTTGGTATGGTATTGGGGTTGTGTTTGTGTTGGGGTGGTGTTGGGGTTGTGTTTGTGTTGGGGTGGTGTTGGGGTTGTGTTGGGGTTGGGGTGGTGTTGGTATGGAGTTGGGGTTGTGTTTGTGTTGGGATGGTGTTGGGGTTGTGTTTGTGTTGGGGTGGTGTTGGGGTGGTGTTGGGGTTGTGTTGGGGTTGGGGTGGTGTTGGTATGGAGTTGGGGTTGTGTTTGTGTTGGGGTGGTGTTGGTATGGTGTTGGGGTTGTGTTTGTGTTGGGGTGGTGTTGTGGTGGTGTTGGTGTTGGGGTGGTGTTGGGGTGTGTTGGTATGGTGTTGGGGTTGTGTTTGTGTTGGGGTGGTGTTTGTGTTGGGGTGGGGTGGGGTGGTGTTGGTGTTGGGGTGGTGTTGTTGTTGGGGTGGTGTTGGGGTGGTGTTGGTATGGTTTTGGGGTTGTGTTTGTGTTGGTGTTGGGGTGGTGTTGTTGGGGTGGTGTTGGTGTTGGGGTGGTGTTGGTATGGTGTTGGGGTTGTGTTTGTGTTGGGGTGGTGTTGGGGTGGTGTTGATGTTTGGGTGGTGTTGTTTAGGTGTAGGTGTAAAGGTCTTTGTGTTGTCTGTGTTTATAGGTGTTTGGTTCTCCTTACCAGAGAGTGGCTCCGACAGGAAATCGAGCCAAGACGCACATCCTGCCGGGACGGAACACTTCCTGGTCCACACTACACACGAGTTACCCCGCTTCTTCCTCCTAAACACACACACATATACACACATATGGTGTGTGTGTATATATGTGTGTGTGTGTGTGTGTGTGTGTAAGTGTTGTTGTAGAAAAAACATGTAAACTTGATAATTCTCCCAAAATGTAACCTGATAGCTCAGCCGAAACGAACGGCACCCTATAAAACACAGCCTTATCTAAACATTTTATGGTATGCGGCCGAGTCTGCTGTTGGACTCCCCCAACGGCATAGGGCCTTTCTAACCCAAAGACATTCCCCCTCCCGACGAATACCCCCAGCTGACGGGATGGACACATTCCTCAGCAGGGCGCTGCCCTGAGGATATATCCAACGGTCGCAGACATCACCGTGTGCTTCTCCGGTGTTCTCTCGCGGGTGCACATCCTTAAGGTGTGGACCCATCGACAAGAATACAGCGCGCTGTAGAGATAGTACAGAGTATCGGGATTTGACATTTTTGTACCCTGTATTAGAATTAGAATAAAACTCATATACCGTATTAATAGTTTGACTTGCATTTTTGCTTCTTTTACCGGGTTTCCAGTTTAACTTCATCCTTCCTATTATTTTTAACAACAATTGGTGACCCCGACGTGATTTTTAAGGAAGGATAAGGAACCCGGTGCAGCCGACGACGGGCGGGAGGCCCCGGACCAACCTCTGTATCTCCTCGGCGCCAGTTTAGATAAGGTGAGCAGGACCTGTGTTAGCAACCGAACCTGTATAGGACAATTCCGGCCCCCGGAAGTTAACTTAGAATAGGCCCAGTTTATTAGGAGGAGATATAGACGGTGGGTAGGGATCTCCCACCGAGAGGTCTGCATCATTGTGTACCATGAACTAAACGCAAATGTGTCAAATCGCGTATATTCCATTGTTTGTTATCCGTGATGGCGGGGTCGCCGACGACGTATAAATGAATGTTAGATGTTTGTCTGTTATCCGTGATGGCGGGGTCGTTGGGACGTATAAATGAATGTTAGACATTCATGTCTGTTAACCGTGATGGCGGGGTCGCCGACGACGTATATTCCTGTTTGTTATATGTACGGGCGGGGTCGTGAAACCGACGTATATTCTTGTATTGTCAACCGTGAGGGCGGAGTCGTCCAAGACGGCGTATAACTGAATGTTAGATGTTTGTCTGTTATCCGTGATGGCGGGGTCGCGATATGCGGCGTATATTCATGTTTGTTAACCGTGATGGCGGGGTCGTCGGGACGTATATTAATATGTTGGATGTTTGTCTGGTATCCATGATGGCGGAGTCTTGATGGCGACGTATAAATGGACGTTGGATGTTTGTTTGTTATCCGTGATGGCGGGGTCGTGATGCCGACGTATAAACAAATGTTTGTCTGTTATCCGTGATGGCGGGGTCGCGATATGCGGCGTATATTCCTGTTTGTTAACCGTGATGGCGGAGTCGTCAAAGACGGCGTCAATGATAAATGTCTGTAATTAAACTGTGATGGAGGAGTCGTGATGGCGACGAATAATTGACAAAGGAGAAACCGTGATGGCGGCATGATGAACTAATGTAAGAGGAAATAAGAACACGAGGGACGACGTAAACAACGACAGTCCAACAGTGGAAAGGTAGATAGGAAAAATAGACATATAAGAATAAGAATAATTATAAAAAATAAAATAATAAATAATAAATAATGATAATTATAATAATAATAATTTGAATTACATGGCGAATACAATGACAGAAAAAGAACAGGTTGAAAAAGTGGACAAATGGTTAAACAAACTGCAGAGAGGAGGACCACTGGCAGAGAAGGGGCTAGTGTAGTGGATAAAGAGGCAGGACAAATATAAGACAGAATGGCAAGAATAAGGGTGGGTGTTGAGGAGCGGCCCTTATGGCCGATCAGCTTTAGAAAAGTTGAGTGGCTACCTTACGGGACAAAAAGAACATTAAAGAAAATACATATCTTGGCATCAGGGACGACTCGTATATTGTGACAGGGACAAAAATAAAAATAAAATAAACATTAAAAATACAGATCGTTAGAGCGATAGATAGGATTGAGGAATGTAGCTGAGAGAGAGAAACATTGAGGAGGATATTAGATGAACAAACAGGGGAGAGATAATATACAAAGCTCCTCTGCCTCCGCCATAAAAGATTGGGACAGATATCACCGCTACCGCTCGTCCACAGAAGTCTCGGGGTCAACCAGCGCTGGGGACCCTTCGGAGTTCAGGGAACTTCCCACCTCACCAAAGTGAGAAAGTGGGACCCGCCCTAAAGGACCCTGAGGGAGCGCGGTGGTGGATGTACTGTTCAATAAACCTGATAAAGTCTTAGTTCATCCAGAAGGTTCTGAGTCAAGGTCTTTAACTAATGTCGATGTGTTTAAAGCTAGCTTGTTGGACCCAATGATTTTTGGTTTTTATAAGTGCGGTGTATTTTGTGTGTGCTAGACACTGGTTGAGTTGTCAGCACCAATGTTGGATGGTTACATTAGCCATGGAGGTTAACCACTAAAATAACAACACGAACAAAAAAAAAAAAAACCTGAGGGGCTATGAATATAAATTACATTAAAGCAAAAAAATATATATATATTTTGAGATAATAAATTGAGAGACAAATACCAAAGAAAGTGGTATAATACATAAGTATGAAAATCCAGTACTGAATTAATAAGGATCCAAAAGTTAAATCATATTGTCGACAAAGAAAATACTGGGGGTTTGGAAAAGGAAGAAAATGGGGAGGGAAAAAGCCATGTGAGAATGTGTGTATGTGTGTGTGCTCTAACCCTGTTTTCTCGTGAGTTAGGGCCCCTGAGATAAGGGAGGTCACTCCCACATTCAGAGTGGTAGACTACACAAGAGAGGACTCTGACTTCAGAAGAAACAATAGGGTTACTAAGGATATGGCTTTTACTATAATTGCTTTCTATTACCATTACATTTGTGTAACAATTACTGACTTGTTACAAGTCAGTCAGATTATCATATTATGGCTCACTTCGTCTTTAACATTTTTTTCTTTCTATGTTAAAAGTTGCCATTCATGCATAATGCATGCACGTCCCCAATTGCATGTTCTCCCACAGCTTGAGACCACCACTACCCCGTCCCTTACCGATCGTCCCCCTCCTTATAGGGACTCTGACTCCTTCTCTAATGCTTTTTTCGAACCTGTAGAAAGGGTTTGCTTACAAAGAAAAAAATATATATATAAAAAGTACATAAAAGGATTTATCTATAAAAACATTTCGTATTGGTATTCGCGCACCTGCACATCTGTTTTTCACAAGTGCACTACATTCTTTTTTGTGTTAAACAGATTTGCATGTGTACACAGTTTGTTATGCAACTACAAAACACTAAACCACAAAAAACGTTTTGCATTGTTATACAGTCATGTTATTTCTAACATGCTATGCTATAACTCATTTGTCATGCTATAGCTAGCCTGTCATCCTAGGCTAACCCGTTATGCTGTAGTTGGTCTGTTATGCTACAGTCAGTGCCTTTCCTTATGAGCTGAGCGAAACCAATGCTGTAGTTGAGTGAATAGGACAAACCAAGGGTGGCTGGCCTCTAGTGGCACCAATAGTGTACGTAGAGGGGAGCTATAGGGCTCTGCTATTAGGTGGACAGTTGGGGATGCTTCATATTTTTAGTGACATGATCGGGAGGGAGGGGCTAAAAGACAAGATGCTGGAATTATAAATGACCTAACCCAGGCTACTGCAAGGCATCGTGGGGTACGTAGGCTTATGTTATCATGGAGATATGGGATGTTGAGAGACAGGTGTAGGGATGCATTAGCATAGGAAAGTCCCTAAAGGATGACAGACGACGAAAAGAGAAGACAGGTCAGATGATGGCCCCGGTGGTGGCGATACAACATGCCACCCCACAACGGCCGGCCCTGGTGTCCAACCCAGCTCATCCTTGGAACACATCAGCAAGGATGCCGGAGCCATGTGGCACCACCTCTCCCTCGCTGGGAGAGCCACAGCCCCTGTGTTCCCTTACAGCCCCTGACTTCCAGCTCCCAGAGGCCCCAGACTATCAAGGGGATGGACGAGCCACGCCCCATCCTACCACAACAGAGCCCAGGGTTCGGCGAAGACGACGACTCCCCTCGAACCATGTCTACCCGGCAGACACAGCTAGACCGGATCGAACCAGTACAGTATTCCAGCCCACACCCCAATGTAAGACTAACAGAATCCCCGTAGACAATGGGAGCAACCCGTGCTTCCGCGGTCCTGAGGAGGACATGGCCCACCTCCAGGCTGCCCACCGGACCACCTCAATGGTCCTGACTCCGAAATCAGGCAACCCGACCCATATCGGGAAAGATGAGTATCAAACACCTGACGACCCTACTCCCCTCACTAATGTCCCCAGGCCACGAAAGAGAAGACAGCCCACTATGACTGTAACCACATCTTCCATCCAAACCGATAAGTGCCTGAAGCCCTTTTAGTATCTGCTGCGACGTTCATTATCATCTTAGTGTGTTGTGATTGTTGCTGTGTCCCCTGCGCCCGCTCCCTGTGCAACCGCCTAATAACATCGCCCTGACCCGAGAACAGGATAGAGCCATACAAATGCCCTTACTACGAGCGGCGGCTCAGTACGACGACCAGGAAATGGAAGGGGGTAACATCAACCTCGCACTAGGTTCACTCCCATTGATCTGCCAATACGAATGTCCTTGATTGATTTAGTCTGTTACAAGGTACTCCACATATCCCATTACTGCTACATAGCTTTTCACTCATTAATCAGGCATTTTGCATTACTATATTTTACTGCCTTGCCTATGTTCACCAGGATAGCGCCCTGCCAGGGCCTATGAATAAACGGGGTGAAATCTAGTATGGGGGTGTTACTGCCCATACTCCCATGATCTCTCCTGGCAGGGGCTAAATGAACGATGCACCCCCAACCCGGCTTGCTGTTTTTATTTTCCTTTACCTTAATGTGCCTTGTCTCGTGGAGTGTGGTGACTACTGGACTCTTGTGATGTTTTTTCTGTTTAAAAAATGGCCTGTGACCACTTGCGGAGGATTGTTAGAACAAATGCAATACCCCTGGTATGGTCGGGAGGAAAGTAAGGGCAGGGCCCGAGCCCCAATAGCCGTGGTCAGCTCGTTTTAACTGCTCCATTTCGATGTGCATGCCATAGTAGACTTTAACTATCTACCTCCCCCAACTGCATGTTATCCTCCCTTATGTTATCATGTGAGAACATCTTGAGCAAGCGCCTCTCCATAAACATTGGGTCTGTTCTTGCCTGCATATCTTATCTTGACCGAACGTTGTACCCGCTATAAATAATAGGAGGCGCTATGACTGTTGAGCTACGACCGAGTGACCGTGGGTTGGACCTGCTGTAGAGGTGCCCTAGCTTTTAACGACCGGGTGTCTGGCTCCAGTTGGCCAGCTGTGTGACATGTCAACAACACGATCCCCGACGAGGATGCAAACCCCCTCCTGGCCACTTCCCCGTTCCCCACCAACCCTTTCAAGAACTTTGCATTGATTACACTGACATGGGGAGGGATCGCTGGGTCCAAGGGTACCGTTAATTATAAGTAATAGTCTGTCAGTTCTCGCACGGGGTAGGGGCGTTTCCAACAAAGAAAGGGACGCCGCGATCAGTTGTAAAAGCGTTAGTAACCAAAATCATACCCAGGTGGGGCTATCCCCACAAATTATGTTCAGATAACGGGTCTCACTTCATGAACCCCTTACTACAGGAAGTAGAAGCAGGACTGGGGATCTCCCACAGGTTTGGGTCCGTTTAACACCCACAAAGTCAGGGACTCGTTGAGAGGGCCAACCAGACTCTGAAACAGACACTTAGTAAAGTACTCCAGCATGATAGGGTCACCTCAGACACCAACATGGCAAGAGACGCGTTGCTGGCATTGGTTGAACAGCATAAAATCTCTTGGCTATCTGCGTTGCCGCTGGCCCTTATGGCCATCAGAGCCGCCCCTCATGCCCGAACGGGACTCTCCCCGCATTAACTTATTACCAGGAGGCCGATGCCGGAGACGTACACACCTCCTGAGCCACTCTCAGACCAATTAGACAATCAGTTGACAAGTTATTGTGTGGCTCTAACTCAAGTTTCTCGAGCCCTATACACCCCAGAGACTGTCGATTACTCAGGAGGGTGTAACAGCCTTCAACGCAAAACGATCTGTCCACTAGCGATGTATTAGCCTTATCTACCGGTTATACAGATGAGAACACGTGGCTACAGGCTATTGTAGCATCAGCTCGCACTAATAAAATGGAGAATTGTATAGCATGCGCGGCGGCACGCCCCGACTCATAACCCGGCCGATCCGCATGAATAAAACCGAAGACCCTCGAGGGTACGCCTGCATGCTGGCCCTCTTCGACGAACAGCATCCCAGACACTGTTCCCTCTTGAGCAGTGCTTTTCCCCCCGGCTTAAATGTTACTGTTCCCCCGCGTTCACCCCAGGTGTAAACAACTACTCATGTTTTACTCGTAGCAGCCTTAAAACCAATAGTATGAACGTTGGGCATATGCCATTAGAATGGTGTCAGGCCCGTGATCGCCTAACCAACGTTCCCCTCAGAAGTCAACTCCATGTGGGGCGACAAGATTTATTTTGGATGTGTAACCCCCGGCGTCTCCTTCTTAGGCTACCCATTGATTGGTCAGGAACGTGCACCATAGTCCGTCTAGTTCTTCCCCTCACTCTTATAGGACCAACCCCCGCGTCCCCGACCGTTACGCGCAAAACCAGAAGCATGGGGAGTCAGTGAGATTTAACCGTGGACTCAGTCACCTATATCGACTCAATAGGAGTTCCCAGTAGGGTTCCCAACGAATATAAACTAGCAGACCAAATTGCGGCAGGGTTCGAAAACATCCCTCTAGTCTCTGCCCTTTTCCCTATCACTCCCAGCAAAAACGTTGATCGAATCAATTACATTCATTACAATGTCCAGAAACTGTCTAATCTCACCCGAGATGCAGTCGATGGCTTAGCGGATCAGTTAGCAGCCACCTCGCTGATGGCTTTCCAAAATCGCCTCGCCCTGGACATGCTGTTAGCAGAGAAAGGAGGGGTCTGTGCGATGTTTGGAGCCCAATGTTGCACCTTCATCCCCAATAACACTGCCCCGGACGGGTCAGTTGCCAAAGCCCTAGCGGGTCTTAGACCACTGTCTACCTCCATGGCCGAGGATTCCGGAGTAAGCAACCCCATGGAAGAATGGATGACAAATGTGTTTGGGAAATGGAAAACTTAAATCATGTCTGTGTTAGTCTCTGCTTCTGTTTTTGTAGGCATAGTAACCTGTTGTGGCTGTTGCTGCATTCCCTGTCTGAGGGCCCTCATAACCCGTCTGATAACCACGGCGTTCGCCAGAGACGGCGACCCGGCTCTTCACCTGCCCTTGCTCCTCCCGGAACAAGGCGAAGGGCCGGAGGAGTTAGACTTCCAATAGGGCTCTCGGTGCAGGGACCCGTTGATATAAATGTTCTGCTGTTCCCCGCCCCCAGAGAGGACGGTTAATAAATGAGCGTGATGGCCTGCCCATAGCGCAGGCGGCTCCTGAGTTCCTCTGGGTGGCGTCCCCCTTTCCCTTGCTTGCTTTTCAGTAGTGTTAGGAAACCACTTGTATTAGTTGTTAGGACAGGAGTTTGTTAATTGTCCTGTATGATCTTGTGTTACGGGTTGAGGATGAATGTGCCCCGGTATGGGGGTTGGGCAGGTTTTCCCTTCCCTTAAGGAGGGGGGGGGGGGGTTTCCCGGTCCATCTCACCTGTTTTTGTATATGCGGTATGAGAGTTTTTTCTACTATTGTTGAAGTGATCGCTGATCACTTGAGTGGGATTGTTGTAGAAAAAACATGTAAACTTGATAATTCTCCCAAAATGTAACCTGATAGCTCAGCCGAAACGAACGGCACCCTATAAAACACAGCCTTATCTAAACATTTTATGGTATGCGGCCGAGTCTGCTGTTGGACTCCCCCAACGGCATAGGGCCTTTCTAACCCAAAGACATTCCCCCTCCCGACGAATACCCCCAGCTGACGGGATGGACACATTCCTCAGCAGGGCGCTGCCCTGAGGATATATCCAACGGTCGCAGACATCACCGTGTGCTTCTCCGGTGTTCTCTCGCGGGTGCACATCCTTAAGGTGTGGACCCATCGACAAGAATACAGCGCGCTGTAGAGATAGTACCGAGTATCGGGATTTGACATTTTTGTACCCTGTATTAGAATTAGAATAAAACTCATATACCGTATTAATAGTTTGACTTGCATTTTTGCTTCTTTTACCGGGTTTCCAGTTTAACTTCATCCTTCCTATTATTTTTAACAACAGTGTGTGTGTGTGTGTTTGTGTGTTGGGGAATATGAATGTGTGTGTGTGTGTGTGTGTGTGTGTGTGTGTTTGTGTGTTGGTGAAAGTGTGTGTGTGTTTGTGTGTTGGTGAATGTGTGTGTGTGTGTGTTTGTGTGTTGGGGAATATGAATGTGTGTGTGTGTGTGTGTGTGTGTGTGTGTGTGTGTTTGTGTGTTGGTGAAAGTGTGTGTGTGTTTGTGTGTTGGTGAATGTGTGTGTGTGTGTGTGGGTGTGTGTGTGTGAATGTTTGTGTGTGTGTGTGTGTGTGTGTGTGTGTGTGTGTGTTCTAACTAGTTTCAGTCACTAAGCATGTTACTGAAACTTAAATAATTTGCCGTGACCTCAAACACTTGAAAGAATACAACAAAGAATGAAAAATGAAGTGATGAATGAAACGGGAAGTGATTGGTTATCGACCAGACATGTGACTTAAGAGCCAAGAGAAGATCGTCATAGCAACGGCCACTCACTCAAACAGCTCCTTGATGGACATCTGTATCCGAGGTGACGAGGCCGCCGCTGACCTGGAAGCAAAACATTCACATCTGAGATGACCCCTACCTGCTCCTTAATGACCTGTCTCTGTACTGTCTAACCCCTACCTGCTCCTTAATGACCTGTCTCTGTACTGTCTAACCCCTACCTGCTCCTTAATGACCTGTCTCTGTACTGTCTAACCCCTACCTGCTCCTTAATGACCTGTCTCTGTACTGTCTAACCCCTACCTGCTCCTTAATGACCTGTCTCTGTACTGTCTAACCCCTACCTGCTCCTTTATGACCTGTCTCTGTACTGTCTAACCCCTACCTGCTCCTTAATGACCTGTCTCTGTACTGTCTAACCCCTACCTGCTCCTTAATGACCTGTCTGTACTGTCTAACCCCTACCTGCTCCTTAATGACCTGTCTCTGTACTGTCTAACCCCTACCTGCTCCTTAATGACCTGTTCCTTAATGACCTGTCTCTGTACTGTCTAACCCCTACCTGCTCCTTAATGACCTGTCTCTGTACTGTCTAACCCCTACCTGCTCCTTAATGACCTGTCTCTGTACTGTCTAACCCCTACCTGCTCCTTAATGACCTGTCTCTGTACTGTCTAACCCCTACCTGCTCCTTAATGACCTGTCTCTGTACTGTCTAACCCCTACACAATCACAACCCCAACACTACCCCGACACCACCCCAACACCACCCCAACATCACCCCAACACCAACACGACCCCAACACAACCCCAACACCAACACCACCTCAACACCAACCAAACACCACCCAAACAACATCATCCCAACACCAACACCACCCCAACCCCAACACCACCCCCACCCCAACACCAACACCACCCTAACACCACCCCAATACCAACCCAACCCCAACACCACCCCAAAACCACCCCAACACAACACCACCCCAACCCCAACACCACCCCCACCCCAACACCAACACCACCCTAACACCACCCCAAAACCAACTCCTCCCCAACACCACCCCAAAACCACCCCAACACAACACCACCCCAACCCCAACACCACCCCCACCCCAACACCAACACCACCCTAACACCACCCCAAAACCAACTCCTCCCCAACACCACCCTAAAACCAACTCCTTCCTAACACTACCCCAACCACAACACCACCCCAACACTACCCCAACCCCAACATCCTTAGACATGGTTAAAGGTATAATGTAACATTTCAACATTCAATTTTCTAAAAACATGTCTAACTTAATTACCTACACTTAACCATCTAACCTGCTAAAATAAGCAATGTATCAAATGTAATTTAGAAAGCCAAAGTACCTTGCAGCTACTCACACTAGTGAGTAGCTGGTGAGAAAACCACCACACTACGGTGGTGGTTTGCCACTGCTGGCACTATTATCATGCTGATAATATAAGAAACTGACTTCCCTTTGATTTGTTGAGATGTCAATTCATTTTTTTTAATTACTAGCTAGGGCCTTGTCCTTCTCTGTCTGCCTCTGTACCTTCCTCTGCAAATTGATATGCAAATATATAAAGAAAAAAGAAAGAGGTGGTATTTCTTTCTCCATGTATTCATTATAAATTGTTAATAAGTACCATTTTAGAATTTTGCCCTGACGTCTGTCTCTACAGATCACTTTGCACAGGCTTGAACAGGGACATGTGAAGAGCAATGGATATTTGCTAACATTATTTGAATAGACTATTAGGTATGGCACCAAGTATACTGACGACCTGACCGTGGCATTGCTCATTTTATGTCCAACCCCCTTGATGCGTATGCAGCGAGCCATTAGCCAAATGAAATGCCTCACACTTGGTGTGAGACACGTCAACACGTTGCACAGAGGATGAAGGGACATCTATGTATTGTATTGTTGTGTGATGAAGGGAAAACAGACACTCAAGTGTCTCTACTCTATTCTCTTGTTGTACCCTTAAATTGAGTTTCACAATGACAGAACGAACCCATTGTTATGTCTGACACCTCGTGATTTAACCAAAATAATGTATACCATATGGTACCATATGGTACTTTTGGGAGTTGTGCTTAATCTTTTTATTTAATTGATTCATATAACGATTATCACGAGGCTGTTTTGGTGCCCCTCCTGCACTTCATTACCTACCCAATGGCTTAATAAAGATGGTGCAGGCAGTGGGGGTGCACTGGGGCCCGTGGGCTGTGGGGCCCGTAGAAACAGTGGGCCCTCCAACAATGTGTTGGTCGGAGAATGGGCCCTTGTGAGTGATTCAGATCACCACCTCGGAAATACGCCTGCTCATACCTAATAGTCTATACAAATAATGTTTCCAAATATTCAACCTCCTTCCAATTTCCCTGTTAAATGGGTGCAGCTGCTAGCAATGTTTCCATTCTATCTATCAGTCAACCAGAGGAGATATTCTTACAGATGTACAAAATATATAACATATGTCTCATTGTTTTTAGATAATTGAATGTTGAAATGTTACATTATACCTTTAACAATGTCTAACTTAATTACCTACACTTAACCATCTAACCTGCTAAAATAAGCAATTTATCAAACGTAATTTAGAAAGCCAAAGTAGCTTGTAGCTACTCACACCACTGCTACTAATCCTAGAAATGCTTGCAAACGGCATCTTGTTGTGTTGTTACCGGCACTCCTTTTAAATAAGGGACTATTCTGAACATATTAGAAGTCTTTGGACATTAACAAAGTATTGTCTAGGGTGGTGGTTTGCCACTGCTGGCACTATTATCATGCTGATAATATAATAAACAGACTTCCCTTTGATTTGTTGATATGTCAATGAGTTGTTTTAATTACTAGCTAGGGCCTTGTCTTTCTCTGTCTGCCTCTGTACCTTCCTCTTCAATTTGATATGCAAAGATATTAAATGGGAGAGAAATACATAGTGGTATTTCTTCCTCCATGTATTCATTATAAATTGGTAATGAGTACCATTTTGGAATTTAGAATTTAAATTGTCCAATTATGTGCAATTCTATGTAAAACATTTATTTTTCAAACGTCAGTTTTGGTTTACATGTTCAGATATCAGATGTGTATCTTACTTTAAAATGATTATGGGCCCACTGCTACGTACCTTGCCCTGACGTCTGTCTCTACAGATCACTTTGCACCGGCTTGAACAGAAGCATGTGAAGGGCAATGGATATTTCCAAACATTATTTGAATAGACTATTAGGTATGGCACCAAGTATACTGACGACCTGACCGTGGCATTGCTCATTTTACTGTCTAACCTACTTGACGCGTATGCAGTGAGCCATTAGACAAATTAAATGCCTCACACTTTGTGTGAGACACGTCAACACGTTGCACAAAGGATGAAGGGACATCTATGTGTTATATACCCTTAAATTGAGTTTCACATGGACAGGGCGAAGCCATTGTCTGACACTTCACCATATGGTACCTTTGGGAGTTGTGCTTAATCTTACATTTTATTAAATCAGTTAACGATAATCATGAGGCTGTTTTGGTGCCCCGCCTGCACCAGTGGATATTTGCAAACATTATTTGAATAGACTATTAGGTATGGCACTGAGTATACTGGAGACCGGACCGTGGCATTGCTCATTTTAGTGTCTGAGCCCCGGACGCGTCTGCCTCACACTTTGTTTCTCACACTTTCTGTGAGACTCGTCAGTGGGTTGTAAGAACCCTAATGTTTGCAAAGAAGAGCCTTTGGATTACTTAAGTCTTTTCAAGTTTATCTTGTGCTGATCCTAGATCCAGACGCTTCATTCATACAGAAGGACCTACTGACTCTGCCGGTGAGTAACGTCTTCAAGTCAGAGAGACAAACTATTTAAAGATGTTATTGTATTGCTCTGTAATGGTAGACTCCTCATTTCTGGACACCTAAGATGAATGTAATTTGTCTATTACCTATAGCTCCATCTCAAATTATCTATTCGTTTTCACTTTTAATAGAATGTAGAATGTATAATTTCAGATATTCTTACAGATGTACAAAATATATAACATAGGTCTCATCGTATTAAGATACTTCAATGATGATGATGGTTAATTCTAACCATCTAACCAGCTAAATTAATCAATTTCTCAAACGTAATTTAGAAAGCCAAAGTGTGAGTAGCTCACTTTGAAAGTCTTTGAAAAACCTAGGGTCTTAGAAATGCTTGTACTTATACACATGGTATCGTCAGGGTGTATCCCTTTAATGGTACCACTAAAAAACATTTTCTAGGGTGGTTTGCCACTGCTGGCACTATTCTTATGCTAATAATATAATAAACAGACTTCCCTTTGATTGGTTGAGATGTCAATGAGCTGTTTTAATTACTAACTATGGCCTTGTCCTTCTCTGTCTGTCTCTCTACCTTCCTCTTCAATTTGATATGCAAAGATATTCAATGGGAAAGAAATATATGGTGGTATTTCTTCCTCCATGTATTCAGCATAAATTGGTAATAAGTACCATTTTAGAATTTAGAATTTACCTTTTTCAATTATTTGTAATTCTAAGTAAAACATAACATTTTCAAGCTCAGATATCAGATGTGTAACTTACTTAAAAATGATTATGGCCCCACTGCTACGTACCTTGCCCTGACGTCAGTCTCTACAGATCACTTTGCACTGGCTTGAACAGGGGCATGTGAAGGGCAATGGATATTTGCTAACAGTATTTGACTAGACTATTAGGTATGGCACTAGGAATACTGACGACCTGACCGTGGCATTGCTCATTTTACTGTCCACCCTCCTTGATGCGTATGCAGCGAGCCATTAGCCAAATGAAATGCCTCACACTTTGTGTGAGACACGTCAACACGTTGCACAAAGAATGAAGGGAAATCTATGTGTTACATACCCTTAAATTGAGTTTCACATGGACAGGGCGAAGCCATTGTTATGTCTGACACTTCACCATATGGTACCTTTGGGAGTTGTGCTTAATCTTACATTTAATTAATTCAGTTAACGATTATCATGAGGCTGTTTTGGTGCCCCGCCTGCACTTCCTTCATTGAAGGACAGTGGCTATTTGCTAATATTATTTGAATCGACTATTAGGTATGGCACTAAGTATACTGGCGACCTGACCGCGGCATTGCTCATTTTAGTGTCTGAGCCCCGGACGCGTCTGCCTCACACTTTGTTTCTCACACTTTCTGTGAGACTCGTCAATGCCTTGTAAGAACCCTAATGTTTGCAAAGAAGAGCCTTTGGATTACTTAAGTCTTTTCAAGTTTATCTTGTGCTGATCCTAGATTCAGACGCTTCATTCGTAGCAGAAGGACCTACTGACTCTGCCGGTGAGTACTGTCTTCAAGTCAGAGAGGCAAAACTATTTAAAGATTTTATTGTAGTACTCTGTAATGGTAGACTCCTCCTTTATGGACTCCTACGATTAATGTAATATGTCAATTACTTATGGCTCCATCTATTTGTTTCTACTTTCAATAGAATGTTGTATGTATCATTTTATATGTATGTATGAATGTCTACCTAGTAGCTAGTGTAAGCTATTGTCAGAGCATGTTGTTTCTCCAGAACCATGGGGTCCAGTCGTCTCATCTGCAGTTTCATTGGTAGGTATTCCACACAGCACTATAGTATTTATCATTATCCAGTTCATTATATTGAATAAAAATGTACCTGCCATAACGTTTGACAGTTGACCTCCTCCTATGCTTTTGTGATCGTGGGGCATGTGTATGATTCCTACCACGAATAGTTTGAACATTTCATAGATACAATAGTTGCAGGATAAATGCCTGTAAAAAATAGCTGAATTATTTATTTTATTAAGTAAATAGTATTTTCTCATCACCAGGTGTTGTGGTCCTCCTGTGGAAGTCACCTGGATGTTCAGGTATTTATGTGTGCCCCATTTAGGGGCCGATGACAAGTTATAATTATTATTATAAGTAGTTGTTTAGTAGTTGTTTAGAACACTAGAATGCAACTTGACAAACTATTCTGTGGTTTCTTTCTCCATTAAGCTGCATCCCGCATTAACCTGGCGTTGAGCGGCACGGCTATTCAGTCTACAAACGACTGGGGAGGACTGGCTGAACGCGCCATCGATGGGAACACCGACCCTCAGTGGGAGCACAACAGCTGCAGTCTTACCCAGTTACAGGCCAATCCATGGTGGAGGCTGGAGCTGCCTGGTGTGTACAGGGTGTCAGAGATCCAGGTCACTAATAGGAATGCCTATAAGGAGAGATTCAACGGCGTGGAAATACTCATCGGGAATTCACTGGCGAATAACGGCAACGGCAATCCAAGGTGAATCACTGGTGTCACCTCCCCTACTTCCACTCAATACTGTTTGACTCCCAGCCAAAACGTTCTGGGTTTGATCCCTAATGACCTTGACCTGCTTTTAAGTGTCTTTGGATAAAAGTGTAAATTACTAAATAGCATAGAATATTATACTCCCAGAAAATAAGGGAAAACAACCAGCGCTATGCTCAAGTACACCTGGACACACACCAGCTACTGGAATCTGATCTCTGATACCTTCACCAGACTACTGTATCTTCTCTCTCTGTTTCTTTTCCTCAGGTGTGCCATCATCAACGATGACCCAAGCTGCTTGACTCAGACTGTCAAGTGTTGGGGAATGGAAGGAAGGTTTATCAACTTCTACAGGTCATCTGGTCAAGCAGGCCAGGTGCAGTTGTGTGAGGTCAAAGTGTACGGAGGTAGGAACCCAGTCCATCATTGCATGATAATCAATGGGGGATGGTTGTACCAGTACCACTGTTGGTCAACTATCATTGGTCAAACGTAAAATGTTGCTTAACACATGAACACTGACAGGGTTAGGGGTTTGATTCTCACTCAGCACTATCTATTTTAACAATGTATGCACTGACAGTATTGTAAGACGCTTTGGGTAAAAGCATCCACCAAAGCACAATCTGCATACAGTGTTTTAAACCTGTGGTACGCGTACCACTGGTGGTACATGAGGGTACTGCAGGTGGTACATGAGGGTACTGCAGGTGGTACACGTACCACTGGTGGTACATGAGGGTACTGCAGGTGGTACACGTACCACTGGTGGTACATGAGGGTACTGCAGGTGGTACATGAGGGTACTGCAGGTGGTACACGTACCACTGGTGGTACACGAGGGTACTGCAGGTGGTGCATGAGGGTACTGCGGGAACTTAGTCTTGAAATAGACAAATTTACAATAATAGAAAAAATAACATAGATCATTTTAAATAATTATAAATAATCAGTAAATAAAGTATTATGGTTTGCTATTATTAAAAAAAGATTTGCTTTGTGCAGTCGCTTAGTTTTGTGGTGCTTTGTGTTTGCTAAATAAACACAAAGGGAGCATAAGCAGTGTTGCTGACTTCTTCTTTCCACTGTCTCCCACTGGCCATGGCCTTCTTGCAGTAATACTTGTGTATAAAGGGTTTGCTGATACTCTTTGGTCAGCCACTGCATTTGTATTTATCTATTTTCTACCATTTGCATCTGAGGTGGTCCACGAAAGGTCTTGATGACAATTTAGTGGTCCACCTAAAGTCAAAGGTTGGCACCACTGATCTACATGCCTGTTCTGTATTGTGATATTTCAGAGTGAAGTATCAAAGTAAGTTGTTTTCTGTATGGTCCAAGACACCTCATAGCCCTTCACATCAGCTGAGTTCAAGTGTGCTGAGATTTCTGAGAGAAAAGTACTGCCAAGTGTCTGAAGGTGTTGTGTAAGCAATTAAAAACATCCCACACTGATTGGTGATTTAGTGTCGCTAATGACACTTTTGTAAATGTATAAGAGTCTGCTACATGTCTTAATAGTGGGTAGGGATTAGGTCTCTGCTCAAAGATACATAAAGGGATATTTACAGGACTGAGAGTAGAAGTCCCTCACCCCACACTGTCTTTTGGTTCCCCAGAGTTAGGGCCTCCTCCACCCTCCGTCAGCATTCAGGAGATGGAGAGGAACATCACTCTGGTGGGGAGGCGGCTGTGCTGGTCAGACGCCCTGCTCTACTGCAGAGACTTTCACTGGGACCTGCTGAGCCTCAGGGACCCAGAAGACCAGGAGATGATTGATGAGCTGGTGGCTCGCGACCCCTTCCCACTAACCAGCCACCTCTGGGTGGGCCTGCGCAGGTACTGGCCAGACCTTGGTGTCTATCAGGCAATCAAGTCTGTCTTTATGATCATCTGTCCGTCCATCACTTTGTCTTATCAACAATACCATGAAAATAACAAAAGCTAAGTATTTGGCCACATTATTCTTCCTTCCACTCATGTAATCTCTTTCAATGTTGGTAGGTCACTTTCAGGAAACTCCTGGTTTTGGATGTCCGGTGAGCCGATGGACTTCAGCCAATGGGACGAAGGCTCACAACATTCCAGCCCCTGTGGGGGCGTGTCCAGTGTGGAACCTTCCACATGGAGGCCACGCTCTTGTGAAGAACATCTTAACTTCATCTGTTTTACAGGTTGGTGTCCAGCCTATAGAGCCATTACCAGGTCCTTATAAATCCAAATATGCTTAAACTTCTGTAAAGGCATGAACCAGCTTGAAACAGTAAGAGGTTTGAGCTTCCTGTTAGGGAAAAGAAAAGTCCTCATATGTACTACGCTCAACCTAGGAGTGTGAATAAATGAAATGAGCTGTAGGTCTTTTCAGCCACTTTCATTACATTTCTTCTATTTATATTTCCGCAGGTCCGACAGAAGGAGTGAACCAGTTGCGCTTCTATACTTCCACAAGAGAGAATCAAATTCGCTGCACCTAATTGGCCTCACTGGGGAACATAGCTGCTGATTCTGAAGAAGACCTGAGTAGTGAAGTTTCTGAATGCTATAGCTCAGAGTGTGTCTGAGGTAGCTAGCTAGTTCTGCATTCCGTCATTATGGGCTTTGTGACACATTGTGTGCTAGAATAGCATATAGGATGCATTTACTTTAGTATATAATCAATGAACTTATTTTTGAGCAGAGGTAGTTGTGTCATGCATCAATCTTAAATTTGAAATGTGGATATTCTGAGTCCACAATACTATCAAAAGACTAGATAAAGTATGGCTGGCTGTCTGGCTTAGTTGATTTGGAAATGATATCCAAAGTAGGATTTTATCTTAAACTCTGATTTATTAGGTTGTATTAAGGTAATTGAAGTGGGCATATATTTATTCATTGATTAGGATGTTCAAAGTAGTTCAAACTCAGAGATACACCATTTGAGATTGTGTGAAGTGTAACACATGTTTTCCAGTTAATCTTTAGATACACATATACATACAGTCTGTCTGTATATATGTGTTTTAATAATGTCAAATCTCTTTTTCTAGATGTGAATGTGCTGGTTTGTCTTACTTTTGCATATAAATGTAACGTAGCTAATGTTTGCTTGCTAGTGTTATGTTAATATTACTGCCCCAAAAAACAACAAAATACATACCTGTATAAATAATTGACATAATTTGACCCGCTGTAGTTACCCCGTCCAGACAGCCCTGTAACACATGGCCAGTCAAGGTAGCAGCCCAGGCCTCCGGTCTCCAGGATGGAAGGGGGAGGTGGGTTGGTGGGTCACACTGGGCAGGTGTGGGGACAATGGTTTTATTTTAATTTCTTATTTTAGGTATGGTAAAGAGTGTGTTGTTTTAGTTGGGTATGGTAACCCTGGTCAGTGTCAGGTTTATGTATTTTGTTTTATGGAGTGTGTGTTAGTGGTTATTAGTGGGGGGAAAGTAGGCATCGGCTGGGGATTTTCCCCAGCCTCAATTTGGTGTTGGGGGTTTGTGGAGTGGGTGTGGTCGATGGCTGGTTGAAGCAGCCTCACCTGGCCGAGTCAGACTGATTGGACTCTGGGGCTGGGTGAAGCTGCACATCTGTTGTACATTGAGTAATCAGTGTGCACAGGTTAAGCCAGCCATCGCCACACACACTCAGGGAGATGTCCTACATGGCAACATGGATCACTGTCTTCATGTCTCATTGTCTGCAAACTCTTCAATAAAGCGGCTTTCAACATTAGCATCCTGTGTCCTTGTGTCTGGAAGAGCCTAGAAAAGCCACCTAGGTGGTCTGTAGCCACCGACATTGCTACAGATACATTTATCAGATGGAATTCTAAATACACCAGTTTTATGGTCTCCCCACCCAAGGAATATATTTGAACCTTTACTACATTTACCAAATCCCATTCTGCTATGTTTTGTTATCCGAAAATCTAATCAAAACCAAAACAATGAATTCCTAGTTACAATGTATTCAATCAAGACAGAGCTATAGTAGAATAACAAGGTCATCTATTAAGATAACTACACTGCTTATCTTTTATGGAAGATAGTATAATAGCCGTATACCTGTGGAGAGAGACTAAGATGTGGTCATAATGTGAGCACGACTATGTGTCATTACAATAACAGTAAAAGTGATGTGTGTAGTGAAGTCACACTATGGGAACTATGGGATCTGAATGTATATTTGGGTAGTGGGACCTTGTCAGGTGACTAGTACTGATTAACCGTGATATGTTTTTTTGTTATGTCTGATATGCACTTTTGTATGCTCTGACGATATAGTACTGAAACTGTAAGTCCTTTTGGCTACATGTGTTATAGGACCTAATCTTATTGTGTTTTGATGTTCCTTTTAGTTGTATGTGTTATGGTCCTAATCTTATTGTGTTTTGATGTTCCTTTTAGCTGTATGTGTTTTCAATCAAACTGCGTTTGTTTGTAATGAATTGTATTTTAAAATACTGTCATGGACAATGTAGAATGTATTATAGTATATATGTAGTATAGTATAGAATGATGAAGGCCCAGTGGTTAGACCCAGTTGGTTCCTTAAGGTGTCAATCAAACTGCTCTAACCAAATTACTGCCTTGTCCACTCAAAATTACCATATTAATTAGCATATTTTCGTCATCAATCTTTTATGGATGACTAATATCAACGTCAACGTTGAATTCATGAACACTTTTGCCTGTTTGGATTTTTGTAAACAGGGACTTTAATGATTCATGTGATATAGTTTTGAACATTGTGGAGCCAATCCTAATATTGTGTTATGTAGTGTAGGCCTACTCTATATTTGAGAGTATCACTCGTATGAGAGGGACATGAAATCAGGTCAAATGTTTTTCAGGTCAGCCAGTTGCACTGACGTCATATAACCAGTAGATGGTGCTACAGTGCACCTTTTTCAGGTGTTTCAAAACGGACCACATATCAAATCAATTGGTTTAATATTCTCAAGACGTTTAAATGATTCATGCAGGCTTATAGTTTCATTCTCCACGTTACTAGCTAGAGTTGAATGAAACAGAAATAACTGCATAATACAGCAGTGTTGGCATTTAACAAACTGTAGGCCTGGAAACAACTGTGTTCATATATTTAGTCAGCTCTATTATAGGCCTACAGTTATGAAGCCTATTTGTAAAGGACTGCTGTGTTGATGGTTGCACTTTGTTTATTTGTTTGTTTATATCATGGTGATCATGTGGTGAACATCATTTTTTAATAATCATGTCTGTATTGATGCAATACACACACACACACACACACACACACACACACACACACACACACACACACACACACACACACACACACACACACACACACGGGTCTGTATGGGCAGGAGAGCACTTCACCGGGGAGTGTCACTCGAGGAGGGAGGAGCCGTGAGCTGTACAGGTCCGGACACACGGCACTTCCGCTCGCACCGCTCGCTGTCCATGTTCCCTCGTGAAGAGTCTGGAGCCTTCCGCTCCGTCAGCCTCCGCAGTCCAGTCAGCCTCCGCACCGCGCGGAGCGTCGTGTTGACGCTGAGGGAACTGTCTCCCCGCCCCCACGGGCCACGCCCCCTCTCGCCGTATGAACCAGGTGTGTCGCATTAGTCGTTCACCTCGTCCGACCCGGAAGTAGACTCTGTTCACCACAGTACGATTTGGGCTGAGGACACTCAGCGGGGGGGAGGGGGAGGGGGAGGGGGAGGGGGGGGAGGGGTTATCTCCATGGTTACGACCCACGGCCACTTTGTGATGCTCTTTTTTTACAGTCGCTGAGTGGGAACGTCATCATAAGCGATGTTGGATATGAAACGCACCACACACCGTGGCCTTATCCTACAAGTGTCCGAGAAGCTTCATGAACCTTCTCGGACCCCAACAATAACCGGTCCCCAGATGGAGCTGACGTTGTGACGTCGCGGGGCCTCCGAAAGGGCCCGTAGACATCCCGGAAAGAACCGGACCGGAGTTCAGAGCAGCGTGGAACGGGTTTCTTTCTGCATTATGTGATTATTCTAGTAACGTTGACTAAAGAGCATAGGTTACTAAGTTTAAGATCATAGAAGACATACTAAGACGGAACAAGATAAGGGTTTATATTGGTGATGATAAGAATTGTAGGTAATGTAATTATATAGAATAATGAGCACTGTCAATAACCTCCTATTTATAACAGTCTATTTTTATATTTAACAAGTATATATTTAAAGTAATAACTCACGTAGAAGTAAAAGTAGTCATCAGATAATGACTTGAGGAAGAGTAAGAAAGTATCTAGTGAAAAGATTACTCAAGTACTGAGTTATTTCATACTAAATGATTTATTGTTGTAATAAGCAGAGCAAGATGAATGTAAATAGACAAATATTACATTGTATATGCTTGTCCAATACAGTAACAACATGTAAAATAGCATGTATCCCATTAAATAAAACACACAACACATTAAATCTTTACAAAATAAGGAAATACAGCCACAATAAATCTCTCTCGCCTCCATTTTTAATTCACAAACAGACTTGAGTAAAAGTAAACAGTATGTTACATTAAAAATGTAAAAGATTATTGAAGTAAATGAAAGAGAAAATATAACTTCTTCGTGTAATTATGTGTGTGTACTATGTGCGTGTGCTATGTGTGTGTGTACTATGTGTGTGTGCTATGTGTGTGTGTACTATGTGCGTGTGCTATGTGTGTGTGTACTATGTGCGTGTGCTATGTGTTTGTGTACTATGTGTGTTTGTGTGTGTACTATGTGTGTTTGTGTGTGTACTATGTGTTTGTGTGTGTACTGTGTGTGTGTGTACTATGTGTGTGTGTACTATGTGTGTGTGTACTATGTGTGTGTGTGTGTGTACTGTGTGTGTGTGTGTGTACTATGTACGTGTGCTATGTGTCTGTGTACTATGTGTGTTTGTGTGTGTACTATGTGTGTTTGTGTGTGTACTATGTGTTTGTGTGTGTACTGTGTGTGTGTGTACTATGTGTGTGTGTACTATGTGTGTGTGTGTGTACTATGTGTTTGTGTGTGTACTGTGTGTGTGTGTGTGTACTGTGTGTGTGTGTGTGTGTACTATGTACGTGTGCTATGTGTCTGTGTACTATGTGTGTTTGTGTGTGTACTATGTGTGTTTGTGTGTGTACTATGTGTTTGTGTGTGTACTGTGTGTGTGTGTGTGTGTACTATGTGTGTGTGTACTATGTTTGTGTGTACTATGTGTGTGTGTGTGTGTACTATGTGTTTGTGTGTGTACTGTGTGTGTGTGTGTGTACTATGTGTGTGTGTGTGTACTATGTACGTGTGTGTGGAAAAAAAGAAACACGTGGCCGGCCGCTGCGTTTCTTTTTTTTTCTACAACCGACACAGAGACACTGAGTCACCATCCCACCCTAACCTAAACCCAGGGAGGAGGTCCTCCTGGGTGAAGGTGGACTGGAAGGTGTGGATGTGTGTCAGTGTGTCTGAGGACCCTCCTACATCTGGGGACACTCTGTAGAAGGACAGAGTGCCAGCAGGCCGGTCCAGATACACTCCTACTCTGTTAGAGTCAGCGGGGGGGAGACGTATGTCTGTTCTACTACCGTTGTACCAGGCAGTGTAATGACTATCATGACACTCAAGACTCCAGGACTTGTTGTTCCCTCCAAGCCTTCTGTCATCACCCCTTCCTCTCCTTGTGATTCCTCTGTATGTCACTCCTATAACAACACGTCCTTCCCACTCTACCTCCCAGTAACAGCGGCCGGTCAGAGCCTCTCTACACAACACCTGGTCCCAGTAGTCAAATCTCTCTGGGTGATCAGGATATGACTGGTCCTCTCTAACCCACGTCACCTTTCTGTTGTCCTCAGACAGAGAGAGTCCTCTGTTCGCTGTGTTTGGGTCCAGTGTGAGTTCACAGGCATCTGAAGGGAGAACAAGACATGATTAGGCTGCTAAGCCACACAGAAATGTAATTTAAATAATGTGGAAGTGATGTATATTAGTATTATTATAAACAGCATTCCACTTATAGTAATAATGATTATATTACATCCATAATAATTGTATAACACTATCATGTTTTGACTATAAAAAATACATAGTATAGTTACGTGATTATGTGTAATATAATAATGATAGTAATGAATATTAAAAACATTTATAATAATAATATATTGATACAAACACATTCGTAATAATTATTTACAAATGTTATAGGATAACATAAAAGGCATAACAACAACGATTACAATAATAGTAAAAATAGAATACACACACAATAACTATGGTACAATCATTAGATTATTAATAATATAATGAATATTATTCAATTGTGTGTAGTAATAATATACAACTAATTATTATTAATAATCAATTATAAAATTAAAATAATACATCTTAGATTTTACACTCACACTTCTTTACACCTGGTTTCAGGTCAGGCAGCTTCTTCATCTCCATGTTCAGTGTCTCCTCCAGCTGATCCAGGGATCTCCTCAAGGTCCCTACATATGACGGAGGACGGACCTCTACCGTTGTCCAGTCCCTGGTGGGTGGAGGACTCTTCAGGGATCTGAAGGTCTGGAGGAAGAGGAGGTGGTCTTCAGTCTGTGAGAGCTGCTTCACCTCTGAGATTCTATTGGTCAGATCTTCTATTTCCTGCTCCAGCTCTTTGATGAGGTCTTCAGCCTCTTTCTCTGTGGATTTCAGTTTCTCTTTAACCGTTTGGTTGAACTCATCCCGGCACTTTTCCATGCAGTTCATCAGAGCAGTGAAGACCTGCACACCATCAGCTATCTCTCTGTCTGCGTCTTTCTTGCTAATTTCTACTGTGTCTTTGATCTCCTTAATCTTTAGTTTTCTCTCCTGGATCATATGCGGAACTTCAGACTCTATCTTCCCCAGCTGGGCCGTCTTCACTTCACATTCCTCTTTTAGAGACACAACAGGATGGGACTTGTGGTCTGTCTCTGTGCAGAACTGACACACACACACCTGTTCAGTCTGGCAGAAGAGCTCCAGAAGTCGGTCGTGTTTCTTACACATCCTGTCTTCCAGACGGTCCATAGGCTCGACCAGCCGATGTTTCTTAAGGCCTGCGACTCTCTGATGTGGATCCAGGTGGGTTTGGCAGTAAGAGATAAAACACACTAGGCAGGACTTCACAGCCTTCAGCTGGGTCCCAGTACAGACGTCACACGGAACATCTCCTGGTTCAACACAAGGCTGCTCTTTGACTCGTACAGAACTTCTAAACTGATCAATCATCTCTGAAAAGAGAGTATTGACCTGTAAATCAGGTCTTGTCTGGAACAGCTTGTTGCAAACAGGACATTTGTACTGGACTTGGTCATCCCAGAACTTTGTAATACAAGTTCTGCAGAAGTTGTGTCCACATGCTGTGGAAACTGGGCTGTTGAACACATCCAGACAGATGGAACATGAAAAGATATCCTCAGACCAGGAAGTAGCAGAGGACATTCCTAGACACAGACGACAAGGTTTATGTATTGAGCAATTACATTATTTTTCTAATTCCAAAAAGGGAAGAGAGGTTCTAACGTTGTATTGTTTTACTCACCTATTTGTGGTTAATGTCTGTCAGACTATTTGTCCCAAAATGTGTTTTATATTTCTCCTGAAAGAGAGATCTGCTTCCACGTCGGGTTTCTATGAACCTTAAGTTTCGTTTCCTGAACAACACGTCCTCTCCTCTCCTCCCCTAACTCCTGGCTCCGCCCCTAACTCCTGGCTCCGCCCCCCCCCCCCCCCCCCCCCAAGAAAAGAGCTGTTTATTGCCGATACGCTCAGTGTAGGAACTCGCCCCCGTTTGCATGCAAACAGTGCACACACTAGCAGCAGAGGTGTGTGTGTGTGTGTTTCTGTGTGTGTGTGTGTGTGTGTCACTTTTTTTGTAACTTTCGTTTCCTGAACCAGACTTCCTGTCCTCCCCTAACCACAGATGTTTCATAACAACCTGTGGCTCCCAACTTTAAACACAGATTAGCGTCTGGTTTGCATGAACACTCGTATTTGAGCACTTTGTGTGAGTCGATGTGTCCTCGTATATAACTAGAATCAATACGATGGATGACAGTTACCATCACTGTGGAAAAGCCTCTCTGGTGATGGAACATTCCGACCACCCCCACGGCTGGTGAAGTGGTTCTGCCTTCTTAGAACTCATTATGCTTCCTGTAACACACACACACACACACACACACACACACACACACACACACACACACACACACACACACACACACACACACACACACACACACTTTGGTGTAATGAAACAAGAAATTACAATGATCAAATGTCTAACCTGTAAAACACTTTCATAAACACCATGGATTAAACCAGGAAACAGACCAGGAACAATGTTGGATGTCTGTTGAAGTCATTCAAATAATCAATATTTAATCAGAATCAGAATTTGCTTTATTGTCAACGAAGTGTAACACGTACAAGGAATTTGTCTTGGTATTTGGTGCAAGCAATAACAACAACAAAACATAAATATGAAAATAGAATTATTTGCAATTAGAAATAATATATAAAATATAAACGGACTATATAAAAAAGACAGAATATACAGAGTATGTTTTAAAAACTTAAAAATGTAGCTGTACAGTTGTGCAGGAATGTGCAAATGTTCACAGTTTTAAGTTGAACAAAATGTGCAATGTGCAAGAAACTAAAAGATGAAAGGCTGTGCATCGCTGCAGCTGTCCTCCACACTTCACACACCTCTACCCAACGCTGAACACCAACTCAATGGTGTGGAAATGCAAGACGCAGTGTAGTGACAACAAGTGTCTCCAATTCTCATAGCTTTTATAGATTTGAACTCTGGAGACAATATAAACACGCTTTGCACATTCCGTCATGACAAAACCAGCATCAATAAACAGGATGTAGAAGCGTTTCACTGATTCTAAAGGTGAACTGCATGTGATTGACGCGTTTCAGCGTGTAGAACAACCGCAGCAGCGTTTAGTAAAGCAGTGAACATGCAGCAGCGAGTCGTCCTGACGACGGAGAATCCTTCTCAGCAGCTCGAGTAGGTGTGTGCGTAATCCCCGCCCGTTTCTATTGGTCCGCAGTTAGGGCTCCGCAGTAAAGCATATGAAAGCACGGAGCCAAATACACACTCAGCGGTCCAAGGCACAAGCCCATAAGGCGAAGCCTAGACGGCGTAGCCTACATGAAGTAGAACAGATGTGTTTATTGCCGCTGCGCTCGCTGCAGGAACGCGCTCGACGCAGGAACACACGAGCAGCAGAGCAATGAAAGCAGCAGACAGCGGATTCAGTCAGAGTAGGAAGTAGAGGCGCAAGCAGCGCTGTGTGTGTGGTGTGTGTGTGTGTGTGTGTGTGTGTGTGTGTGTGTGTGTGTGTGTGTGTCTGCCTTTCTGAATTTACCTGCCTGTTAAGGGTGCAAACAAAAGGAAGAAACATGATATTCCAACCAGATGACTCAGTGAAGAGAAATGAAAGGAAGAAAGAACCCTGCCTAATTATGTAACATAACCCATTATCTTACTCCTCTCACACACAGACACACACAAACACAAAACACACACGCAAGCGTTGCTTGCGCCTCTACTTCCTACTCTGACTGAATCCGCTGTCTGCGCCATGTTGTACTGTAGCGTTAGCCCCACACGGGTCTCCTGCGCTCCGTGTGAACACGTGATGTTGATGCTTAGCGAAACCAACCTTCACGTGCTCTATTGTGTCGCCTCGTCGGATTCCACCAGCGCGTGCTCGGTGCTCGGCGTCCTGTTTGGAGCGCGGCGCCACACGTGGGGCCGCGCTCTGTGCGCTTTGGTTGAACCCGACCAGGCGAGGCCAACACGGGACTTTAACAAAGTTAGTTTGGTGTTAAAGCATCAGGGCGTTCTGTGTAATCTAATCTAAGTATCGATGAGCTCCGACGTACCCGGCGCTACAATCGGTATTTGAGGAACAAAGGAAATAGATTTACTTCCTGGTGATCGTTCATCCAGAATGATTACCAGGAAAGGACAAAAAGCAGATCTTCCTCCAGAAGAACTGTTCAGATAAGGCTTCAGGCCTTTTTGAGGCCCAGCTGCATGCAGACCCCGTCCCTGTTGCTCTATGCCACTGTCTTTTCTTTTCTCTTGTTTATTGATTTCTTTTTGTTTGTATCACATTTCAATTCTCTCTATATTATAGTCTATAATAGTTATATATTCAAAACCTGTGTACGGTGTTGCTGGTGAAGAAAGATGTCTTGTTCTTAACTTGTCTTATTAACACATTATTACATGTATATAATGTATAGTTAAAAACGGTAATTTAATTTTCATAATTTTTATTTCTAGGAATGGCGTCCAATTCTTCCTGGTCTGAGGATAACTTTTCATGTCCCATCTGCCTGGATGTGTTCAACAGCCCAGTCACCACACCATGTGGACACAACTTCTGCAGAACCTGTATTACAAGGTTCTGGGATTGCCAAGTCCAGTACAAATGTCCTGTTTGTAACAAACTGTTCCAGACAAGACCTGATTTACAGGTCAATACTCTGAGACATCGGCTGGTCGAGCCTATGGACCGTCTGGAAGACAGGATGTGTAAGAAACACGACCGACTTCTGGAGCTCTTCTGCCAGACTGAACAGGTGTGTGTGTGTCAGTTCTGCACAGAGACAGACCACAAGTCCCATCCTGTTGTGTCTCTAAAGGAGGAATATGAAGTGAAGACGGCCCAGCTGGGGAAGATAGAGTCTGAAATTCAGCAGAAGATCCAGGAGAGAAAACTAAAGATTAAGGAGATCAAAGACACCGTAGAATTGAGCAACAAAGACGCAGACAGAGAGATAGCTGATGGTGTGCAGGTCTTCACTGCTCTGATGCGCTACATTGAAAAGTGGCAGGATGAGTTCAACCAAACGGTTAAAGAGAGACTGAAATCCACAGAGAAAGAGGCTGAAGACCTCTTCAAAGAGCTGGAGCAGGAAATAGAAGATCTGACCAATAGAAGCACAGAGGTGAAGCAGCTCTCACAGACTGAAGACCACCTCCACTTCCTCCAGACCTTCAGATCCCTGAAGAATCCTCCACCCACCAGGGACTGGACAACGGTGGAGGTCCGTCCTCCGTCATACGTAGGGACCTTGAGGGGATCCCTGGATCAGCTGGAGGAGACACTGAACATGGAGATGAAGAAGCTGTGTGATGCTGCTGAACTAAAGATGGTCCAGCAGTATGAAGTAGATGTGACTCTGGATCCTGATACAGCTCATTCCAGTCTCATCCTGTCTGAGGATGGGAAACAAGTACATCATTCTCTTCCCCTCCTCTCACTCCCTCCCTCCTTCTCTCCTTCCCTCTCAGTGTCTCTACTCTCTCTACCTCTTTTCCCCTCCCTTTCCCTCTCTCTCTCCCACCTTCCCTCTTCCCCTCTCCCTCCCTCTCCCTCCCTCTCTCCTACAGTGAAGCTGACTGTCATCGATGTCTCTGTGTCAACAGCATTGGGCCTGTGTGTCACTCCGTCCACTGCCGCCACCTAGCGGCCGCCGGCTGCCACTTCTCCACGTGCTTCTGTTTACACACACTGCCAGCAATCGCCAATCTACGCTCCCTATTTCTCCACCGCGCTTCCTAGCAGCCGGCGCCACTGTCATCGATGTCTCTGTGTCAATAGCATTATCTCTGTGTCTTCCAATCTAAATGTTCAGTTAAAGTTCATATCTCTCTCCATCTCTCTGTCCCCTCTCCTCTTGTTCCTGTTTTTTTATACGTTTAATGATATCAAATTGCAAACGACTACAGGAAGTAGAAAATATTGACAATGTGAAGTGTTCATTTTGATAACATAATAAAATGTTTCTAAACCTTTTTGATTTAAATTCAAATTTACAAAAGTAGAATGAGACATTCATTGGAAAAGGAGCATTCTCTACAATATGTATTCAGTAGAATAGCTATATTCTCAATCTGTATTATACTCGTTAATCTCTCTCTCTCAATCTGTATTGTACTGAATAATCTCTCTCTCAATCTGTATTGTACTGAATAATCTCTCTCTCAATCTGTGTTGTATTAAATAATCTCTCTCCCTCTCTCTCAATCTGTATTGCACTGAATAATCTCTCTCTCTCAATCTGTATTGTACTGAATAATCTCTCTGTCTCAGTCTCTCTCTCTCTCTCTCTCTCTCGCTCTCTCTCTCTCTCTCTCTCTCTCTCTCTCTCTCTCTCTCTCTCTCTCTCTCGCTCTCTCTCTCTCTCTCTTTCCTACATTGAAGCTGACTGTCATCGATGTCTCTGTGTCAACAGCATTAGGCCTGAGTCTTCCATCCAAACGATGAATTAAAGTTCATCTCTCTCTCTCTCTCTCTCTCTCTCTCTCTCTCTCTCTCTCTCTCTCTCTCTCTCTCTCTCTCTCTCTCTCTCTCTCTCTCTCTCTCTCTCTCTCTCTCTCTCTCTCTCTCTCTCTCTCTGCAGGATGTCTTTGGTCAGACAGAAATGGAGAGAGACACAGAAGACATCAGCAGTCCCACTAGAGATGTGTTTCAAGACATTGTGTCAGCCTAGGGGAGCGCTGGTAGACGGAGCAGACCGCCGCTCTCCCCCAGCTGGCCCCCGGGAGCGCATTAGCGCTGGCCCCACTCAGCGCCATGGCAAGTGTTCTCAAATGTTGAATATATAATGTACACCTGTAGACGTCAATGCACTTACTAATGTCGAGGTGTTCTCGTTCCAACAGGTCCTCGTTAGTAAAGTGGTCAGTTTCCCCGCCTGTCACGCGGGAGACCCGGGTTCAATTCCCCGACGGGGAGTGTTAGACATTAACCCACAGTCACCAATACCATCAAAGTTGAGTTATTTTAGGAGCAGTCGGTGTCCGTGAGCAAGAAGTGACCTTTGATTTCAATGACAAGTTTAACGAAATTTACACAACGATCCACAGTGGTACTTTTCCAAATACGTGTCAGGATGGCCGAGCGGTCTAAGGCGCTGCGTTCAGGTCGCAGTCTCCTCTGGAGGCGTGGGTTCAAATCCCACTTCTGACAGAAGTTTTAAGGACGAGCGAAATAACTATCGAAATAACATTTTCATATCAAATTACTCTTTAAAGTTTAGTTCACCCTCATCAGCTAGATGTTAAGAAAGAGAAGACATCACACTCAATGTTTAAGTTGCCGTTCAGAACTGATCCAAAGTGTGCCTTGCATTGGCCGGGAATCGAACCCGGGCCTCCCGCGTGGCAGGCGAGAATTCTACCGCTGAACCACCAATGCTTGATTGGTGAAGCATTTTGGCTCACACAAATTGTACAACACACAGTAAAACCAAGTTGTCGGACAAAAATAAACACCTGTAGACGTCAATGCGCTTACTAATCTTGAGCTATGTGAACAAGTCCTCGTTAGTATAGTGGTCAGTATCCCCGCCGGTCACGCTGGAGACCGGGGTTCAATTCCCAGACGGGGAGTGTTTGACATTAACCCACAGTCACCAGTACAATCAAAGTAGTGTTATTTTAGGAGCAGTCGGTGTCTGTGAGCAAAAAGCGATCTTTGAATTTGAAATACATGACAAAAGTAACGAAATTCACGCAACGATCCACTCTTGGACAATTTATATTAAGTGTCAGGATGGCCGAGCGGTCTAAGGCGCTGCGTTCAGTTCGCACTCTCCTCTGGAGGCGTGGGTTCAAATCCCACTTCTGACAGAAATTTTGTGGACGGCTAAGGACAAGTGAAATCACCATCATGATGTCCTTTTGGTATCAAAGGATAATCAAAGTTTAGTTCGCCCTCAGCAGCTAGATGTTCAGAAATAGGTGCCCTCACACACAATGTTGAAGATGCATTTTAAAACTGATCTGAAGTGTGCCTTGCATTGACCGGGAATCGAGCCTCCCATGGGCAGGCGAGAATTCTACCACTGAACCACCAATGCTTGATTGTTGAAAAATAAAGACATGTGGACGTCAATGCGCTTACTAATGTTGCGGTGTTCTCATTCCAGCAAGTCCTCGTTAGTATAGTGGTCAGTATCCCCGCCTGTCACGCGGGAGACCGGGGTTCAATTCCCCAACGGGGAGTGTTTGACATTAACCCACAGTCACCAATGTCTTGTTCCTTTGGGAGCAGTCAGTGTCTGTGAGCAAGAAGCAGTCTTTGTTTTCCATGACAAGTTTAACGAAATTTACGCAACGATCCACAGTGGTACTTTTCCAATTACGTGTCAGGAAGGCCGAGCGGTCTAAGGCGCTGCGTTCAGGTCGCAGTGTCCTCTGGAGGTGTGGGTTCAAATCCCACTTCTGACAGAAGTTTTAAGGACAAGCGAAATAACATTTTCATATCAAATTACTCTACTTACTAGGACGGCTAAGGACAAGCGAAATCACCATCATGATGTCCTTTTGATATCAAAAGATAATCAAAGTTTAGTTTGCCCTCATCAGCTAGATGTTCAGAAAGAGGTGACCTCACACACAGGGTTTAAGTTGCGGTTTAATGTTATAGTGGTCAGTATCCCCGCGGGAGACCGGGGTTCAATTCCCCGACGGGGAGTTTTTTACATTTACCCACAGTCACCAACGTTGTGTTCCTTTAGCCGTGCTCCGACTCCCTGCACGGCAGCACGTAGGAAGTTGTGTCCCGTTTGCTCGATTGTGCTTTCCTCTCAGGGTGAGCAAGTATCCTTTGTGTGTGCAAATATGTTTTTGTATTTAATATTGTATAATAATATGAATGTTTTTTCAATGCTGCAGTAGTAGACTTTGTTTTTGAATTTTTACAATCAAAGTTGAGTTATTTTAGGAGCAGTCGGTGTCTGTGAGCAAGAAGCGATCTTTGAAATACATGACAAACGTAACAAAATTCACGCAACAATCCACTCTTGGACAATTTCTCTAGTGTGTCAGGATGGCCGAGTGGTCTGCGGCCATGCCACCCTGACCACGCCCATCCGGTTGATGCAGGAAGTGAGCGCGCACAGAGTTTCGTTGAGAAATAATCAAACAACCAAAACAACTAATGTTGTTTCATGATTGAAAATCTCTGCTATGTGAGATCTGAGAGAACTGCATTAATGTATATCATGTATAATCTGCTGTCTTTTAACAACGATCAATTCGTTAAGAAAATAACCCTTACTAACATAAAATGTAACCCATTTGAAATTCTTAAATTACACTCTATTGTTCAAGTGTAATGCTATAAAATTGTAAATGGTTGCAGTTGTGTAGAACATGTTTGGATGATTAGTTTGTATAACATAATCTGTCGTTTTTTAAACATTAGTTTATATTTCTGAATCATGAATGACAACATAATGAAATGTCTGTGAACTTTTCTGATTTCAATAATAAATTGCAAAAAATAGACTGGGTCATTCTCATTGGAATAAGTACATCATCAGTACAATATGTATTCAGTGGAATAGATATATTCTCAGTACAATATGTATTCAGTGGAATAGGTACATTCTCAGTACAATATGTGTTCAGTGGAATACATTCTCAGTGCAATAGGTACATTCTCAGTACAATTTGCAAACAACGATCCTGCACACACACACACACACACACACACACACACACACACACACACACACACACACACACACACACACACACACCTCCTAACTATTCCAGCAGTACCAAAAAGAGAGGTTGGCGATCCCATGACAACTGAAAAAGAGTTAAATGAAACGTTACGAAACAAAACCTAAACTCTACGAGGTCTTTATATGATAAGGAGAACCGCTGTATTCTAACATCTGGCCCGATGTAGGACTAGTAGTTCACACACACACACTACTGAATAATTCTGAATAATAGCTTACTCCCTCTCTCGCCCTCTGCCTCCTTCCCTCTCCTCTCTCTCCCTCTCTTTTTCTCTCTCTCCTCCCCTCTTTCTCTCCCACCTACTCTCTCTCCATCCCACTCTCTCGCTCTATCCTCCCCCCTCTCTCCCTCTCCCTCCCTCTCCCTCCATCCTCCCCCTCGTTCCCTCTCGCTCTCCCTCCCTCTCTCCCTCTCTCCCCCTCTCCCTCCCTCTCTCCCTCCCTCTCTCCCTCCCTCTCTCCCTATCTTCCCCCTCTCTCCCTCTCTACCTGTCTCCCTCTCTCCCTCTCCCTCCCTCTCTATCTTCCCCTCTCCCTCCCTCTCTCTCGCTCTATCCCCCCCTCTCTCCCTCTCCCTCCCTCTCTCTCTCTCTCTCTATCCTCCCCTCTCTCTCCCTCTCCCTCCCTCTCTCGCTCTATCCTCCCCCCTCTCTCCCTCTCTCTTCCTCCCTCTCTCCTACAGTGAAGCTTACAGTCTTCGATGTGTGTCTCCATGTCAACCTCATTGGGCCTGTGTCTTCCATCCACACGGGGAATTAAAGTTCATATCTCTCTCGCTCTTTTCTACTGGTCCACCATATCACTTCTCTTTCACTCCCTCTCTTTCACTCTCTCTCGTCTCCCTACTGCGCTCTTTTTTGCTGTATTTCTCTCTCTCTTTGTCACACTGTATATTGTGTGCCTCCCTTTATCTTTCTCTTTCTCTTTTCTTGTCTCTCTCTCACAGTTTGGTTTTTCTCTCCATCTGTCTTTCTGTATCTAATCATCTTTCTGTATACATAATCATTTTTTCTGTATCTCAACAGTATCTGTAATGGAATCATTTATAATGGTTATGTTTCTATAATTAGTTATTTTCTTCCTTCATTTCTCTTCAATTAGAAATCAGTCAATCAAGATAGGTTGGATTCTTGTCTTTCCTCCTTCGTTACACCCTTTACAGGTATTCAGAAAGGTACACACACCTTTTGGTCTTTTATTAAAATCAGTAAAGTGTACAACTAATGTAACGTGATGCCATTCAGTATTCAGAGGGTTTAGGGTTTCAGAATCTGAAGGGTTTCTTTTCTTTACCAAGAATCCATGCAACAGCGTATGGTAATCCTCTTGTTCCGAACAGGACCGGTCCAACAGAACAATTATAGCTCCTCTCTTGGTAATTCAGACGCTCTGCACTTTGATTTGACCTCTGAACCCACTGGATATGTTCCAAACAGTGATATGGTGCAGTCTCAGATTGTGATTCACGATTGTTTATTGTCACATGTCATATACAAGTATTCGGCTGTACAATTATTTTGTTCTGGCTCATCGGCCTAGCAGCAGAAAGAAGTTATAATATCTATAAAACACAATATCATTTAAACAAATATAAAAATATACATAAAAATAGAACAGCAGCAGTAATAATTATAAGAAGAAGAAGAAGAGCAATAGTGCAATGGATTAGGGACAGGCAGCAGCACGTCTTCAAAACGTGGCTGTATTAAATAACGCAAAGCCATTTCTCATAAAGGCCCTCCACCGCGACCTGCCATTCGCTCCACTAGTTTACACTTGGACTGTGTTGTTGCAAATTAAATGACTGGTGACTGGCTCGAATAAAAGGCTAAGACTAATGGATATCCGTAGTTTATTTATTTCATATGCTGGTTAATTAGAATTAGTTCTCCGTTTTTTTCGCAAGGTTTATTCTTTCCGTTTCTGGTGTTAAAAGGACCTGGTGCAACCTATCATTGTTGGATGTGTATGGGACGATCGTATCGTCTCTTGCGGCGTACACCGTTTCTGACGTCACTTCCTTCTCCAAAGTCGGACCGAAAGTGTCCGACCGAGGGGGCGGGCCCGAGCCTGGAGCTCTGTATAAAGACCCCTCGCTCTTGTTCAGGAAACGGAAGTTTACGGAAATCCAACCGACGAAGGGACGACATGACGAAGAGACAACGTGAACGCGTTAGCCTCTCCGGAGACGAAGAACAAGACGTTTTAAAGCAGAGAGCCGGGACAGAAACATTCCACGGTGGGTCCAACACATTGACCTCTAATACTCGGTGCTCGATGTCCTGTTTGGAGCTCGGCACCACACGCGGGGCCGCGCTCTGTACGCTTTGGTTGAACCCGACCAGGCGAGGCCAACACGGGACTTTAACAAAGTTAGTTTGGTGTTAAAGCATCAGGAAGTTCTTCACGAGGAGGACGCATGCGTGAATACGGATGGCCCCTGAGGGTGCCCCCGGGATACTATTACACACCGTAGTATATAAAGTGTAATCTAATCTAAGTATCGATGAGCTCCGGCGCTGCAAGCGGTATGTGAGGAACAAAGGAAATAGATTTACTTCCTGGTGATCGTTCATCCAGAATGATTACCAGGAAAGGAAAAAAAGCAGATCTTCCTTCAGAAGAACTGTTCAGATAAGGCTTCAGGCCTTTTTGAGGCCCAGCTGCATGCAGACCCCATCCCTGTTGCTCTATGCCACTGTCTTTTCTTTTCTCTTGTTTATTGATTTCTTTTGGTTTGTATCACATTTCAATTCTCTCAATAGTATAGAGTCTATAATAGTTATATATTCAAAACCTGTGTACGGTGTTGCTGTTGAAGAAAGATGTCTTGTTCTTAACTTGTCTTCTTCTAAAATAAGCGATAAGAGTATCGGTAAAGTAGCGGCTGGATAAGCAGTATGGATCAGAGTAGTAGTGGTGTTAGAATCTTCCCTGTGTGTGAGGGCAGTTGGCTCCTTCATTCGCGGTGGTAGCGGTGTGAGAGTCGATAGTGACCAGTGTGTTTATGTTCAGTGCTGTTGTACCGACCTGTTGGCTCAAGAGCTTTGCTTGAAATAACAACACATTTATGAATATTAACATATTATCACATGTATACAAAATAAATCATATTATTAAAATGGTAATTTAATTTTCATATTTCTTTTCTATGAATGGCGTCCAACTCTTCCTGGTCTGAGGATATCTTTTCATGTTCCATCTGTCTGGATGTGCTCAACAGCCCAGTCACCACACCATGTGGACACAACTTCTGCAGAACCTGTATTACAAGGTTCTGGGTTGACCATGTCCTGTTGAAATGTCCTCTTTGCAAGAAGATTTTCCACACAAGACCTGATTTACAGGTCAATACCCTTTTATCAAAGATGGTTTGTCAGTTTAGAAGTTCTGTACGTGTCAAAGAGCAGCCTTGTGTTGAACCAGGAGAAGTTCCCTGTGACGTCTGTACTGGGACCCAGCTGAAGGCTGTGAAGTCCTGCCTAGTGTGTTTTACCTCTTACTGCCAAACCCACCTGGAGCCTCATCAGAGAGTCGCAGGCCTGAAGAGACATCGGCTGGTCGAGCCTATGGACCGTCTGGAAGACAGGATGTGTAAGAAACACGACCTAATTCTGGAGCTCTTCTGCCAGACTGAGCAGGTGTGTGTGTGTCTGTTCTGCACAGAGACAGACCACAAGTCCCATCCTGTTGTACCTCTAAAGGAGGAATATGAGGTAAAGGCGGCCCAGCTGGGGAAGATGGAGTCTGAAGTTCATCAGATGATCCAGGATATACATAGAAAGATTCAGGAGATCAAAGACACAATAGATCGCAGCAAAGCAGATGCCGACAGAGAGATAGCCGATGGTGTGCAGGTCCTCAATGCTCTGAAACGCTCTATTGAAAAGTGCCAGGATGATCTCAACAAAACGATTAAGGAGAAACTAAAATCCACAGAGAAAGAAGCTGAAGGCCTCATCAAAGAGCTGGAGCAGGAAATAATAGATCTGACCAATAGAAGCACAGAGGTGAAGCAGCTCTCACGCACTGAAGACCACCTCCACTTCCTCCAGACCTTCAGATCCCTGAAGAATCCTCCACCCACCAGGGACTGGACAACGGTGGAGGTCCGTCCTCCGTCATACATAGGGACCTTGAGGAGATCCCTGGATCAACTGGAGAAGACACTGAACATGGAGATGAAGAAACTGCCTGACCTGAGATCAGCTCTAAAGAAGTGTAAGTGTCTGTTTAGTTTGATTTAGGGCTGTCAAATGTACATTAAATAATCCAATATTGTTAAAATATAAATAATTCTTATTTTATTATTTCAAGTAAGTGTAGAAGAATATTGTATGTATATGTGGCCCGCCTTCCCCCTGTGAACACAAGTCAATGGTCTCTTTTTAAACTGAAATGTAACAAACCACTCACAGCCACTCACATACATGGGATTTGCTGTTAAGTTGAACTTTAATTATCTTAAACAATATGCACAATTTCTAAAGCTATAGTACACTAGTCCACTATAGTACCTATCATACGATATGATTTTGTCTTTCTACGTTAGTTTGTAGAGTAGAGGGCATGTGAAAAAGGACAGGAATAAGTATGCAAGACAACAGTACTAGTGATGATTATGATGAACATGATGAAGATTGATTCAGCAGCTAATCATGTCTTGTTCTCCCATCAGATGCCTGTGAACTCACACTGGACCCAAACACAGCCCACAGACGACTCTCTCTGTCTGAGGACAACAGAAAGGTGACGTGGGTTAGAGAGGATCAGTCGTATCCTGATCACCCAGAGAGATTTGACTCCTGGTACCAGGTGTTGTGTAGAGAAGAGCTGACTTGCCGCTGTTACTGGGAGGTAGAGTGGGAAGGACTTGTTGTTATAGGAGTGACATACAGAGGAATCACAAGGAGAGGAAGTGGTGATGATAGCTGGCTTGGAATGAACAACAAGTCCTGGAGTCTTTATTGTGATGCTGATGCTGATGATGATGATGATGCTGATGTTAGTTACTCTGCATGGTACAACGGTAGTAGAACAGACATACGTCTCCCCCCCGCTGGCTCTAACAGAGTAGGAGTGTATCTGGACCGGCCTGCTGGCACTCTGTCCTTCTACAGAGTGTCCCCAGATGTAGGAGGGTCCTCAGACACACTGACACACATCCACACCTTCCAGTCCACCTTCACCCAGGAGGACCTCCTCCCTGGGTTTGTGTTATGGGGTGGTGCCTCAGTGTCTCTGTGTCGGTTCTACCACACAGAATGAATGAATGAATCGGTGGTTATTATTTTTAGACGCTGTTGAGAAGGTAAACGCGTGGCTGAGCGTGACGTCACTATGCATGATACTCGTATCAGTGTTTCCTCAAATTCAAGACTTTTGTATTTTGGTTGATTTAAAATATGTACTCAACTAAACTCCAAATGCTACATTTTATTGGGCTTCAGAAAGGTTTATCTTGATAAACCATGAATGGAAGAGACTTAAGATCTTTCATAGTTAGCTAAGCAGGTTTTACAAAGATACTTTTTTTTTATTTGAAATGTATTTAAATACCTGTTGATGGTAAATCACATTTTATATTTTATTCATTAGACCAACTATGGACTATGGGGTAATGTTCATGTTGTAAATAACTTTAAACTGAATATTGATTCCTTGTGTTCTGTTGGGAACAAAATGGCAGCAGAATATGTTCAGTTATTCAAGATATGTGCGCACCTGTTTATGATTTGTAATGTCTGCTACTTCTATTATATTAGTCCTTGTGTTTAAGGCGTACATGTAAGGGACAGTTTTTCTGTTGTATTTGTTAATGAAGCATCATGGTAATAAACAACTCAGTGGATTCAACTGAATGTTCTCGTGTATTCAGCCAATAATTATTTTAGTTTTAATACTAACTAATGCTAACACAAGGGCCGTAAGAAGAATATATATCAATCAGAAATGATTTAAAATTAATATTATTTCCAACATTATTTCCCTCTCAGCCAAAAGGGGGTGCTGCAGCACCCTCCACCATACTTCCAGTGCCTATGTTTATCTGTATTCACTGTAAGTAGCTTTGGATCACTGCGTCTGATAAAAGACTAAATAGTAAGATATAGCTTCTGAGTGCTACTTGCAGTTTGAAATCAAAGAAAGGGACGTCAGAGGTACCCCCCTAGAATGGGGGAGCTTTCCCTTGATTTAATGTCTTGAGTTGGGGGAGGGGGGGGGGGGTTGCCCATCATGGGTGTTTTGTCCGGACGAGTTTTTGAGTGTCTGGACACATGTATCTTTTTAAAAGGCCCGCACCTGTTGCCCATCATTCATATCATACTTTTTACATCATGATTTAATCATTCTTTCACGTTATAATCACATTCCTTTCCCTTTTGTGAAGCATTACGAGTCATGAGGTCAAAGGTCAACCCATAAATCAGGTCAACGGTCACACATCTGTTGCACAGCTGCCACACATCACATCTGTTACACAGCTGCCATCATCAATCATCTTGACAGCTAGGTCATTAATCATGGTAGTTAAATCTTGACACTAGCTGAATTGTTGTTCTCTCTCCTCATATGCAAATGGTTAAAAACAAAGAGTGCCAGCCCCCTTTATACACAAGCCACGCCCCTACCACCAGAGCCACTTGACTGGGATCCTGGTAGAAAGCTGAGTGGGGAACCATTGGAAATCCCATAGAAACCACCTGGTTGTTTTGGTAAGAAGTGGGAGGATATTTGGGATTTTGGGTAAACTGAACAACACATGATGCCCTACATTACCTGTTGGTTTTTCCCATGTTGCTTTGCTTTTGGAGACCTTTCATAAGCCAACACACATACAGTATGCCAACATAAGATACTTTACAGATGAATCTAACCGTCCCCCCCTTTACTTCTATAAAAGACAACTTTGAACTGAAAGAAACAACGGACAAGATCAATAGTTAATCAGCTCAGAGGAGGAGGTGTGGGCCGTGGAGGTTTGGACAGAATCCAGACACTTTAACTTTTGGTTGCCTTGTCTGTCTGACACCCCCGCTGCCTCACAGATGGTCCAGCCCATATCGGCGATATGCGATCCTCACTGCTGTTGCACCAATCTGAAGGTATGGATGTTGGACATGCTCTTATATAAGGACTTCTTTTCTGTCTGACACAGCCCTTTAATCCTTCCTCCGTTCGCCAGTGTTGCATGTTCCTAAGAACAGTTAATCACGTTCCCCAGATGTGCTAGATCCTCTCAACCTGTTCAACATTCATATTAAACCCCCGCCGCCAACTTCCTCCTACCACACACACACACACACACACATATGCACGCACACACACACACAAACACACACACAAACACGCATGCACACACACGCACACACACGCACGCACACACATGCACGCATGCATGCACACATTCGCACGCATGCACAAACACACACACAAACACACACACACACACCCCGAGGGCCCTTGTGGTCGAGTGGTTGGCTCCAACCCCAACTGTTGAGCAGCTTCACAGCTCATGTTTTGTTCTTTTTGATTCATATTTTCTCTCTGCCTATGGCAGTGAAGCAGACTACATGGTGGACTTTGGTTGTTATCGTTGGTCTTTGTGTGCCAACTAATCTCATATTTGAATAAAGATGATGGTCATTATAGGGCTGCTGGTGTTTGTAGTTACAGGACTGACGTGGTCTCATATGAGGGAGGGAGGGCTGTATTCTTCTGATCATTAACAAACAATGATGATCTGCGCACGTGTGTGTGTGTGTTTATGTAAGATCCAATTTCACCCCCAAAGGGGTTATCTACTTCTTCAAATGGTGCAAATCTTTACACACACACACACACACACACACACACACACACACACACACACACACACACACACACACACACACACATGCAAACACAGAAAGAGAGAGAGCGAGAGAGAGAGCTTTCTTGTGTCTGTATTTGTCTTCATTCATGTTATTTTGTAAACGTTTAATATGTTACTGTGTGTTGTTTTATTTGAAGGGATACATCCTATTTCATATGTTGTTAATGTCTATTAGACAAGCATATACAATGTAATATGTCTATAATGTCTATTTACGGTCATCTTGCTCTGCTTATTACAACAATAAATCATTTGGTTTGAAGTAACTCAGTACTGTACTCAGTACAGTAATCTTTCCACTACATACTTTCTTACTCTTCCTCAAGCTATTATCTGATGAATACTTTTACTTCTACTTGAGTTATTATTACTTTAAATATATACTTGTTAAATATAAAAGTAGGCTGTTATAAATAGGAGGTTGTTGACAGTGCTCACCGTGGGGTCGTTTGATTGGACCAAAGGATCCAGTGAGTGACTGGTGGGACGGTCTCTGGCTCGAGCCAAACGGAGGAGACGGTTGTACAGCTTGTGTCGGGTTTCAAACCCATCCCGTGTTCCCCTTCCGCGCACATTGGTTCACGAGTACAACGCGGGTGAAATGACGTGATTGGCTGGAAAGCAAGTTTCCCATGATTCCCGCAACGTGGCCGGGCATGTGTGAGAGCACGGAGAGCAGCAGTCCCAGACGTCCATTCCAAACAGCGATCTGGTGACAACACGCCCTTGTCACTAAGGCCAATAAGCTGCAGCGGTTTCCTTCACATCGACACAGATCACACGTTGACAATAAGCCGCCTTTGCTGCTTGTGTGACTTTACGAAGAGGCGTTCCCTCCCACTAGACGCGGCTCGCGCGCGGGCGGAGCTATGTGTAGCCCCGCCCACCGGTTCAATAGGTTTGTAGAGGGGCGGGGTCAGTCAGTCAGTCTCTCTGCATGGAGAGCAGTACTCACAGACGTAGGCTTATATAGTTATAGGAACCAACGAATAATAAAGAATAAAGCTGTTGAGAACTCTTCTATTAAACCTTCATTACCCTTTATAATTAGGCTGATATAGTTATAGGAACCAACGAATTATAAAGAATAAAGCTGTTGAGAACTCTTCTATTAAACCTTCGTTACCCTTTATAAGTAGGCTTATATAGTTATAGGAACCAATGAATAATAAAGAATAAAGCTGTTGAGAACTCTTCTATTAAACCTTCATTACCCTTTATAATTAGGCTTATATAGTTATAGGAACCAACGAATAATAAAGAATAAAGCTGTTGAGAACTCTTCTATTAAACCTTCATTACCCTTTATAATTAGGCTTATATAGTTATAGGAACCAACGAATAATAAAGAATAAAGCTGTTGAGAACTCTTCTATTAAACCTTCATTACCCTTTATAATTAGGCTTATATAGTTATAGGAACCAACGAATGATAAAGAATAAAGCTGTTGAGAACTCTTCTATTAAACCTTCATTACCCTTTATAATTAGGCTTATATAGTTATAGGAACCAACGAATAATAAAGAATAAAGCTGTTGAGAACTCTTCTATTAAACCTTCGTTACCCTTTATAAGTAGGCTTATATAGTTATAGGAACCAATGAATAATAAAGAATAAAGCTGTTGAGAACTCTTCTATTAAACCTTCATTACCCTTTATAGTTAGGCTTATATAGTTATAGGAACCAATGAATAATAAAGAATAAAGCTGTTGAGAACTCTTCTATTAAACCTTCATTACCCTTTATAATTAGGCTTATATAGTTATAGGAACCAACGAATAATAAAGAATAAAGCTGTTGAGAACTCTTCTATTAAACCTTCATTACCCTTTATAATTAGGCTTATATAGTTATAGGAACCAACGAATAATAAAGAATAAAGCTGTTGAGAACTCTTCTATTAAACCTTCATTACCCTTTATAATTAGGCTTATATAGTGATATATAGTAATAGATTATGAAGATATATGAAACGCACCACACACCGTGGCCTTATCCTACAATAACCGCTCCCCAGATGGAGCTGACGTTGTGACGTCACGGGGCCTCCGAAAGGGCCCGTAGACATCCCGGAAAGAACCGGACCGGAGTTCAGAGCAGCGTGGAACGGGTTTCTTTCTGCATTATGTGATTATTCTAGTAACGTTGACTAAAGAGCATAGGTTACTAAGTTTAAGATCATAGAAGACATTCTAAGACGGAACAAGATAAGTGTTTATATTGTTAATGAGAAGAATTGTAGGTAATTTAATTATATAGAATAATGAGCACTGTCAATAACCTCTTATTTATAACAGCATACTTTTATATATAACAAGTCTATTTTTAAAGTAATAATAACTCAAGCAGAAGTAAAAGTAGTCATCAGATAATGACTTCAGGAAAAGTAAGAAATTATCTAGTGAAAAATCAAGTACTGAATTACTTCAAACCAAATGTTTTACTGTTGTAATAATAGACAAGAGAAAGATTAATGTAAATAGACACTTATTACATTGTATATGCTAGTCAAATAGACATTAACAATGTCTAACAAGGGATATCTCTCTCTCTCTCTCTCTCTCTCTCTCTCTCTCTCTCTCTCTCTCTCTCTCTCTCTCTCTCTCTCTCTCTCTCTCTCTAAATTCTCTAAATTCTCTAAATTCTCTAAATTAGTAAATTAAAGAGTAAATATAATCTCTTTATGTGTGTGTACTATGTGTGTGCACTGTGTTTGTGTGTGTACTGTGTGTGTACTGTGTGTGTACTATGCGTGTACTGTTTATCAGTATTTGTGTGTGTGTACTATGTGTGTGTATGTGTGTTGTGTGTGTGTGTACTATTTGTGTGTGAACTGTGTGTGTGTCCTATGTGTACGTGTGTGTGTGTGTGTATGTGTGTATACTACTGTGTACTGTACGACTGACTGCCCGCGTGTGCGGTCTTTTTTTCTACAACCGACACAGAGACACTGAGGCACCATCCCCTAACCCAAACCCAGGGAGGAGGTCCTCCTGGGTGAAGGTGGACTGGAAGGTGTGGATGTGTGTCAGTGTGTCTGAGGACCCTCCTACATCTGGGGACACTCTGTAGAAGGACAGAGTGCCAGCAGGCCGGTCCAGATACACTCCTACTCTGTTAGAGCCAGGGGGGGGGAGATATATGTCTGTTCTACTACCGTTGTACTGGGCAGAGTAACCATAATCATCACAAACAAGACTCCAGGACTTGTTGTTCTCTCCAAGGCTGCTGTCACCACCCCCTCCTCTCCTTGTGATTCCTCTGTATGTCACTCCTATAAAAACACCTCCTTCCCACTCCACCTCCCAGTAACAGCGGCCAGTCAGAGCCTCTCTACACAACACCTGGGTCCAGAAGTTAAATCTATTTGGGTGATCAGGATACGAATGGTACTCTCCAACCCGCGCCACCTTTCTGTTGTCCTCAGACAGAGAGAGTCGTCTGTTGGCTGTGTTTGGGTCCAGTGTGAGTTCACAGGCATCTGATGGGAGAACAAGACATGATTAGCTGCTGAACACACAGGAACACACAGATGAGGTGTTTCCACCTTCCCCACAGAGCAGATGTTTGGTGTTTTATTATTATTATCCAATGAGAATAAACAGCACTAGCCTACCAGTAATAAGAGCTATAATATATATGTATATATATATATAATGAGGTTCTCCCCACACAATGTACGAGAAGCGCTGTGCCGCCACAGAACTTTTCCCGCCACACGGATATTTACTGGGAAGCCTAGTATTTTTCCCATTAATTTCTGAACGGTTCAAAACATGTTTTCTTGGAATAACGCTTCAAAAAGCGAAACGAAAACATCAGGAATCAGTGGTGTGTGGAGGAAATCTGTGTCTTTCAGATCCACTCTCGGGCCGAGTCTGACTCAGTTACAGCAGAGCATCAATGCACACCAGACGCGCAGTAGAAAGAAGTGTCAGCTCTGGTTCTGAAGATTTGGAGCAGTGCTGGAAGATCTAGTGTGGCTGTATGATGGCGCCGTTGTGAGAGCTCTCATTGGAAACACGACCCACATAAGTTCCAGTAAGACACGTGGCTTTAAATGATCCTAAAACTAAAAAACACTATTTACAATCTACAATTTATCTATCTATCTAACATTGTTATGAACAAATCAACAGCAATGTTATGAATACATCAACAACAATGTTATGAATAGAACAACAACAATGTTATGAATATATCAACAACAATGTTATGAATACAACAACAACAATGTTATGAATATATCAACAAAAATTGTATGAATACATCAACAACAATGTTATGAATACATCAACAACAATGTTATGAATACATCAACAACAATGTTATGAATACATCAACAACAATGTTATGAATACATGAACAGCAAACATCTCTTATTGGACCCAGATCTTACCAACAACGAGCAGCTCTGCGGTGTGATTGGCCGAGCCAGCGCTGTTGGTCGCCATGCAGCAGACCGTGTTCACACCAGACTTCACACCTCTGACGAAGAGGAACCCCCTCTCCACCCAGGCCGCAGGCTCTGATTGGTTGCCTGTGCTGTCCCTCTCCAGGGGCCTGCCGTTGTGTAGCCACTCGACGGTGGGCTCCGGCGTGCCGCCGGCATCGCAGGAGAATTGGGCCGTGTGGCCCACGGGCAACACCTTGGTAGAGGAGTGGAACTCTGTGATGCTGGGGGCCTCCTCCATCATGAGCATCACTGAACCAGAAGAAACCAGGACGAGATGAGTGATAACCAGAGCTTATAATCACTACTGTTATTATTTAATTATATTCAGGATGATATGATTTAGACTCACAGAGGCGCACGGAGATTACGAGAATACACAGCAGTATGAAGATCGAAATGACAACGATGTGCGACTTTAGAGCTGTTCAGGTATAAGACACACACACACATGCATACACACATTGTAATATACACAGATATATTCGTACTGCATGGGTATCATTCACAGTCTCCCTACGGTCTGCAGAATCCCTCCCCATCTTCAAGAAATATCTGAAGACCTCTACTGAGAACACCTCAAGAACTGATTAATGGTTCTACCCTTGCATATTTATTATTCCTGTATTATACACATACACACTCATACAGTATTACATACAGTAATAGATACAGTAATACATACATACACGTATAGTAATTCAGTAACACATCCCCAACACGCACAGAAAATATTATATATCTAATTATATTTAAATATATGTCCATATTAATTACAAACATGATGTAATTGTGTTAAATCCATAAGTCCACTTGATATCACTTCAGTTATATCAGTAGCCTTTATTAAAAGACAAAAATGTGGATTAAAAAAACATTGCACTACCACTAATAATAAGTAATGAAAATACTAAACTTGTGTTCTGCTACCTAAAGCTACTTTGCTACTCTTGTTCCACGTATATTACGAACGTATTTCATGAAATACACAACTACTTGAGATGCCTAGTAAAAGTCCGTACCTCATGGCCGTAATCACTACAACATACACATGTTGTTATTTAGGAGAATAAATCTGTCTATGTGTGCTGTTTGTCTAGAACATACACATGTTGTTATTTAGGAGAATAAATCTGTCTATGTGGTCGCTGGTTCATCAGGTTGGTCACTTTGGCTAAAAACGTTTGCTAAATGTAAATCTTAAATGTATGTAGATGACAACATCTTTTTTTACTGGATTATTTCTTTTAAATTCTCTAAAAAGGGCACCTACCAAATCTTCTCTTCCTGGTCTCCTCCTGGTCCAAAGACGTGTCCTCAGGTTCCTCAGTGAGTCCAGGGTCCAAAGACGTGTCCTCAGGTTCCTCAGGGAGTCCAGGGTCCAGTTCATAGATGTGGTCCATGGTTCCTCTCAGTCAGCTTCCACTGCTTCTGCTCTCAGGATTCAGCTCTGCTATATCAGATAGAAAAACGTCACATGTTTGAATTCTGACCAATCATCAGCTTGTCATCTGAACCATCAGTGTCAGGAAATGTTTTTCTTACACTCTTATCAGACGCCATCACTCATGCTCGCACGCAACCACATATACAAACAACATTATTTCTCATTTAATATAAAGAAATTTAGAGGTATAATATAGTAGATAGCGTAGTGGACATGTCCAGGAGTGCACTACAGATTTATATTCATATTTATACAACTCAACTCAGCACACTATGGGAACGGCAGAATTATTGTGTTTTGGTAACGTTGTCTATGTGTGTGTGTGTGTGTGTGTTTTGTGTGTGTGTGTGTGTGTGTGTGTGTGTGTGTGTGGTCTAAAAGGCAGTTCTATTTAAGGCTTTAAATGATGCTTATCATTTGTGTGAAGACTATCTGTTCTACTAACGTCATCATAGACAGCGGCTCAGGGTTACATATATAAAGAATACATAGATATGTAATGTTGTTTTACTTTTATTCATTCTAACATACATAATTAACATCCACACAAACCAGTTTTATGTTGAACCTCATTCATTCATGTTTCTATTATTTTGACCTCAGTTGTGTTTCTTTCATTGGTTCTCCACTACCTGTTGTATTATTTATAATAAATAAAACACATTTTTGTGTTTCTGTTTTCTGCGTTCATTTAAAGTAAAATATTTAAAAGTCAGGGCAACACGTCTGTATTTGGAGGGATAGCTCTGTTGGGGAAACTCCCCGGCCGTCCGAGCAGCCATGCAACATCATATCCCATCAGGTCAATCAGTTTAGAACGCCCTTGACCACAGATCTGAAGGGCTTCACAGGCCGCGTTATAGAGATGAGGAGAGAGAGAGAGACAGTGAGCTTGACCACAGATCTGAAGGGCTTCACAGGCCGCGTTATAGAGATGAGGAGAGAGAGAGAGACAGTGAGCTTGACCACAGATCTGAAGGGCTTCACAGGCCGCGTAATAGAGATGAGGAGAGAGAGAGAGACAGTGAGCTTGACCACAGATCTGAAGGGCTTCACAGGCCGCGTTATAGAGATGAGGAGAGAGAGAGAGACAGTGAGCTTGACCACAGATCTGAAGGGCTTCACAGGCCGCGTTATAGAGATGAGGAGAGAGAGAGAGACAGTGAGCTTGACCACAGATCTGAAGGGCTTCACAGGCCGCGTTATAGAGATGAGGAGAGAGAGAGAGAGACAGTGAGCTTGACCACAGATCTGAAGGGCTTCACAGGCCGCTTTATAGAGATGAGGAAAGAGAGAGCTGCGGAAGGAGAGGGGAGAGAGAACTGAGGAAAGAGAGAGAGGGGGAGAGAGAGACAGAGAAAGACAGCGAGAGAGCTGAAGAAAGAGAGAGGGGGAGAGGGAGAGAGAGACAGAGAGCTGAGGAAAGAGAGAGACAGAGAGATAGAGACAGCGAGAGTGCTGAGGAAAGAGAGAGGGTGAGAAAGAGAGGGAGATAGAGACAGAGAGAGACAGCGATAGAGTTGAGGAAAGAGAGAGAGACAGAGAGACAGCGAGAGCGCTGAGGAAAGAGAGATAGAGAGAGACAGACAGAGAGAGATAAGTGAGGAAGGAGAGGGGGAGAGTGCTGAGGAAGGGGAGGGAGAGAGAGCTGTGAGGAAAGAGAGAGACAGAGAGATGAGGAAAGAGAGACTTAGAGAGACAAAAAGAGAGCTAAGGAAAGACAGAGAGATAGAGAGAGACAGAATGAGAGCTGAGGAAAGAGAGAGGGACAGAGAGAGAGACAGCGAGAGGGCTGAGAAAGGAGAGGAGGAGAGAGCTGAGGAAGAAGAGGGGGCGAGAGCTTAGGAAGGAGAGAGCTGAGGAAAGAGAGAGCTGAGGAAAGAGAGAGACAAAAAGAGAGATCTGAGCAAAGAGAGAGAGACAGAGAGAGAGCTGAGGAAAGAGAGATAGAGAGAGTATAAAGACTCTAGGACTTGTTGTTCCATCTAAGGCTGTCATCACCCCCTCCTCTCCTTGTGATTCCTCTGTATGTCACTCCTATATCAACACCTCCTTCCTTCTCTACCTCCCAGTAACAGCGGCCAGTCAGACCCTCTCTACACAACACCTGGTACCAGTAGTCAAATCTCTCTAGAATATAGTAAATAGCATAGTGGACATGTCTGGGAGTCACTACGGAGTTCTATTCATATTTATATAGCTTAACTCAGCACACTATGAGAACAGCAGAATTAGTGTGTTTTGCTGACGTTGTCTATGTGTGTGTGTGTGTGTGTGTGTGTGTCTGTGGTCTAAAAGGCAGTTCTATTTAAAGCTTTAAATGATGCTTATCATTTGTGTGAAGACTATCTGTTCTACTAACGTCATCATAGACAGTGGCTCAGGGTTACATATATAAAGAATACATAGATATTTCATGTTGTTTTACTTTTATTCATTCTAACATACATAATTAACATCCACACAAACCAGTTTTATGTTGAACCTCGTTCATTCATGTTTCTATTATTTTGACCTCAGTTGTGTTTCTTTCATTGGTTCTCCACTACCTGTTTTATTATTTATAAAAAATTAATAAAACACCTTTTTGTGTTCCTGTTTTCTGCGTTCATTTCAAGTAAAATATTTATAAGGCAGGGCAACACGTCTGTATTTGGCGGGATGGCTCTGTTGGGGAAACTCCCCGGCCGTCCGAGGAGAGAGAGAGAGAGAGAGAGAGAGAGAGAGAGAGAGAGAGAGAGAGAGAGAGAGAGAGAGAGAGAGAGAGAGAGAGAGAGAGAGACAGTGAGAGAGAGAGAGAGAGAGAGAGAGAGAGAGAGAGAGAGAGAGAGAGAGAGAGTGAGAGAGAGTGAGTGAGAGAGAGAGAGAGAGAGAGAGAGAGAGAGAGAGAGAGAGAGAGAGAGAGAGACCAGTCAGACCCTCTCTACACAACACCTGGGTCCAGTAGTCAAATCTCTCTGGGTGATCAGGATACGACTGCTCCTCTCTAACACACGTCACCTTTCTGTTGTCCTCAGACAGAGAGAGTTCTCTGTGGGCTGTGTTTGGGTCCAGTGTGAGTTCACAGGCATCTGACGGGAGAACAAGACATGATTAGCCTGCTAAATCTTTATTGTTGTTGTTGTTGTTGTTAATGACAAACAATAAACAGTAATAATAGTATTGTAGTTAAAATGTAATGTGAAATACATGCATCATTACAGTCATGATTGTTAGGTTGTTATGTCTAATATAATAAACTGAATTAAATAATAAAAATAGCATTAATAATAAAATAACAATTATTTTATATCATGTTCTGAATATGAAATGCATGTTTAATTACTATGATTAATAATGTCAGTATTAGCATCACTATTATGTTCTTATGTCTCATATAATGATACTATTAAATAGTAAGACTAATAGTTCTATAATCTTCATTTCAAATATAAATAACTATGGAAAATATTTAAAATAATAGGCCTAATAATGAGGCTATAATAAAGAAAGTACTTTTTCTAATGGAATATGAAATACACACATAATAACTATTAATAATGTCTGTATTATTGTGATATGATTATGTCAAACAATACTAATACTAATTATCATAATTACTCAATAATAATAGAATAATAATACCTATTACATGTTACAAAAGTATGATTAATTATGATGGTAAACAATATTAATAAACTCTGTGTTGCTGTCAGACCACTTTCATTAAAAGTAAGATATTCATAAGCCAGGGCAACATGTTTGTATTTGGCTGTATGGCTCTGTTGGGTAAACTGGTATAGATCTCACAGAATGTTTCCTCACACCCAGTAACTTATGTATCTTCTGATCATGCATTTCATTCTGCACCGCTGCCTCTCCAGATATGTATAGCTACAGGACGCTACACCGTGAGTCTTATCTGTGATCTGTGGTTGTGTGGCGTGTGTGTGTGTGTGTGCGTAGTCTTGTGTTTTTTTCCATGTCATCAGAATAATTATTGAATGTATTTGTGCAATATGTTCTCGGCAAGGGCAACACGTCCCATCAGGTCAATCAGTTTAGAACGCCCTTGACCACAGATCTGAAGGGCTTCACAGGCCGCGTTATAGAGATGAGGAGAGAGAGAGAGACAGTGAGCTTGACCACAGATCTGAAGGGCTTCACAGGCCGCGTTATAGAGATGAGGAGAGAGAGAGAGACAGTGAGCTTGACCACAGATCTGAAGGGCTTCACAGGCCGCGTTATAGAGATGAGGAGAGAGAGAGAGAGGGGGAGAGAAAGACAGAGAGAGTTAAGAAGAGAGAGACAGAGAAAGACAGCGAGAGAGCTGAGGAGGAAGAGAGAGAGAGAGAGCTGAGGAAGGAGAGGGGGAGAGAGAGACAGAGAGCTGAGAGGAGAGAGAACTGAGGAAAGAGAGAGGGGGAGAGGGAGAGAGAGACAGAGAGAGTTAAGAAGAGAGAGACAGAGAAAGCTAAGGAGAGAGAGACAGAGAGCTGAGAGGAGAGAGAGACAGCTGAGGAAAGAGAGAGACAGAGAGAGACCTGAGGAAAGAAAGAGACAGAGAGCTGAGGGAAGAAAGACAGAGACAGCCAGAGAGCTGAGGAAAGAACGAGACAGACAGACAGAGTCAGAATATAACTGACACAGAGACACTGAGGAACCCCACCCATCTACAAACCAATTTAACTGAAACGGAAGCCACACACAGACACACACACACACACACACACACACACACACACACACACACACACACACACACACATACACACACATTGTTACTTTTCTGGATGTACAATAAATATGTTAAATGTCTTCTGATATGGAACCTTGAGGTGTAATAACCTGAAGGTTGTTGAATACTCTATTCTGATTGGTCAATTGGACACTATTCCCAAACGTAGAATGGAATGGACTATTTTTTGGAAGCACACAAAAACAGACAATTCTTTTAATAATTTTTTTTATCATTTCAAACATAACTACATATTGCTTCTGTGGATTCAGTTTGAAGAGCGAATGTGAAATCAAGACTTCATGACCTCCTCCACATCTATTATTTCCATGTCTCTGTGACCCAGAGAAAGTAACTGAAGGGGACAGGGTCACGGATCACTCCGGGTTCTGAAGGTTCAAGTGACGTCTAGGTTAAAGGGGAGCATGCGTACTACGCAACTTATGTATCTTCTGATCATGCATTTCATTCTGCACCGCTGCCTCTCCAGATATGTATAGCTACAGGACGCTACACCGTGAGTCTTATCTGTGATCTGTGGTTGTGTGGCGTGTGTGTGTGTGTAGTCTTGTGTTTTCCATGTCATCAGAATAATTATTGAATGTATTTGTGCAATATGTTCTCGGCCAGGGCAACACGTCCCATCAGGTCAATCAGTTTAGAACGCCTTTGACCACAGATCTGAAGGGCTTCACAGGCCGCGTTATAGAGATGAGGAGAGAGAGAGAGAGACAGTGAGCTTGACCACAGATCTGAAGGGCTTCACAGGCCGCGTTATAGAGATGAGGAGAGAGAGAGAGAGACAGTGAGCTTGACCACAGATCTGAAGGGCTTCACAGGCCGCGTTATAGAGATGAGGAGAGAGAGAGAGACAGTGAGCTTGACCACAGATCTGAAGGGCTTCACAGGCCGCGTTATAGAGATGAGGAGAGAGAGAGAGACAGTGAGCTTGACCACAGATCTGAAGGGCTTCACAGGCCGCGTTATAGAGATGAGGAGAGAGAGAGAGAGACAGTGAGCTTGGCCACAGATCTGAAGGGCTTCACAGGCCGCGTTATAGAGATGAGGAGAGAGAGAGAGACAGTGAGCTTGACCACAGATCTGAAGGGCTTCACAGGCCGCGTTATAGAGATGAGGAGAGAGAGAGAGAGACAGTGAGCTTGACCACAGATCTGAAGGGCTTCACAGGCCGCGTTATAGAGATGAGGAGAGAGAGAGAGAGAGAGACAGTGAGCTTGACCACAGATCTGAAGGGCTTCACAGGCCGCGTTATAGAGATGAGGAGAGAGAGAGAGACAGTGAGCTTGACCACAGATCTGAAGGGCTTCACAGGCCGCGTTATAGAGATGAGGAGAGAGAGAGAGCTGAGGAAGGAGAGGGGGAGAGAGAACTGAGGAAGGAGAGAGAGGGGGAGAGGGAGACAGAGACAGAGAAAGACAGCGAGAGAGCTGAGGAAAGAGAGAGGGGGAGAGGGAGAGAGAGACAGAGAGCTGAGGAAAGAGAGAGACAGAGAGATAGAGACAGCGAGAGTGCTGAGGAAAGAGAGAGGATGAGGGAGAGAGGGAGATAGAGACAGAGAGAGAGTTGAGGAAAGAGAGAGACAGAGAGACAGCGAGAGCGCTGAGGAAAGAGTGATAGAGAGAGACAGACAGAGAGAGACAGTGAGGAAGGAGAGGGGGAGAGAGCTGAGGAAGGGGAGGGAGAGAGAGAGCTGTGAGGAAAGAGAGAGAAAGAGAGCTGAGGAAAGAGAGAATTAGAGAGACAGAAAGAGAGCTAAGGTAAGAAAGAGAGATAGAGAGAGACAGAAGGAGAGCTGAGGAAAGAGAGAGAGACAGAGAGAGATACAGCGAGAGGGCTGAGAAAGGAGAGGAGGAGAGAGCTGAGGAAGAAGAGGGGGCGAGAGCTGAGGAAGGAGAGGGGGAGAGAGCTGAGGAAAGAGAGAGCTGAGGAAAGAAAGAGGGGTAGAGGGAGACAGGGAGACAGAGAGACAGAGATCTGAGAGAGAGAGGAAGAGAGCTGAGGAGAGAGAGAGGCAGAGAGAGCTGAGGAGGAGAGAGAGAGAGAGAAAGAGAGATCTGAGCAAAGAGAGAGAGAGAGACAGAGAGAGAGCTGAGGAAAGAGAGAGAGACAGAGAGTGACTATAACTGATAGAGACACTGAGGCACCATACCTCCATAACCCAAACCCAGGGAGGAGGTCCTCCTGGGTGAAGGTGGACTGGAAGGTGTGGATGTGTGTCAGTGTGTCTGAGGGCCCTCCTACATCTGGGGACACTCTGTAGAAGGACAGAGTGCCAGCAGGCCGGTCCAGATACACTCCTACTCTGTTAGAGCCAGCGGGGGGGAGACTTATGTCTGTTCTACTACCGTTGTACCAGGCATAGTAACCATAATCATCATGACAATAAAGACTCCAGGTTGTTCCATCTAAGCCCGCTGTCATCACCCCCTCCTCTCCTTGTGATTTCCTCTGTATGTCACTCCTATAACAACAGCTCCTTCCCACTCTACCTCCAGTAACAGCGGCCAGTCAGACCCTCTCTA